>OW240913.1:264194712-264208253 GCA_933207985.1 Pelobates cultripes
GTGTGTATGGGCGGCAGTATGTGTGTATGGGGGCAGTGCGTGTGTATGGAGGTGTATGTGTATAGAGTGTGTGATAAGGGTAGGGGGGCTTCTTTTTTTTAAATAATATATATTTTTAGTTATTTAATTAAAATAAATAAATATTCTATGTCCCCCCTCCCTTCTTACTTTTACTGGGAGGAGGGGGGACATATTTTGACCCTGGTGGTCCCAGTGGTGATTCCCTGCGAGTCCCAGGGGAGACAGTGAACTCTAGCCCGCGCTCCTGGGATAGAGTTCACTCTCGCGAGATTTGGAGCGTTGCCGTGGTAACTGCGGCAACGCTCCAAATCTCGTGAGAGGAGGACCCGGAGGAGCTGCAGCCTGAGGTCCTGGGTCCTCTCTTCCTCCCTCTCCCTCCCTCCCCTGCCGGCTGTCAGCACAGTGCCTGCGGACCGGGGAGGGAGATCTCTGATCTCCCCTCCGGTCCGCAGGCACATTGCAGGGCTAGCACCTGTATGTGCTGCTGGCAGGGGAGAGGGAGACCGGCGGATTTCTCGGGGGGGGGCAATTGCCATGTTGCCCCCCCCTGGATCCACCACTGCAATAGGAAGGGTATTGAGGGAGACATCAAATAGACATGGTGGGAAAAATATCAGAACTGGAGGTGAGAGTGGAGTGTGGCCCTATAGCAGAGAGTAAGAGAAAGGTTTGAGAGATAGAAGTTACTCTTGGAGGCCATAAGCATTCCTGAAAAGATGGGTTTTGAGGGACTTCTTAAGGATTAAAGGCTAGTAGAGACAGGACCGGCGCCACCGTTAGGCGAACTAGGTGTTCGCCTAGGGCGCCGGCCTGCTGGGGGCGCCCACCGGGATATTTTCTGGTGGGCTCCCCCTGTCTGGGTACACAGCGCTGGGCAAGCGGCTCTAGAGCCGCCCCCTCAGCGTCGGGCTGCCCGAAGGTGGGGGCGCCCAGAGGAACCCTGTCACAGTATGGGAGAGCAGGCACCTTCTAACCTTGATGACAGGTGCCTGCTGTGCCATCAAATGCCGGTGCCCGGAGGAGAATGCAGGCGGCGAGGGAGGCTCTTCTTGCAGCCTCTCACTCCTCCCTCGCACGCCCTCTGTGATGCCAGGAGCCGGAATATGACGTCATTCCGGCCCCGGCATACTAAACGGCGCACTGGAGGAGTGAGAGGCTGCCCCACACTGGACCCAGGGAGGTGAATGTTAGAGTGTGTGTCTGTGTGTGTGTGTCTGTGTCTGTCAGTGAGTGAGTGTATGTCTGTCAGTGAGTATATGTCTGTCAGTGAATGTGTGTGTGTCTGTCTGTCTGTCATTAAGTGTATGTCTGTCAGTGAGTGTCTGTGTGTTTGCGTGTCTGTCAGTGAGTGAGTGTATGTCTGTCTGAGTGAGTGTATGTCTGTCAGTGAGTGTCTGTGTGTGTGTCTGTCAGTGAGTGAGTATATGTCTGTCATTGAGTAAGTGTGTGTCAGTGAGTGAATGTCTGTTAGTGAGTGTGTGTGTGTCAGTGAGTGTGTTTATGTCTGACAGTGAGAGAGAGTGTGTGTGTGTGTCTGTCAGTGAGTAAGTGTATTATTCATTGAGGTATACATAAGTTTTTTGTCATGGGGTTATACTCATGTCATAGAAAGTATAGGAATTTATCCCAGGGCAAGGATATATAGATTTCACAATAGAACTTCTTTCCCAGATAAGTCTGCATTTTTATTCTGTTAAAAATACATCCGTCACAACCAGTTTCTTTCAAACACTGCTTAGAATAACTTATTTGAGTTTGTTCATGGAATTTGACAATTAAAAAGACTCTCTGCCTCTCTTATATTGTACAATACAGTCCTTAAAAAACATTAGTGAGTTACTGTGGGTGAATGCAGTGCACTGTGTCTGTAGGTACACCTTTTAGAACTATTGAATTAAGTATGCAGCATCGTCTATTCTCTAAAGGTTAAGTTGACCCCTGAGTAAGTCTTGAGAATTATCACCTCAAGTATTTAACAAGGGGTGGAAGGGAACATTGGGAAGTTCAATCAACTGAACTTGTAATTTTTGTTCTGCAAATTAAACTTTAATTAGTTCAAAGGTATTTGTTGACAGCTGCAAAGGACAGCTGAACTTAACAGACGTTTGACAAAATATTTGTCAGGGTCAGAGGATCAGTTCACCTAGGCAGAAAAAAAATATTAATTGTAAAAACAAAAAACAGTAAAACAAACCAATAAAATAGTAAATAAACTGCACTAGTTCAAAATCCTATGAATTTGGAAATACTATTACCTATACAGAATTAAATATAATGTAATAAAATATTTTAATTTTACAGCTCAACAATTAAAGGCAGCTCTATCACCTTCTATAGTCTTTGCATATTTTACAAAGAACTCCTTTGGTCACTTTGCTGTTTGCAATGCGGTGACCGAGGGGTGCAGGAATAGCACAGCCTATTGTATAAGGGTGTGCACCCTAAAGCAGAAACACACACACCGCCTCTATATATATATATATATATATATATATATATACATATATACACATACATACACACACACACTGCTGTGTGTAGGTGCTGTGTGTGTGTGTGCAGGCGCTGTGTGTGTGTGCAGGCACTGTGTGTGAAGGCGCTGTGTGTGTGTGCGGGCGCTGTGTATGTGAAGGTGCTGTGTGTGTAAGGGTGCTGTTAGTGTGTGCTGTGTGTATGTGTAAGGGTGCTGTTAGTGTGTGTGTGTGAGGGTGCTGTGTGTGTAAGGGTGCTGTTAGTGTGTGCTTTGTGTGTGTGGGTGAGGGTGCTGTGTGTGTAAGGGTGCTGTTAGTGTGTGCAAGGGTGCTGTTAGTGTGAGGGTGCTGTGTGTAATGGTGCTGTTAGTGGGTGCTGTGTGTGTGTAAGGGTGCTGTGTGTGTGAGGGTGCTGTTAGTGTGTGTGTGTAAGGGTGTTGTTAGTGTGTGCTGTGTGTGTGAGGGTGCTGTGTGTGTAATGGTGCTGTTAGTGTGTGCTGTGTGTGTGTGTGTGCTGTGTGTTTGTGTGCTGTGTGTTTGTGTGCTGTATGTTTGTGTGTAATGTTTGGGTTTGTGGGGGCCGTTTAGTTAATATCCCTTCTTCCTTCTTACCTTAGGGAGGGGGGGACCGTGCTCCTGCCTTCCCGGGTGGTCAAGGCACACCCGGCACACGCCTATGGGTGCAGAACATGAACGCGTCCTTCGCCATTTTTATCTGTGAGGTTCTCTTCTGCTCATGGGGCTTCATCTGCCAGGAGTCCATGTTAGTGCCATACTTATACACATGCATAAGATTACAACACTGATGTCTATGGAAGCCTGCAAGACTGAAGAAGCCGCCATAGACAAGACCTTTTTCACTTCAGCTCGACAATGCTTGTCAGCAGTTGCCTTTTTTGTCAAGCTTTGTCCAATGTAGGAAAAATACATAGAGCAGCTTTAAAATGAGTAAAAATAATTTTTCAAATTTTTTTTATTTTTGTGTTTCATAACCCACTTACCCTGGATTATAAATCCATTTTGAGAAGGGCCCTCATCACCATAACTTACTCACCATAACTTACTGTCACTGATTTTTGTTTTGTTTTACTAAATAGGGCTACTTGGAAGACTTGAGAATGTCCTACCTATTCCTGTCACATACCCTTTCTTTTCAATCCATGAAGAAATCCCTAATATCAAAACTATTCGGGAGAACTGATCCACCTGTTGGGTGATTTAAATGTAAGATCTGCTTCGATTACACAGGGCTAATAGCAGAGACGTTCACCATCTCCTAATGACAAAGTTTTGGGGTATTGTAACCTAAACAATGATTAAAACATATAAATAACTGTAAAGCCAAAGAATAGCAACTAAATTAATTATGTCCACAGGACTGAGGTCTGTCACAAGTTTAAAATGTGTTTTTAAGACCCACACAATTGTCTCCTTGCACAAGCCTGCTCTAACATGAACATAAAATGTTTTTTTCTCAAATCTAAACTGTCAGCTGTCACTAAACTAACACTTTTAATGTTGCAACACACCTCTCTGCTACGGTCCTGAAACAAATACACAGAAACTGATCTGCCTTGTTCCCAGAGATTCTACACAATGCTTAAAGTGGATCTGTTGCTTTTCAATATTTCATAATGATATATTTTTAATGAAATACTGATCAAGACTGCGTTGGAATTCAATGAAATCCAAAGATACTATAAGACAATGTAGGGACTACTATGTTTTATGGTAAAGCCCAAGGTTGGACAACCTTTGTCCAATCCCAGCAGCCATCGCAAATGATAGCTGTGGGATTCAGGCTCTGTCAATGGAGGAGGCCGCAATTGCTCAGGATCCTCCATAGACCTCAGTGTCATACTTTCAGGTATGTGAGAGAGTATAGACCCGATGTAGCTCTTGGCAACTAAAGTTCCAGGTGTTGAAGAGGACAATAGGATGAAGATGACAGTTGTCACGAGGGACAGTCTTAGGTAAAGCAAAACATATCTCCCGTGCATCGCACAGCCACCATAGCCATATCGGATCTGTCTGTTTCGGGGGTCTATCAAAACTGGGAGATGCACTTCGAAGGGACACTAAACCTGCATTCCTAATGCTTAAGTGACCCTGTTCCCTAGTTATATAGGTTCCCTCCCCTGTGTGTCCCATAAAATTAATATAAAACGTTTTACTCACCTTTTTCCAGCTCTAAGGTTTCATTAACCCCTTAAGGACACATGACGTAAATATTCCATCATGATTCCATGTTATTCCAGAAGTTGTGTCCTTAAGGGGTTAATGTTGCTTACCTTTCCTGCTTCCACAATGTCATGGTGGAGCCATAGCTGTTCTGCTGACTATAGTGTCTCCTTAAGTCACCAAAAAAATTAATTTTCATGTTCTGCACAGAAATTTGAAAAAGAGTTTTCAAAGAAAATCTTTTAGCAAACTGATGTGCAGGGTGTAAAAAGTGCTGCCACACCAATAACATTTTTCTTCAACAATTTACTTAACAGTGCCATAATTTGGTATCCTTAAATAGGCAATCCCACATACGAGTTCAAAATTAGAGAGGTATCTATTAAACAGCACCATTATTTGGTATCCTAAGTAGGTTAACCCAACATCAGGCTACCAAGCTATCTAATTTTTGTTTTGGGTTTAATAAGAATGGGAGGTTTTAAATGGTGGGAGGTATTGGCTGATGGGGTGGTACCAAGGAGGGGTGCTGTGAATTTTTTTTCACACACTACACTGAAAGTCCTAAGACCAGTCATGATGATGCGTATGTCCTGTGAGCACTGCACTCGCATCCAGGCTTCTGAGTCATATGGAAGTCATTGTAACAACAATCGGAGGTGTGTTTAACCCTCTAAGTTAGTGATTCCCAAACCAGTCCTCATGGCCCACCAACAGTCCAGGATTTATGCATTTCCCTTATTTTATGTTAACTGACAAAAACTGGACTGTTGGTAGGCCATGAGGACTGGTTTGGGAACCACTGCCCTAAGGTAACAATGCTGTCTCAATGTCTTGTCTCTTTTTCACTTTCCAAGAAGTCCTGAGGATCATTAGGTCTCAGAGTAGGATTTATGTCTGCAATATTTATTAGTTAATTTCCTCTTTGCATGCCCACTTGGTAGAGGTTTCCTTTTTAAAGGGGTTATAACAGGTGGTGTGAGTTTAACTTTTGTTGCCCTTAAATCATACATTAAATAAGTTCTTACCTTTGTGGGACAGTGAATAAAAGCTTTGCATTAAAGTAAAGGAGTTTAAGAAAGCGTGGAATATGCATAAGGCTATCCTAACTATAAGATAAGGCCGGGGACTAATAAAAGTATTTAGAAAATTGGGCAGATTAGATGGGCCGAATGGTTCTTATCTACCATCACATTCTATGTTTCTATTAGCCATGTTCTTCAGTCATGTATCAAATGGATCTAAAAAAAATCTCCATATCCTATTAACTACAGGGAGTGCAGAATTATTAGGCAAATTAGTATTTTGACCACATCATCCTCTTTATGCATGTTGTCTTACTCCAAGCTGTATAGGCTCGAAAGCCTACTACCAATTAAGCATATTAGGTGATGTGCATCTCTGTAATGAGAAGGGGTGTGGTCTAATGACATCAACACCCATATCAGGTGTGCATAATTATTAGGCAACTTCCTTTCCTTTGGCAAAATGGGTCAAAAGAAGGACTTGACAGGCTCAGAAAAGTCAAAAATAGTGAGATATCTTGCAGAGGGATGCAGCACTCTTAAAATTGCAAAGCTTCTGAAGCGTGATCATCGAACAATCAAGCGTTTCATTCAAAATAGTCAACAGGGTCGCAAGAAGCGTGTGGAAAAACCAAGGCGCAAAATAACTGCCCATGAACTGAGAAAAGTCAAGCGTGCAGCTGCCACGATGCCACTTGCCACCAGTTTGGCCATATTTCAGAGCTGCAACATCACTGGAGTGCCCAAAAGCACAAGGTGTGCAATACTCAGAGACATGGCCAAGGTAAGAAAGGCTGAAAGACGACCACCACTGAACAAGACACACAAGCTGAAACGTCAAGACTGGGCCAAGAAATATCTCAAGACTGATTTTTCTAAGGTTTTATGGACTGATGAAATGAGAGTGAGTCTTGATGGGCCAGATGGATGGGCCCGTGGCTGGATTGGTAAAGGGCAGAGAGCTCCAGTCCGACTCAGACGCCAGCAAGGTGGAGGTGGAGTACTGGTTTGGGCTGGTATCATCAAAGATGAGCTTGTGGGGCCTTTTCGGGTTGAGGATGGAGTCAAGCTCAACTCCCAGTCCTACTGCCAGTTCCTGGAAGACACCTTCTTCAAGCAGTGGTACAGGAAGAAGTCTGCATCCTTCAAGAAAAACATGATTTTCATGCAGGACAATGCTCCATCACACGCGTCCAAGTACTCCACAGCGTGGCTGGCAAGAAAGGGTATAAAAGAAGAAAATCTAATGACATGGCCTCCTTGTTCACCTGATCTGAACCCCATTGAGAACCTGTGGTCCATCATCAAATGTGAGATTTACAAGGAGGGAAAACAGTACACCTCTCTGAACAGTGTCTGGGAGGCTGTGGTTGCTGCTGCACGCAATGTTGATGGTGAACAGATCAAAACACTGACAGAATCCATGGATGGCAGGCTTTTGAGTGTCCTTGCAAAGAAAGGTGGCTATATTGGTCACTGATTTGTTTTTGTTTTGTTTTTGAATGTCAGAAATGTATATTTGTGAATGTTGAGATGTTATATTGGTTTCACTGGTAATAATAAATAATTGAAATGGGTATATATTTGTTTTTTGTTAAGTTGCCTAATAATTATGCACAGTAATAGTCACCTGCACACACAGATATCCCCTAACATAGCTAAAACTAAAAACAAACTAAAAACTACTTCCAAAAATATTCAGCTTTGATATTAATGAGTTTTTTGGGTTCATTGAGAACATGGTTGTTGTTCAATAATAAAATTAATCCTCAAAAATACAACTTGCCTAATAATTCTGCACTCCCTGTAATGTCTGCAACTTCTTTATTTTATCTCTAGAATTTTTTTCTCAATCTATTAGAAATGCAATATCTAACGCTCGCCAGATTTTTTTTTTTTTGTAATCCTAATTGGATAAGGCCATATTCCTTAAAGTTAGGATCTATAATTAACAGCAGTGGAGATTTTAATTTTTTTTACTTCCCACTTACAAATATCTTCTATAGTTTCACTTTACAATATGGAATTGTATAAACAGATATTGAAACTAAAACACCATTGTACACCTGGATATGATAAACACTAGACTTTCTGATATTACCGTACCCACAACGTATTTTTAACTTTTGAATGAAGAGGCCTCCATACTCATGCATTTTAGATTTTGTTGGCTAGTGAACTTCCATGTCACATGCCTTTCATGTTTTGCATAGCTTTTCCCTTTAATGATCAAAGACAGACATGCCAGCTACAATGGATCTATTATGTTGTTGACCAACCTATATACTGTCCCAATATGTGTATGGAATTTCTGTAATTCTTCATGCTGTTGTAATAAGTACTTACACATGCATTATGGAGTCCCAGGACAGTCAAAATACATAGTGTTCTTGAGATGATATACTAAACTAAACTAATGTAAAATAAATAATAGGGTGTAGGTTAAGGTTAGCATAAAAAAAAATTAAGCATTATTGTTTTATGTATGTACCAAAGACATACTGTATATTACATTCTTTTTAAAAGTTTTAAAATTTTATTGAGGAATAATGTACATGCTGTAAATAATTGATTAATGTTGCTATGTCAATTTATATTTTCAATCTGCTAATTACTGTATTTATGATGCACGTTTTAATTTTTAATTTTCAGTTTATATCTAATATCTTTACTTACATTTAGTATGAGATGTAATGCATGTTATCCTACACATGATTAAAATTTTATTATATAATCTGTGAATCTAGTAATTAACAACATTATTAGAAATCCTGCAGTGATATGTCTGACATATTCTTGTAGATTTCACTCAGATTTGTTTTAGTGATTCTACAGCACAAGAAACAGGACATTCAATCGGAGTTAAACTGAAGGAAGATTTGTTGTAGTCCAGAAATAGATTTAGGATCGCAAAATTTTGCATAGTATATACTATATTGTGTTGAGTAAAAGAGTCACTTCTGTTTACATGAAGCTCTTTTTAATTCAACCTGCAATTCGCTTTCTCCCATGCCATTGTCCTGAAATTATAAAATTAAATTGCAGTTTTTCAGATTCGTTCCATTTTCTGTTCATGGGCTTAGGTTAGTTTTACAATCACAGTTCTTTAGTGCCACCATGTGGAAATGTACAAAAAAAACACCAGTTAAAAAAATATGTTAAAGCATACAGAACTAGAAACATTACACAAACAAAGGTTACTATCCAGGATAAAAACAGCAAATAATTGAGTTAAGATTTTTCATATATTCAATTGTGTTTTTTATGCATGTATGAATTATTATTAATATTATTTTTTTATATGTGACAGTCTATTGGATACATGTGTATATAGATAATTAAGAAACTATAATATCACTGCAGTAGTCATATGTCCATAAAAACATAGTGGAAAATGTATTCATACTTACCGTAATTTTCTTTTCCTGGCTATTATTCATGGCAGCATATACATCATGGGTTAGCTATGCCCCTTACAGCCGATAGGACAGGAAAAACACCAAATGCTTTAAAAGTAGGCTCCATTCCTAAGGTCCTCAGTCAGTAACAAGCTCTACAGTAGATAAATAGAGACATTGATGGGTGGATAGTATATGTTGCCATGAATAATAGCCAGGAAAAGAAAATTATGGGAAGTATGAATACATTTTCAAGAATAACTACAAAGTCCTGCAGTGTGACCTAGAATTCACCAACACACTCTAACACCTGTGTGATCATCTCTCTATACACACAAGAAAAAATATACATACATGAAAATGGTAGGTGGAGTGTAGTTGGTATTCACATATAGTATCACTGAAACAGAAAAAAAACAAATGGCCAAAGCCTAGTGCAATACAGTATGTCAAGTATAAGCAATATATGTGGTAACACTTTTGTCAAAGTACTCACAAAGATGGAGCCTGTTTGAGAGGCTCACTACAGGTGCAGATGGGGAAGTTAGAAGGGACCCCACTCCCTCTGTGATGATGTGGAGGTATCCTCCTGGACCCAATAAATCCACTGGACGTAATTCCCAAATTCAGGAAATACTTTATTGATAAAAAAAATAAACAAAAGCACAAAAAAAAGAGTAAAAAGTGGTATAAATAAATAAGTCCACATAAAAAGAGTTGCAAGACACGTTTCACCTATTGAAAGGCTTCCTCAGTTGCTTGATGTTTTCCTTCCTTGCTCGATCGTTCTTATATGCTCCTTATTGCTTGTGAATTCCGTTCACCTGATATTCTCTAATAATTTCCGGTTTCCCTCTTGATGACGCGACTTCGCGCGTCCCTTCCTGATGACGTCACCACTGTCGGCTCACATATAAGAACGATCGAGCAAGGAAGGAAAACATCAAGCAACTGAGGAAGCCTTTCAATAGGCGAAACGCGTCTTGCAACTCTTTTTATGTGGACTTATTTATTTATACCACTTTTTACTCTTTTTTCGTGCTTTTGTTTATTTTTTTATCAATAAAGTATTTCCTGAATTTGGGAATTACGTCCAGTGGATTTATTGGGTCCAGGAGGATACCTCCACATCATCACAGAGGGAGTGGGGTCCCTTCTAACTTCCCCATCTGCACCTGTAGTGAGCCTCTCAAACAGGCTCCATCTTTGTGAGTACTTTGACAAAAGTTTTACCACATATATTGCTTATACTTGACATACTGTATTGCACTAGGCTTTGGCCATTTGTTTTTTTCTGTTTCAGTGATACTATATGTGAATACCAACTACACTCCACCTACCATTTTCATGTATGAATACATTTTCCACTTTCCTGGCTAATCATGGCAGCATATACATCATGGGAATACACAAGCTAATAAAGGGAGGGACAGAAACGTAAATAACTGCCAATCAAATAATCAGAACAATTCAACATAGATTAGGAGATTGAACTGAGATAAGTACTTGACGTCCCAATTGTGCATCATTGACTGCTTTAACGTCCAGTATATAATGCCGGACAATTGTGTCTAAAGGGGTCCAAATGCCAGCTTTACAAAAAGTGTCAGCAGAAACCATGGCCATGGAAGCCCACAACGCTGCAACAGCATGAGTGTAAAGTGCTCTGATACCCTTCGATACAGGTAGAAGCAAAGCACCAGGGACACCAATGCTCAACGGGTACCCTTTGGTACAGGCAGAGAATGGCATTGGTGAGCTTTCACCTTGGGCAGGATCTCTGGTGCTAAATGTAAGACAACTATATCCTGTTGAAAATTAGTGAATGGGGGTTCACAGGACCATGCCTGAAGTTCACACATTCTCCTTGCTGAAGTACCAGCCACCAGCAACCGCACTTTCTGTGCTAACACCATGGAAGCTCCTGCTAGAGGTTCGAATGTTGGTTTAGTCAGAGCCCGTGAGACCAGTGGGATGTCACATATTGGCTTCAACACCTTCAATGGAGGCTTGAGTTTAATCGCTGCTCACATGAAACAAAGCCCCAGGGGCTCCAATGCTCAATGGGTACCCATCAATGTGGAAAGTACAGATATGTGATCCACTAGAGTGTTACAACTCAGACCCTTTCTAAGCCTGATTGAGAAGTAATTCTAACCTCTATTTTTGAGACTAACAGACAAATGCATTTCAAGTTTTGTAAAGCATTTATAGGACTGTAAGAGGATCTCAAAGACCGTTTCAGGGATGTCTATACTTAGAGACTACCACATAAACACTAGAACTTGAGGATCTTGGTGTGTCAAGGGACCTTGTAATAGGTATAGACATACTGGAATATCCCTTCGAGGTTCCAGATTCATCTTACTCATCATAGTAATTTAGAGTCAACGTGGCCTTCCACTGTCTTCTTTTGAACTACCTCTAAGAAAATTTGAAAACAGGAAAAATATATACATCAGACTAAAATGTCAGATTTGAGTCAGCGTATCCTGACCTTGAGCATTCTGGTTCTAAAATCTAGAAAAATACTTCTGGACCTGGTAGTTCCAAGAAATGGCCATCAGATCTACTTAGGGTATCAGTCAAATCTGAGTCAACCCTGAGGATACGTCGGGACATAGTTGCCATTCCACCTTGTCCACAGTTACTTGGCTCAGGTAATAAGCCATTGTATCCTGAGCCCCTGGTTGTTCTTCGGTGCCCTGATCATCATCATCATGGGCTATAATTCCCTCATCAATAAGGGGCTGTGAGACCCACCTTGACAATTGATATAGGATACAGTCGCATTGATATTTGAGCAATTTCAGACCCACTTGTTCTTCAGAAACCCTCTGAAGTGAAGGAGAGCCCTGAAAATGACTTGTAATTCCACACAATTGGATGATAATATTGTGCCTTCCCTTATCCACAGACCTTGTGTAACATGGTCCAAACACTGTGCAACCAATTCTTGATAACTGGAATCTGAACTTATAATTGACCAATGAGGTTCTGTTCACTGGAAACCCAGATATATATTCTCTCTTTTCAGCTACCAGGTAAGGTGTAACTCCACTGATGGGGACATCGTCAGTGGGTGGCTCCAATCCATCTTTCTCTTGTTGAACCAAGATAGGAATGACCTTCCAGGATTCCTAGTAGTTGCATATACTTGCTGTTACGGAAATGAAGAAATTGGAAGAGAAAACTTCCCCAATCTGTGGAACTGTTCCTGAGATAGGAAAAAAGCAAAGCATAGAATTTTACACCCATAAATGTCAACCTCTGAGCTGGTGTGAAACTGCTTTTCTTGATATTCATCAAGCAGCCAAACGTCAGGAGTTCCATTACATTACAGCAAAAGGCACAACTGCATAATGCAGCACAGTTTAAAGACATCACAGTGTAAAAGTACCATAGTATAAACACACCACGGTATAAAGGCACCCTAATATAAAAGGCACCACAAAATAAAGGCACCCTAAAATAGCAAAAACAAATAAAGTAATGAAGACAAAAAACATACATATCCATAAGTAAAGGGAGCAAAATGCTCACATCCTAAGGGCTGTAGGACAGGAAAAAGACTAAAGACCTTAGGAATGGAGCTTCCTTTTAAAACCTTTGGTGTTTTTCCTGTCCTATCAGCTGTAAGGGGCGGAGCTAACCCATGATGTATTTGCTGCCATGATTAGCCACTAACCGTACTAACAGATGTGTCATATATTTAGTTTTTGTCATGTGTGTATATATTATATACATATTAATATTAATTTATACAAAGTATAAAAGGAATTTTTTTTTAAATATATATTTGGTAGCTGAAATCAAAATATGAAACAGACTACATAGGTAAGTTAAAAGTAAACATAAATGCATGTGTAATATTATTCATAGTGAAATATGGAGTTTGCAAATATGATATGCCCATTTAAAAACCAAGCACATCAAGTAATATTTACCTATCTGTCTGTCTGACTGTCTAGAGCAGTGGCTAGCAACCTATGGCACATGTGCCATGCATGGTACGTGAGCCTGCCAAACCCAAACAGGCTAGGGAGATCTGAGGATCTCTCCAGGATATTCCAGACAGGGATTCCAGTGGGACTTCTTCAGATATCTTCTAAAGCCCAATTGCAGGGAGCAGCAGTGAAAAACAACAATCATATCATTAATGGCAGCGCTGAGAGGAAGTAATCTTAGATCACTTCCTCCCAGCACTTGTGAAGCTGAAACCACACGGGAGTAGAGCAACAACTGAAGCACCCACTCTTGTTTCTACATGGCAGCCGGTTCCACATTGTAACCCAGGTAAGCCAAATCCCTGCTGATAAGTGGTAAGTAAAAAGGAGCATGGTAAAAAAACAACAACAGGATTGTCACTGTGTGGGTGTGGTAGTGTGCGGTACAGTGTGTTTCTTGCTATTTGCTTGTATCTGACTGTGTGAGTGTATAACATT
>OW240913.1:264236279-264339641 GCA_933207985.1 Pelobates cultripes
AAATAGAAGGCAAGAAAGATACAATTGAGCCTGAAAGTAGTGCTAATGTGGAAGAAGGTGACACTGATGACATGCACCAAAGTAAGAAAGGGCAGAAGAATCAGAAAGGAGCGCGAGGCATACTGATTACTGAAGTTGACAAGTGTTTATTTGAGAACCAAAATGTTGCAGCTTCACGTGAAAGCCTCAAACTTGCTCTAAGTGGCATCACAACAGATAAAGTGATCCTGGGAAAAGAGTTGGAAACAAAAATATTTTCACGCTCAGAAACTGCATCTTGCACGTTTCAAGAGAATGCTGGAAAGACATTTGAAAACAGAAAGGTACTGATAAATCTTCCCAAGGTAATGAAAGAAGAAGAGGAGAATGACCGGAACAGTGCTTGCAGTGTGGAAAACAAAGATGAGACTCAATCATGTAACGATGACACAGTGCCATCTGCTACATGTCGGGATGTACAAGAGGCAATCAGGCCACGGAGGTGCAAGTATTTTGATGCAAATAATGAAATAGAAGAAGAATCAGAGGATGATGAGGATTATGTTCCTTCAGAAGACTGGCAAAAGGAAATAATGGTTGGTTCCATGTTCCAGGCAGAGATTCCAGTTGGCATCTACAAGTACAAGGAAACTGAAAGAGTGTATGAAAATGATGACCAGTTATTGTGGAACCCAGAATTTATAGTGGAAACAAGAGTTCTAGATTTTCTAAGTGAAGCGTCCAGAAGGACAGGTGAAGAGAAAGGAATAGATGCAATTCTAGGGGGATCACATATAAAAGAAAACGAAGCAGGAGCCCCTGATGTACACCCAAGTGAACAAGTTAAAGGCATGAAAAGCAGACTGACTTGGGGAGTCAGAGAAGACAACTGCAAAAGAGCTGAGCTTAGTAGAGAGAAGCAAAGCACCCCAGCTGAGTATAGCAATGCGGTGCACTGTTTAGTAGCCGAGGCTACCCAAGATTGTCGACCAGCTGTTGAACAGTTTGGCAGAGAAAAGAAAGGCAAAGTAGCCACTTCTAATCTAAGCCAAGAGAGAGCGACAGTTACAGAACCAAGCTGTGATGATAAGATGGGCACGTCCGCAGCTAAGCCAGACCAAGGCGAACGTCACAAAGTAGGTGACATTGGCGTAGCAGAATTAAATATTTCAAAGACTTTGAATGATTTTTCGGGAGCCGTAGAACTTGATCTGCTGGCAAAGACTACTGCTACACGGCCTGGGCGCACTGACTACCTGGAACAGCTGCCAGACTCTGGGAGCACAATCATGGAATCAAAGGTGGAACTCGGAAATGCCTGACCGGCTGTTTGATACCGGGTTTGTCATGACCCAGCCAGAGGCCATGACTGCGTCTCCGGATAACCCTGAGGGAGCAGGGAGACTGCCAGACAGCCCAGAGGAAAGCTTTTCTGACAGTGAGAGGTGGCCACTCAAGGCAGAGCATTCGGAGGATACCCCTGGGGAGGAAGCCAGGCAAAGGAGAGATGAGCTACGCCGGGAGTCTGGGCCTCAGGTAGAAGAACAGTGCTGCATACCAGGCCTGGCCGAGCATGATAGGATGGAGCTGGGATCAAAGGCTGCATTCATGCAGGAGGAGGGTGCTCCAGACAGCCTCCCTGGCCAACCCCCTGAGGATATAGAGATGAGACCTGTAGCATTACCCTTAGGGAGCAAGGAAGGCTCCCAGGAATTCGCAGAACTGATGGAGGATGTTGTGGAGCCCTTCATGGAGGGACCTGTTCCAGTGGAGGATGAGCTGGTGACAGAACCAGGTCTTGAAGAGGTTGAGCACCTGGAAAATTCAGCTCATGAAGGAATTGGACGTATAAGTGATATAGAAAAGTTAATTACACGCAAAGCCTTTGTAAAGTTTGCATTTGAAAGTAACTCGGACATTGAGAGACTATCAAACCAGATAATCGGGGGAAATGGAAAGAAAGGACAAAACCTGATACTGAGCCTGGGACAATATAACTATGCTGGCAGAACGTACCCAAAAGTCCCATTATGGCTACGAGACCAGACTGAGAAAAACCTCTGATGCTTCAACTGCCACATGCAAGGACATATTGCATATAACTGTCCTGAGACTGAAGAGCCAATACAATGTGACATAGGAATAAGGGCTCTGCATAGGATAGTATTGCCTTGCTTAAAGATGTGTATGGTGACTGGTGGTGGTGTTACAGCACAGATAAAAGTGGTGATGGTGGTAGAGAAGAGTGCACAAACATTGATAGATTCAAGGAGTGAGGTTACTTTGAAAAGTGTTCTGCTCCAGCCAGAAAAATGTGATTTAAGACAAGTGTTTGATATTGTGGGTACACATGGTGACACCCGCACATACCCCATGGCAGAGGTAGTGTTTGCCACAGAGGTAGTAAAAGTTAAATGCCCTGTAGTACATGTAGCTCAAACACAAGAGCGTATAGGTAAGGCCAGGTTTCTGAGTACCTTGGACCTGGTCATAAGGTATTGGCAGGTTCCCCTGACAGAGACAGCAAAGGGAAGGACAGCGTTTTCTACTCCCAAGGGGTTATGGCAACATAAAGTACTGCCATTCAGGTGGCATAGTGCACCAGCCCCCTTTCAGCATATGAATAAGATACTTTGGCCCCACGGAGAGAATGCCGCTGCCTACCTTGGTGATGTGGCGATTCACAGGGTGGACTTGGAAGCACACCTGATGAAGGTCCAGTTAGTTGTGAATAATGTAAGGGCTGTCGGTCTGACCGCTAACACTAAGTGTTATCTAGGATTTGAGGCAGCTAACTATTTGGGTTGTCCGCTTGGGTGGGGGTTCCTTAAACTACAAGGGAGCAAGGTAGCAGCCATCTTCAATAGGCCACTTTCTGTAACTGAGGAGCAAGTCAGGGCTGGTACAGCCCCAGGTGACGTGAACATTCGTGGTTTGTGTTCTAAGGTCGCTCGACCCGATGGGTCTGAGCTGGGGGGAGGATATGTGATAAAGTGAAGGCAGATAGGCCTTTTAACCCCAGGGGAAGTACGTGTAGTTTGTGTGTTGCACAACACAAAACACTGTTTAGTTATGGGCCCCTGGGGTGGAGCATTTGGAGAGAAGGGTGGGCCAATGCTCCACTCCACAGTTTAGTGGTTTTATGGGGAGACATAGATCCAGGCCAGGGTTTTTTGGACTGTCTCCAACCCACTGCACAGCTGCAGTTAATGAGCTGTTGCAGTGGGAATAAACTCCTCCCTGCTAGACAGGTAGAGAGGGATTGCTGGCTTCCTCCCAGGAAGCAGGTAGGAGAGAGAGGCTGTTCTCTCCAGATAGTCAAGGAGACTAGGCACTTGGAGTGCAGAAAGGAAGCAGTCAGGGGCAAGGCTGGCTTGGAGCACTGGGAGTGCAGAAAGGAAAGCAACAGGTTAGATAGCAGAGTGTTGCTCTCTAATAAGGTTGGTGCAATATTGTTTTGTTTAGTTTAACCCTGAGAGATAGGGAACCTAACGTCAGTTAGTGCTCAGACGAGCTAGGTTTTTGTTTATAAGGTTTTGTGGTACATTTATGTTTTTCATTTTCTGCTGTATCCTGTGTGGATTTAAAAATAAAGTGCCTGGAGTATATGCATTTACAAGGACTGTGCATGTTTTTGCCCTAGAGGACCGTGCTACCTGCTGACAAGGATCACAATATATATATATGTATATACCTATTATTTTTTCATTGTTCTCTCTCTCTGTATTATATGTCATTCTTTATTTCTATATTATATTATTTCTATATTACTACTTGCTTATATTTAATTATATATATATTATCTTTGTGGCGCCACCTTTCTCTCCTTCCTTATAACTGTTCTTATATTAAACCACACCTGATGATCACTGAATCCTAAACACTCACCTACAGTAATATCTGATACCAAATCTCCATTTGTTAACACTAAATCTAGCATGGCCTCTTTATGAGTTAGCTCCTCAATGACTTGTTTTAGAGACAATCCCAGTATGGGGTTTAGAATATGTGTGCTCCTGGCACAAGCAGCTATTTTGGTTTTCCAGTTCACATCAGGAAGATGAAAGTTACCCATGATGATAACTTCCCCCTCCATTGTCATTTTAGCTATTGCCTCAACTAGTAGATTATCTAACTCTTCTATTTGTCTTTGGGGCCTATAAATCACACCTACACAAATTACTCTGTAATTACCAAATTCTACCGTAACCCGAACGGACTCTATGTTCACCTTACTTACTTTTATTAGGCTAGATGTTATGCTATCCTTCACATACAGGGCCACCACTCACCCTTTCTTGTCTTCCCTGTCTTTTCTATATAAAGAGTACCCTGGCATTTTTCTCATTATACCATGTCTCAGTAACAGCCACTAAATCTTCATTATCAGTTGCCGTTATTGCCACAAGTTCATGGATCTTATTCCCTAAACTGCAAACATTTGTAGACATGACTGAAAAGATGGACTGAAAGAAGATGATGCAATGGAGTAGCTAGGTTGTACACATATTTCAACTCTAGACCAAACTGGTCATGCTAATCTTCCTTTCTTACTTCTTAGAAGGTTCAAGCCCACTGAAGATGTCAAGTTGTTTCTTCATCAATAATGATAGAAGGAAGACAGGCTACTACAATGGTTGGATAGAGGCATTTTCATAGGAAGTTTTAGTGGACTTTTTGTTTTGCAATAATTATGTAAATAAAAATTGCCCCAAAATGTCATAAATCTACATGTTATAGAATAGTTTGGAAATTTTTACTTATATCATATACAGACCCTTTTTTGCTTCTGAATATTAAAAGAGAGATTCAGACCCTATTTCCTTTTTTTTTTTATTAAAAGAAATTGGAATTTTAGAAAGTAATATTGTTACATCCCCTTGGCTTTCAAAAGGTTATGTCACTTCCTAGTTTGGTTAGCTCAGTGGAGCTAAATTAAAGAGTCAGCAATTGCTCAGCGCACCTGCCTTTCAAATATTTCTCATTGAGCTGCATTGGGAAGTCTGTGATTGGACAGCCACAGAAAGTCTGGGCAGGGTTAGAAGGCTACAAGATGTTTTTAGGTATGCCCTACATTTAAATGAATGCATTCTTTCATTGGGGGAATATATAAAAACAAAGCTACACTTAGCTTAAAATTGCATACAAACATGCATGCAAATAAAAAAATATAAAAGATAGCTTTTCACATCACTCTACCATGCCTAATAAGCCATATCATGTTAATAATGTCTGAAGTAACACGTCTGTTTGTCTGTTAACCCATATCATTTCAAGTATATCTTATATTTTAGGAATTATTTCTCTGACTGAAAAAGGCATAGTCGTGGAGGCAAAATATATAAGTGGCTTATGCTGGTTTAGGAGTAACTATCTTACAGATTTCAAAGCATGAAAAAATGTAGGATTGTGACTTCAATGACTGTGTGGTCCCATAATTAATTTATTTATTTATTTATTGACTGTCAAAAATTGTTGGTTTTTTATTGTAGTAATAAGCACGATAAAATATGTAATTCACATGAAGCATGGTATAATATAGGTCATAAATCACATAGGTAAACTGTACATGACCATCTTTTCAATTGTTGAATCAACTCAGTGACCCATTCTTCAAGTCTATATAACATATTAACATTAAATTAAACTTTGCAAAAATTTGACCAATGTTTGAGAAGTCCATTGACTTGAGCGAGGCAATGCCACTACAATAAGCAATGTATTATGTGCAGTTGCACAGGGTTTATGAAAAGGAGGTGCCTTTTCAAACTCCTATGGGTCTATTGGGCAAGCATGAGACACATTTTAGGTCATGACCCAGTGGCTAAGAACCCCTGTTCTACACTGATTACAACTATTACAGACTAAGGTAAAACAGGTCCTAATGTGCTGAAGGTAATGACATGCCTGTAACCTCTCTCGTGTGGATACAGAAACTCTGACACATTTCAGAGTGACCTTTACCACACGTATTCACTTGGTGTCATCAAACTGAATGTCTCGGTGGCATACATTACCAGTTTGGGACATGTCACCAATTTTTGAATATGCAGTGTGAGCCAATGATGAATGTTGTCTAGCTGTAAATTAAAGTTACTACCATACCTCCACTCCATGTAGCTGTTATATGTTGAATATTAAAATACAGCACATTTCAAATTTTCCTGCATTCAGTTTTAATTTGAAATGTATTGTCCAGCACACTGCTAATATTTGCACATGAATGTTATTTAGAGAACTGCAAACAAGCACATTGCTGCTCAGTCCATTTGAAACTAAGCACACGTGAAGACTGCAAGTAGGCGAGGCAAGCAGCTTTCACAACAGCACTGCAAGGTATAGGTAAATTCAATGTTCAAGGAACTAAAAGATACCACACCTTAGATTGTGCCAGGGCTTAATGAAACACAAATACCATCTAGTTTAACAGGGACATACCAAGGTCAAGTCAAAATACAAAATAGAGTTCATCCAAAAAAACAAAGACCAGTCATGAACCATGAATCAAGAGTCACAATTCAAAAAGAACCAATGCATAGCAAACACAGGGTAAGACAGAACAGCAAATCAGACAACAGGTCCTGTTATTTCCTGGTTTGGAATTCAAGAGGGAGCAATTGCTCATAGCACCTGCCTTGCTAAGGCCTGTCATTTAACTGCATTGGGAAGTGTGTGATTGGACAAAAAAAAAAAACTAATTTCTCAGGCACAGGAGTAAAGCATCAGCATATTTTAGAGGGGGCTGATGTGCAATGCAAATTATTTGAGGATGTCTGCTATAGATCTTGTCTAAACAACAGAATAGCAATTTATGCAGGATCAAAAGAAGCCTTACAGGTACACACATGGGCCTGGATCCATCCAAAATGTGACAGCCCCAAGCTATGAGTTCTTCCAGGAAAACCTGCTACAACTATGTCGCCTTCGAGTTGACTAGATGTAGGTCCCATCAAGTCTAGCAAAGGAAATCCTACATCGAAACTCACAAGATGATAAACTGGTCCAGTTGGCAACTGATAGCAACAAGCATAAAAACAAACCCATTGAAGGTTATGGATAAAAAGTGTATGTTTGAAAAGTTGTGTCCACTTTTAGTACATACCACTTTGCAGAATATGCCACTTTTTAAACATAACTTTCTATGGGTTTAGAAAGAGTATGTATCCACTAGTACCACAAAAACATTGGCTTAATTGTAATAGAAATAATAATGATAATAAAAGAAAGAAGAAAATTAGAAATGAAACCAAAGTTTTGGTCAAATATTTAATTATATCCCCTTCCCGACCGCAGACGGAAATTTTCCGTCAACCTTGTCCTTCAGTTAAGGACCGTTGACGGAAAATTTCCGTCATTTACTAAAGTTAACCCCAGATCACCGCGATCGCGGGGTTAACAGTGCTCCGGTCTGCCTCTATATCAGAGGCAGACCGTGAGCACCCGATCAGGCTGCCCCAGCACCGGTGCTCGCTCTGACAGGCTGTCAAAGCGAGCACATGTGCTCAGTATACTCACCTTAACCCTGAACCCCTTCCCTGCCAATTGATCACTGACTACAGTGATCAATTGGCAGGGTATACATTTTAATGTCATCTGATTTTTTTTTAACCCCTGAGGGTTAATTATTTTTTTTTAACCCTCAGAGGTTAAATTTATTTTATTAATTAATTTAAATATTTAAAAATTATATATTTAGCTAGCTGGGATGGGTGGAAGTTAGTGGGGAATTTGGTGTTAGACTAACTAGGGGTTAACGTTAAAAAGGTTTTAAAATAAGCTTTAAAAAGGTAAAAAAAAGTTTAAAAAAATGTTTTAGTAACGTTTAAGTAAAAAAAACAAAAACCCCCCTTTACCCACTCTAAATAAAAATTAACCCCTTCCCTGCCAGTTGATCACTGCCTACAGTGATCAAAATACAGATCACAGTATGTATACTGTAATCTAATTTCTTTTAACCCCTGAGGATGAACTTTTATTTATTTATTAACCCTCAGGGGTTCAATTTATTTAAAATATTTATATTAATTAATTAAAATTATACATTTTGCTAGCTGGAGTGGGTGGGAGTTATGGGAAAGGGGGGATTTATTGTTTGTGTTGCTTACTGCTAGTTAGGGGATAACGGTAAAAAAAAAGTTTAGTAAAAAATGTAAAAGTGTAAAAAAAGTTAAGAAAGTGTAAAACATTTAATAAGTAAAAAAAAGTTTAAAAACGGGTTTTACAAAGTAAACAAAGTTTTACAAAGTAAAAAAGTTCATTAAAAAATGCTCATTACCACTACACTTGGTACAAGCTAGCGGAAAAATTATCCCACGCTAAGGTTCAAAATATGCCTTTTGAATTGCCCTGGGATGTCTTCTTTAAGAAATGGTATGGATTTATGGGGTATTTGGATTATATAGCCTGGTAAAATACTCTAAAATGGGACATGGACACATCGTAAAAATTCAAAGTTTGAAAAGAACTGGAATGGCTGTGTCCCAAATGTGCCCCTCCGATGTCCACATATACCAGGCAAAGGTACATACGGGGGTATTGCTGTACTCAGCCGACATAGCTGAGCAACATATGTAGTATTATACAGTCGTAGCACACATACGATTTGCAAAATATACTGTGCAAACTCACTTTGTGTGTCAAAACGGCAAAAAAACGCTTATTACCACTACACTTAGTACAAGCTAGCGGAAAAATTATCCCACGCTAACATTCAAAATATGCCTTTTGAAATACCCTGGGATGTGGTCTTTAAGAAATCGTATGCCTTTATGGTGTAGTTGTAATATGAAACCTGCTCAAGTGCTCCAAAGTGGGACACGGACGCATCAAAACCCTCCATAAAAATCCACACCTAAAAACCTTAACTTGTCACGTCTCTTTTACAGTAGTGTAACTTCACAAAATAGTGTCTAGGTCATAGATTGGGCATATTGTTTTACTCAGAAGACTTAGCTGAGCATAATTTGGGGGATTTGAACTTAGTGGCACATATGAAATGTACAAAATGCCCAGCAAAAATGTAATCCATATGTAAAAAATGCCCAAAATTATTTTTTACCACATACTTTGGTAAATATTGGTGAAAAAATGGGGGCATGTTAAGGCACAATATGCACCATATGAGATACCTTTGAGTGTCTACTTTTACAAATGGTAAGCCTTTGTGAGGTTTTTTTGAACAGTCAAACTGCTATAATACCCCAAATTGAAGCATAGACCCATTAAATACCTCTCAAAATTCTACTGTAAATGTTGAAACGGACAGGTCTTCTATATGGCACTGTAGCTTCACAAAATAGTGTCAAAGACATACAATGGATGTATCGTTGTACTCAGCAGAAGTAACTGAACACAAAATAAAACTTTGTACAGGAATAGCACACACCAACTTTACAAAATACACATGAGAAGTTCTTTGTTATAAGTTTGTGTGCCAAAAACCCAAAAAAACAAAATTTTACTCCAATATTTAGCAGAGATTGGCCGTGAAATGGCTACGTATAAAGTGTCAAAACAACCTTAGGACAATAGCCTGTAATGTCTACTTTATATAAATATATACTTTTGTGTGGCAATTTTGTTTTCTTTTATGGCTATTAAGCTTACAAGACAAACATACCAAATTCTAAAATCGCTCCACATTAAAAGTTTATTTTACTCCTTGTGCTTTGTGACCTGTAACTACCAAAAAAAACTTAAAATCCCAGACACATATATTTTAATTACTTTCTTTAACCTGCACTAATTAGGCACACATTATTATTGCAAAACCTGTACAAAAACACACAATTTTTCTTTTTTTTTTTGCATTTTTCTTTTTTTTATAATAAATAAGCATTTATTTATATATATATATATATATATATATATATATATATATATATATATATATATTACATCAAATTAAAGCCCTTTCTGTCCTTTAAAAACAGTATATAATATGTGTCGGTGCAATAAACAAGAGAGATGCAAATTGCAGTTGAACGCATACAGCAAGAAAATGCAAAAATTGCTTGTGTCATTAAGCGTAAGACAAGCTTCTGAAGCTGTGTCCTTAAGGGGATATGGAAGGAACACTAAAATTAAGTTACATTGATATCAGTGGAAACTTGCACAAATGAATATATAACAAAATGGAAGTATTTTATAATGGAGATGGTGAGAGGGAGACTGAAGGCAAAGTTAAGATGACTGATGCAGTTTTTTTTTTTAAATATATGTATTTACTACAAAACCCATACACAGCAGAGAAGCATATTTGCAGTTGGCATTTTTATTCGCTATCTCAATAGCGCAATTTTAATTCCAATCTTAATTTCTGATGGATAATAGCCAATAAAGAAAATTATGATTATTTTCTTATTTGCAGGTAAATAGCAAATAAAATGGTGGGGCATACTCCATGTTTACTTGTAAAGTACAGGAAGATTGCTCATATCTTACCCACTATCTTG
Organism: Pelobates cultripes; assembly: GCA_933207985.1. Taxonomy (NCBI): domain Eukaryota; kingdom Metazoa; phylum Chordata; class Amphibia; order Anura; family Pelobatidae; genus Pelobates; species Pelobates cultripes. The sequence continues at coordinate 264,246,713 of OW240913.1, forward strand.
GTGGATAATACATTTACTGTAGTCTGCTCAATATGGAATCTAACAGAATTCCCCACGAGTCATGTGCTTGGACTATCTTCCAGATTAAATGGTAAGCATTTTTTTTTATACAGCAATGTTCCAATGTTTGCCAAATTAAGATTTTCATTAGTGTACGTTCCATGTTTTGACACATATATTTGTGTGCATTTGCATACACCTAATGTTCTTTTAAATTGCATATAGCATCTTTTTCTTTGTGTGCAATGTTTTCGGTTTGTTATTATAGGTTATTATATTATATTATTATACGTTTATCTGTAAAGTTCTAAAAAAAAAATATCCAATGTAGCACAGCACACATTCAGATATTTTAAATAGTTGTGGGTCCCCAGCTGAAACACTCTGGAGATGGCCTGACATTTAAAATCTTGGAAAATTCCAAAGTCAGAATAGTTGTTGCAATATTGTGTAATCTCACCTGAGCATAGAAGATATTACACTTAGAGCAGATGTGGAAATGAAAACCAGCCAGCAGCAAGCCAAAGCAGACTTATGTAAATCTCTGTGATCTGCCTTTTGTGAACTACATACTGTCTAATTTAATCTGCGGACAATAACAAATTTCTGTCTGGAAAGAGACAGGTCTGGGCTTCAGTCTTCTGGATTTCATCTTTTCCAAACACACATACCCAGAGATAAAAGGACAGTTTGATTAATGGACAAACAGCCTGGATGCTTGCGTGAAAACCAATCTCTGGATGTGTTCAGGTACCTTAAAACTCCACCGAGGCACAGCAGACAAAAAACTCTGTGTAGCATAACTGGTACAAATGATAATCTATGCCTTAAAATCCCTTTATAACCTTCATGAAACAGCATCATTAATAACTTTGTGGAAAATAAATAAATAAACTGTAACACTGTGCTGGCTTGATTGTTCTTAACTGGCGCAGGGAACAGCACCGCATCAGTAGTTATGATGTACACAGTATATTCCTGCCTTGATGCTACCCAGGCCTATCTCATTAACTCTCTCTTCTCCACTCTAAGTCAGTATTTAATCCATACCATTTGCATGTTTTTGACTACTGTCCAATCTTCCTCTAGTTGGTTGGTAACTGATTATCACTTATTTAATGAGTTCCATATTCAATCCAGTTTTTAGCCCATACCCTTTGCAAAGACAAGTTTATCAAAGTTATCCAACAACCTACTTTCAGTTAAATTCACTGGTCACTACTCCAGTCTCCTTGACCTTTTTATAGCATCTGACTATAAAGATCATAGAGATAAAATAAGAGCTACATGTCAAATGATTTTACAATTAGCACAAATGATACTCTGTGGGCATGTTGGGTGCTTTACATTGCCGACACAGCTCATACATGGCCGGATTTAAAGTGTGTACACCAGCTACCGGGTGGAGGATGTAATTTTTCTCCACCCAGGACTATCCCAAAAACACATGGCAATGTGGATGTGGCTTTCATAGTGGTGGGTGGGGCTAAACATCAGCAGGGGTGGGGCTAAGCATGCCCAGAAGCCAGTGCTGCACAGGAAGAGGGAATCAGGAAGGAGTCCCACCTTCCCTAACAACTTCAGAGCTGCAACTGTCTCCTCTACTCCCTTACCGCTCATTATGGAGAGAGGTAACTTTACATTTGTGTGACTGTCTCCTCTGTGTGTGACTGTTTGCCTGTGTGTGTGTGTGTGTGTGTGTGACTGTCTGCCTGTCTGCATATGTGCATGACAGTAACTGTGTGTGACTGTCTGCCTGTGTGTGTAACTGTAACTGTATGTGTGTAACTGTGTGTGCGTGACTGTCTACCTGTGTGTGTGACTAACTGTGTGTGCGACTAACTGTGTGTGAGTGTCTGCCTCTGTATGTGACTGTAACTGTTTGTGTCTGCGTGTGTGTGTGAGTGATTGTCTGCCTGTGTGTCTGTGTGCATGTGTGTCTGTCTGTCTGCGTGTGTGTGTGTGTGTGTTTGTGTGACTGCGTGTATGACTGCAACTGTGTATGACTGAGTGTGTGACTGACTCTGTGTGACTGTCTGCATGTATGAATGTAACTGTGTATGATTGACTGTAACTGTGTGTGACTGTCTGCCTGTGTATGACTGTAACTGTATGTGTGACTGTAAATGTGTGTGTTGCTAACTATGTGTACGACTGTCCCCTATACAAACACTAAACCCTATTTACACACACACTCTACATGGATAAATGGGGGTGAGGGGCTGTCAAGATTTTTTGCACAGTACGTGTAAAGACCTAAGGTCAGCCCTGGGCACAGCTGGAGGAGTGAGTGTGGCTGGATTAGGGGTGTTAATGCAAAAGGGAGAGTGTGGCAAAATTGGGAGTGAGTGTGTTTGGGGGGTAACTTTGACAGGGCAAGGAGAGGTGAGCAAGACAGGTATAAGAAGGATGTATTTAACAGGATGCTTGTAGCATGGTTGGGGGAATGAGTAACAGAATTGGAGAGGTTAAAAAGGTTTGGTGAGTGTGGCATGTTTGGGGGGATGGGTTATCTTTTAATCTAAATAAAGATATTTTTTAATTTACTGTACAATCGTATTTAGAGTGCTCTCACCATTTGTTTGTTTCCCCCCCTAATCTCTGTCACACTTACTCCCCCATGCCAAACTCACCTGTCACTTTAACACCGGTAATCCCTCTGTCACTCTTTCACACTCACCCCCTCAACTCGGTCTCATTCACAACCATTGCCCTGCCTCAGTTATTCTTTACTCACCCTGTCAAAGTCACCCACTGAAGATATTCATCATACATACACAGTCATGAAACACAGCTTTACCTTAAACACAATGCACAAAGACCACAAGCAACCCACCATACACACAACACACCACAAGCAGCTCGCCAACACACATACGGTCCCAGACACAAACATATTCATGCTCACAGAGACACACATTCCCACACAAGGATACACACTATCAGGCTGTAACATATTCATCCTCACCTTGCGGTCAGCGGCCGTGCATCTGCATGAATGACACTTGCGGCATGTTAATGGACGCCGGCCGCTGCAGGTCCAAGGCTAATTATACCCACACGCTCGCTCACTCACGTGATTAATGACGTCGGCATGCACGTGACGTCGTGCACGCAGCGCGCGCACGTTTTGGGGTCAAAGAGCGATCCCGGCCAATCACAAAGGTAAAGCATGTATAAAAGTCTAGAATTACCTTTCCTCATTGACCTGTCGTGGTTTCCCTAGTGGTTGTCCGAGAGCACGTTCCTTATTCTAGTTATTCTGTTTTTTTACTTTGGCTTTGATTTTGACTTCCCTGTTTTCTGGTATCCCTGACCTCTGGCTTTCCTTTATCTATCCTATCTATCCTCTCTTATACACAAGTATGTCCCGTCTAGGCCCTTACGATCTGCTGAAGACTTACGTCTATCTTCTGTCCGTACTCCCACCTCTGATGCTCGCCTTCAAGATTTCTCGAGGGCTGCACCGTTCCTGTGGAACTCGCTTCCCTCCTCCGTTAGATGCTCACCCAGTCTCCACTTCTTAAAAAAATCGTTAAAAACCCACTTCTTCATAAAAGCGTATCAATTAAACTGTTAATAGCTCCTGACTGATTCCTCTTCTGAAACTGTCACTAGTCTAATACTATCCTGACCTTTTTGTGTCATTTTACCCCACTCCCTCTAGCATGTAAGCTCATTGAGCAGGGCCCTCAACCCCTCTGTTCCTGTGTGTCCAACTTGTCTGGTTACAACTACATGTCTCTTCGTCCACCCATTGTAAAGCGCTGCGGAATTTGACAGCGCTCTATAAATATCATAATAATAATAATTGTTGTGTCCCTTTCTGTGTCCCCTGACCTCGGCTGTTACTCTGACTATTCTTTGGTACATTAGTCCGACCATTCTAAGGTCCGGTAATACGTTACCTATTAGTCTCCTGTGTTACACAGTTCTACGTGCTGGATCATACTGTAATCTTGACACAGGCACATACATAGGTAGACAATGCCAGACACACTAAGAAATGCACACATTGTAACTGTATGCCTGAATTTGTCAATGTGTGTGCCTCTGTGCTGACCTACGATCTAACACCAACTAGATATCATTAGTCAGGCAGAGTAAGAGACAAATAAAAATTTTAGGGGGTGAGATTATGGGACTATACATAAATTGGGGGGCACAGTAGTTACACACAAAGATGTTGGATCACACGCCAAAATACAGGTAAAGACTGATATTTGTAATGTAGTAGCCTGTCTGTGTGACAACAGGTGCATGTTATAATGAAGACATTTGCAGTAGTTCAGAAAGGAAGTGTGTGTGTGTGTGTGTGTGTGTGTGGTAATGCAAATACATTTGGTTTATTCAAAGTCCCACAGCACAACACAATTCACTCAGAGAATAATTTAGCAGAAGATACAGCTAACTCAATGTGTTCCTTGTCTAACAGGTCCTTAATCACATGTACATACAGCAAGGGTTATTTAGTAAAGCAACAATGGTCAGAAATAAATCAAGGTGAATTCAAGTTGGATTTCAAATTTAAGTCCGAGTAGCTGGACTAGATACTGCAATATACGGATAGTACACCTTATGGTAAGTATTACGCTCACCTTTTAAAGAGCCTTCAGTTCCTGGCTCTAAGGATAATCAGCAGGGTGCCACTTTTTGGGGATGGCACTTCTCCAATAAAGGTTACTAGAGGATTCAAGGACTTGGTTTGGAATAACTTAAAAAACTTATTGTAAATAAAAACACATATAGTATAAGACTTATACTATATGTGTTTTATTTATAATAAATTTTTTATAAGCTATGAAGCCTCTAGGAACCTTTATTGGGGAAGTGCCATCCCCAAAAAGTGTCACCCTGCTGATTATCCTTAGAGCCAGGAACTGAAGGCTCTTTAAAAGGTGAGCGTAATACTTACCATAAGGTGTACTATCCCAATATTGCAGCATCTAGTCCAGCTACTTGGTCTTAAAGGACCACTCTAGGCACCCAGACCACTTCAGCTTAATGAAGTGGTCTGGGTGCCAGGTCCTTCTAGGGTTAACCGATTCTTTTATAAACATAGCAGTTTCAGAGAAACTGCTATGTTTATAAATGGGTTAAGCCTTCCCCCAAATCCTCTAGCGGCTGTCTCATTGACAGCCGCTAGAGGCGCTTGCGTGCTTCTCACTGTGAAAATCACAGTGAGAGCATGCAAGCGTCCATAGGAAAGCATTGATAATGCTTTCCTATGCAACCGGCTGAATGCGTGCGCAGCTCTTGCCGCACGTGCGCATTCAGCCGACGGGGAGGAGAGGAGGAGGATTGGAGGAGGAGAGCTCCCCGCCCAGCGCTGGAAAAAGGTAAGATTTAACCCCTTTCCCCCTTCCAGAGCCCGACGGGAGGGGGACCCTGAGTGTGGGGGCACCCTCAGGGCACTATAGTGCCAGGAAAACGAGTATGCTTTCCTGGCACTATAGTGGTCCTTTAAATTTGAAATCCAACTTGAATTCACCTTGATTTATTTCTGTATCTTGTACAGCACCACACATTCGGTCGCTTTTCTCTTTTATATTTCTCTTGGAGGAACATCATTGAACGAGTGGTGTGTTGCTGCCCTAAGAGCAAAAATGCTTACTTTACGGAGCCAATACCATATAGACCATGTGAGTGGTTCTAGTTATTTATTTACCATCGACTATCATCCAAGACCATCTACACTATATATTTCTGTTTTTTTTCTTTTCCATATGTACCCTGTAGTTTGTACTTTCAAGTTTGTTGTTACATCCTATTGATGGGGTAAGTCAACCCCTGCACAATTTCTATTTGTAAGCACTCCACTAATTGGTATATATTCTAGACCCTGCATTTTCTGTATATCTAAGATTGATTGTGGAAATAAGGCTACTCCACTTTATGTGTTGAGCAGCTTTCTGTTTAGGCACTATATTGTATCACCAATTACCTCCTATTAGGCAGAGTTTGTTTTCAAAGCCCTGGTAATCTGTCTGTTGAACATTAGGACCACCAAATCCAAACAATGCAATACCAGAGGGGTTATGGGCATTGCCAAAGCCAGGCCCCTGACTCTGTACTCAACAACTCCTTTTAATACATTCTATTCCATGGGTATTCGTGATAGAGTGCTCATTTTCTTCAGACAATATACCTTTAGTTAAATTACATGTTTGTATTGCATTGAAGGGCAGATTTGGGGTAGCTGAGGCAAAGTGATCACCAACTGAAGGAGAAATTATTTTGTCACTCAGCGTCCTATTACTCAGGAACATTAAATGCTATGGACATATGTAGAAATTGAAAAGAGAAAGACTATATTAAGATGCCCAGCCCACCCAGTGCAGAAAAATGAACTACTTCTTGCCCAGGCAATGCTTGAGAGCACAACTGAGACTTCATATACAGGGTATCCCTGACAACCAAAAACAAGTGCTTCAGCATGAACCCGGTTGGACATGTGTTTTTCTCCCTGTTAGCCATTTTGAAAAAAAGGGCCATGTGCAATACTATGAAGGTCGGCACCAAATCTAGGCCTCAATTTAATATTTTTGGATACACTTTTAAAAAATATATATATTTTATATGTTGAAATATATTTCATAGATGATGTATTGTTTGAAATTTGAATTTTTTGAGAAAAAGAAATAATTTGAAAAGTGTATCCAAAAAAATTAAATCAAGGCCTAAATCGGTAACTCCAGGTAGAAGAGAGTCTTACTTGACTAAAGTTCTTCAACTAGTTCAACCATCATTATTGGAAAGAGAACTTAAATGAGGGATTATGAAAAAAGGTGCAGTATTTCTATGAAAGCAATACTGGTTTTATATTATATTGCAAAACAGAGATTTGGGCAGCATGAATAGGGTAATTTATCATCGGGTGTTACAGTACTGGGTCTCACTACTGATCATTCTTGCCATATAAAAATAGGTCATTCTACCTCACTCTATTTAGTAATAGAACACAGTTTCTATTTATTTTATATATTTTGCCAGAATCTGAAGTCAGCATATTACTATTTGCTCTTTTTCTGTCTGTCTTCTTTCATTTCAGCTACAATGTAAACTGTAAAACATACTGTTTCACATTCAGTTCAAGGGAGTTTTATGCCTTCTAACCACTAAATACACACAATACCTTCTTCCTCATTTTATCCTGTTAACTCTCACAGTTGCATCCTGTTTTCACAGGGCTGGGTGAGATTTTTGGTAGTATAGGCAGGAGTGCATTGTGCCTTCGCTGGCTACTGGAATCTGTGAGTGAGACTCATATTGCATCCCTGCACATCTTTCACACCATAAAATCTCGATTTTATTCACAAATAAAGTGAGTAGTGAGCAACAGAGGATAAAAAGGAGGAGCAGTAAGACATATACAATCTAATAAATAACCTTTTTGTTTTTCCTCTTTTGGTTAATTCTTCTCACTTGACCAGTCATCCATGTGGTGGTTTTGGCTCATTCGAATTTATAGCCCAGCAAAGAATTACAGAAAACAATTCAGATGAACCAAATGGCGGGAAAATGCACCTATCAGTGTACTGCGTAGTATACACATATATTTATATAATGTATATATGTTGCAGTATACCGATTGGCCCTTTTTCACGCCGTTTTGGTTCATCCAAATTGTTTTCTCTAATATTTTTGCAGGGCTATAAATTCGGATGAGCTAAAACCGATGGCTATCAGATTAACTAAATAACATTTTTATTTTGGATGAAGTCGTTCATCTGAACCAAATTTTTCTGCCATGCAGAAGTCTTCAAAGAATGATGTAACTCCTTTTCTAAAACTTAGTTCAACTTGAGGACAACTATGGCCAACTCCAGGACAAATAAAGTAACTAGGGGTCTGATAGGACTGTATGTGGCAAACAAGTGTTGATGATCCAAGCAGAAATTGGATTGCCATTATGGAGTAAAGAAGCTTCATTTAGATTAGAGCAACAGATTAAAATCACATGTTAAAGGACAAGTAAATGTACTTGAATCTTTTTTCAACCTAGATTACCATGTAACTATTTGCCTATAAAATAGGATTAATCTAATTTTCCCAGTTGAGTCTAAATGACATATTAGAAATTTAAGCACGCTGTGCTTATTTGCTATTGTTTTCTTTTTGCTTTGTGTCACGGCTGTGTCACTTTGGGAAAACGCTGCTATAATTGTGTTACTTTTTCTTTTTTGGTTCTTCAGTGCCTTTGTGGTTGTCTAATCTGTACCCACCAAGTTGTATTCCACCATTATCATTACTAAGCAGTTCATGCGCAGGTCTTACAAAGCAAAGCCCTGGGTACTAAAACGGTTTTACTAACTCGGTCATATTTTTCCAGTCAGCGGTATGTTGTGAGGTGTGGATAGTGCTGGCAGGCATTTTGTATTCAATTCATATGTTACTAGATAAAATCAGTAATTTAAATGGATACTATAAGCACCAAAACAACTTTAGCTTAATCGAGTGGTTTTAGAAAAAGTTCCTGTAGTCTAATTGCTCAATTCTTTGCAATTTGGGAGTTAAATAACTTTGTTTATGCCGCCCTTGACATATCTGCCCTATGTTTTGTTTATTGCACAGTTTGTTTAACTTAGAATCCCCTGCTCTATTAATAGCCTGCTTGAGCCTGCAGGAGCCAACTGTGTGCGATTAAAATGAATCTGTCACCCAATTGACCCGTCGGCTAAAAAAAAAAAGGGATAGGTCCCTCTGTGTCCCCTGATGGTCTCCCAGTCATTCACAGACCCTCGGACCAAATTTACCATTACTAAGGACTGCCCTTATATATGAATAGCAAGTCTAGGGTAAAATGTTTAAGATGGAAGAATTAGCTATATTATTCCATGGATATTGCTTCTGCAGTAGCACTTTCCTCCACAATTGTGCTCAGTGGCTCAATAAATATTGCTTATTGTATTAGAATAAATACACTTTCTGTAGCTTTTTGATAATTGTCACTTGAGCCCTAATTATTATGGAAAAATATATTGTAAAATAATTTCATGAAGGGTCTCTCCCAGGTGTTCTCAATGAATAACTATCTTGAAACTCTGCCCTTACTATGAAGTGCTAAGGTGCTATACAGAATGTGTTTTGACGGATTAGCTATTGATCTATAAAAAAAAAAAAAATACAGTCTGTTGTTAAATAGAGCAGGTGATGCAATAAGGGTGAGGCTGTAAAATGATAACTGATATTCAGTAAGTGCAAAGTTCACTCATTCATGGAGAACAATGTTTACATACAAGGAAAGGAGTAATTTGATACTGAATGCAGGTTATATAAATCCATTTATTTTACTGAATGCATACATACATACACACATTATATATATTATGAGTTAGCAATAAATAATGAAGCCAATAACCATCAATGCGTGCAAGATACATGATTTTAGTACTTAAAAATACTGAATTATTTTAACAAGTCACCCATTAGCAACCTGACCACCTGTTATATTGTTCTCCAACCAGATTCATCCTCTATAATTCAAATCTCTGCCTCTCTCAAACCACTACAACATTACATCAAATAAAAGCCTGTCTCCTTTACTGCTTTGATCCCTGACAACACAACAATCCACAATTGCAGCTCTTTTAAACTTAAATTTTCCCACCATTAAGTTTCTTGGAACAGCAAGTAGCCAATCATTATGCCTGTCACTCTATATCTACTACCTGCACACACCACCTGTCTTAAATCTGGGCAGAAGTAGCAAATCTACACAGATTTGGAATGTTATGGAATGTTAACTGCTATACAGCAACTTTTGTATATGTTGTCACAGGGCATATTGACTGGGGCATCACATTTATTCGGTATGGCAGTGGGTACCTATTTCAAGATGATGTTGTGCCTAAGATGGCCAGACGAAGAACCATCTGTGTGCAACTATTATGATAGTCTAAGAAAGTCAGTACTATTTATCCTTTAAGTGTATTGATTTCCAGGGGCTAGGTTTTTGCATTTGGCAGTCATCTTTGGCCCAGATGCTCCTTGCATTTCCCTTTATGTTAAATCTGACTCATTATTTGGGGTATCACAGTTCACTGCCTGCACAATTTTTCTCAAAACTTTTTTATTATTATTAAAGTATATTTTGCGCATTGCACAGAAAGCCCTTTTAAAAACGATTTGTGCTGGGCCTGTACTCATTACGATGGAGACCCTGGTTTGGAACCCTCCTTAGTCCCTGTTAGATTATCCTACTATCCTGGTATTTACTCCAGGCTTTAACTCTGCTATTATTATTATTTATTTATTTTTTATAAAGGCAACAGGTCAACATTGTTTATACAGTCGGATACATACTAAATAGTAAAATAATTAGAAGCTATGCTTGGGCTCTGTTCTTGAGTGTTTATAATCAAGAGTGCTGAGGTATTCACAATATTTGTCAAATGGACACTCCAGGCGTCACTAAAACTTTTATACATTTGATATGTTTTTGACCTCATTAATATGCTGTATTTTATTGCATGCCCAAATTGTTATAGGTTTTGCAAGAATGCTGATCCATATGCCGGCCTCTTTAGCCACACACCCCCAATACAGCAAAATACTTCCTTATCAAATGTATGCACACAGCAAAGCCACTGACAGTACTGAATAATCTGAGCCACAACGCAACCTGCATGAGAAGGAGAGGACACCCATGGAGACCTATCGTAATTATATCAATTCCTATTTATAGATTCTTTGATTGTCTGCAGTCATTCACCACTGCTCATTGATGCACAGGCTAATGCTCAAGCAGCAACAAGCAACAAAGGATGGATTGCTGGGCATTTTTACTAAGCATTAAAATATAAAACAGCTTAGCGCTGAGTGGAAGAATGGCACCAGGGGACTCCAGACACTATAACCACTTCAATGAGATGACTTGGTTACAGTGCCTACCGTGTCCCTTTAACAATGATTTATGGGTAAGGGGAACCTGTCCTTAATGGGTTTTTTAACCCCTTAAGGACCAAACTTCTGGAATAAAAGGGAATCATGACATATGGAATATATTAGAATATCTTATATAGAAATTAAGTGCTAGACACATCTATGAAACAATTCCAGAGCAGGACAACATCCATAAAAATGGTGGAAATGGAATGTAAATGGCAGGGAAGAGAGGGAAAGTTTATTAGAAGACTATAGAGGAGATACAGAAATGGGAGTTAAGTAAAATAATGCAATGTGAATAGTATGTATGTAGAGATGGCAATGGCATGCATGGTGATTTTGGAGGGAACAAGAGGAAAACTACCCTCCCCCAACAGCAGCTGTAGATTAAGGTAACCCCATTGCTGATTGTATCAGTGTTGCTTGGAGGGTCAGTGCCGTAAACAGTCATTTAACAACAGCTAACAGTTTCTTTAACCCCTTAAGGACACATGATGGAAATGTTCCGTCATGATTCCCTTTTATTCCAAAAGTTGTGTCCTTAAGGGGTTAAACATTAGCTGTCCTGAAGTATTTTTTTGTATGATAGTAATGCTCACAATCCACACTAACAGGGCTATTCACTAACGTAAGAATTCAAAGTGAGTAGAGGCCAGAGTAGCTGAAATTATAGCATTGTTGGCTTAGAGAATTTTTGAATCCTCATTTTAGTGAATAACCCTGTTGGTGTGGTATATACTGCCCCTGCAATATTCCATATACTTTTCTCCTCAGGCTTGCTTAAATAATAGAGCCCCTGAAACAAGATAAAGTGTGCTATGACATTGCCTAGTGGTCAATCCCAGACTAGGCAGTACTAGTTATTTAATTTATTTATAAATCCTCATAATTATGCCACAGCTTTACCAAGCCGTGGAAAGTGATATATAAGCTAATATACACAGACTTAAATTAATATAAGCATAGATACTTAAGAAATGTCATTTTAAGTCATACATCTACTATCTGTCAAAATAAATCCTATGATTAACCCCTTCGTGACGCTAGACGGAAATTTTGCATCATTCTTGTCCTACTGTTAAGGACGCATGACGGAAAATTTCCGTCATTTACTAAAGTTAACCCCAGATCACCAGGATCGTGGGGTTAACGCTGCTCTGGTCTGCCTCTGTATCTGAGGCACATCGGGAGCACCAGATCTCACTGTCCCTGCAGCTGTGATCCTTCTAACAGGCTGTCAGAGCGAGCATATGTACTGCAGGGACTCCTGGTCCACCTCCCTGTGCTTCAGCGATCAATGTGAAGTGCAGAAAGACGAATCAGTGATGATCCTCCCACCCACCCCTTTACCCTGCTTTAATAAAATTAACCCCCTGCCTGCCAATTGATGACATCACTGACTGCAGTGATCAATTGGCAGGGACTACATTTTACTGTGATCTGATTTTGTTTAGTTTTTTTACCCCTGAGGGTTAACTTTTATTTATTTTTAACCCTTAAGGGGTGAAATTTATTTTATTATTAATTTAAATATATTTAGCTAGCTGGGGTGGGTGGAAGTTAGTGGGGAATTGGGGAATTTGGTGTTAAACTAGCAAGGGGTTAACGTTAAAAAAAGTTTTTAAAAAAACTTGAAAACGTTTTTTACATTTAAAAAAAATATTTTATTAACGTTTAAAAAAAAGTTTAAAAAAAATCCCATCCCCCTTTACCCAGTCCTAATAAAAATTAACCCCATTCCCTGCCAGTTGATCACTGCTTTCAGTGATCAAAATACAGATCTCAGTATTATACAGTATTTTTTTAACCCCTGAGGGATACTTTTTATTTTCATTTTTTAACCCTCAGAGCTTCAATTTATTTAATTAATTAATATAAATATTTTAAAATTATATATTTTGCTAGCTGGGGTAGGTGGGAGTTATGGGAAATTGGGGAATTCACTGTTAGTGCTGCTTACTGCTAGTTATTATTATTATTATTTTATTATATATATTGCGCCAGCAAATTCAGTAGCACTGTACAATGGGTATACTAACAGACACGTAATTGTAACCAGACAAATGGACGCACAGGAACAGAGGGGTTGAGGGCCCTGCTCAATGAGCTTACATGCTAGAGGGAGTGGGGTATAGTGACACAAAGGGTATAAGTAGGGGTAATTAAATAGGTTGGTAGAACAGTATTAACTGAGAAGGCCCTGGAGCCTCCAGCACCAGCAGCCCTGCAGAGCTATCAGACCCACCTCAACAGCACTGAGGCACTACCTCACGTCTGCACACTCCCAGAGGGAGTGTAATTAGCTACCAAGCAAGACACCCCGAAGATTCCTCGTGGACATTAAGTCAATGCTCAGAGCGGATATCAAGGTAGTTAAAGAAGATGTTAAAGCAATCACTACGGCCACATTATGGCCACATTATTACCTCCACACTTGGCCAGAAAGCTGACACTCGATGGGACATACCGATCACAAATGTCCCGACTGCCCCTCCTACCGTGACACGGGACATCATCCGCTGTGCTTCCCACCAAGACAAGGGTCATATAATGGTTGCTGTACGAGACAAAGCACCACTCTTATTTGAAAACGCTCATCTCACATTCTACAATGACCTTACCAGAGCGACACATCAATGAAGAAGATCCCTGAATTCAGTAACCGGTTGACTGAAAGATGTTGGACTGACCTACCGATGGGAGTCCTCGAAGTCCCTGTATGTGACACAAGCGTGGATATGTGCATAAGCTTACATCTCTTGCTGAGCCACCGTGATTTCTACGAGACCTGGGTATACCCACTCAGGCTGCTGAGGAGAACACAGCTTAAGCGGCTGGGACATGGAACCCCACTCGGGTGGTCTCTTTTATTCCGAGGGGAACAGGAACAGCCCAACCAGGAACTTGACTGTTATGGCAAATGGAGCAGTTGCAGGCTGCAGGCTGCATTTTCTAAATACTTTCATTAGTCCCTAGCCTTATCTTATAGTTAGGATAGCCTTATGCCTATCCCACGCATGCTTAAACTCCTTTGCTGTGTTAACCTCTACCACTTCAGCTGGAAGGCTATTCCATGCGTCCACTACCCTCTCAGTAAAGTAATACTTCCTGATATTTTTAAACCTTTGTCCCTCTAATTTAAGACTATGTCCTCTTGTTGTGGTAGTTTTTCTTCTTTTAAATATAGTCTCCTCCTTTACTGTGTTGATTCCCTTTATATATTTAAATGTTTCTATCATATCCCCCCTGTCTCGTCTTTCCTCCAAGCTATACATGTTAAGATCCTTTAACCTTTCCTGGTAAGTTTTATCCCGCAATCCATTAACCAGTTTAGTAGCCCTTCTCTGAACACTCTCTAAGGTATCAATATCCTTCTGAAAATACGGTCTCCAGTACTGTGTACAATACTCCAAGTGAGGTCTCACCAGTGTTCTGTACAATGGCATGAGCACTTCCCTCTTTCTACTGCTAATACCTCTCCCTATACAAGCAAGCATTCTGCTAGCATTTCCTGCTGCTTTATTACATTGTCTGCCTACCTTTAAGTCATCAGAAATAATCACCCCTAAATCCCTTTCCTCATATGTTGAGGTTAGGACTCTATCAAATATTCTGTACTCTGCCCTTGGGTTTTTACGTCCAAGATGCATTATCTTGCACTTATCCACATTAAATGTCAGTTGCCACAATTCTGACCATTTTTCTAGTTTACCTAAATCATTTGCCATTTGGCTTATCCCTCCTGGAACATCAACCCTGTTACATATCTTAGTATCATCAGCAAAAAGACATACCTTACCATCAAGACCTTCTGCAATATCACTAATAAAAATATTAAAGAGAATGGGTCCAAGTACAGATCCCTGAGGTACCCCACTGGTGACAAGTCCAAGCTTCGAATATATTCCATTAACTACAACCCTCTGTTGCCTGTCACTCAGCCACTGCCTTACCATTCAACAATATTGGAATCCAAACTTAAAGATTGCAGTTTATTGATAAGCCTTCTATGTGCAACAGTGTCAAAAGCCTTACTGAAATCTAGGTAAGCAATGTCTACTGCACCACCCTGATCTATAATTTTAGTTGCCCAATCAAAAAAATCAATAAGATTAGTTTGGCATGATCTCCCTGAAGTAAACCCATGTTGTCTCTGATCTTGAAATCCATGTGTTTTTAGATGTTCATCAATCCTATCCTTTAACATGGTTTCCATCACTTTCCCCACTACTGAAGTAAGGCTTACTGGCCTATAGTTGCCCGACTCCTCCCTATTACCTTTCTTGTAAATGGGCACAACATTCGCTAACTTCCAATCTTCTGGGACTACTCCTGTTAACAATGATGGGTTAAATAAATCTGTTAATGGTTTTGCTAGTACACCACTAAGCTCTTTTAATAGCTTTGGGTGCATTCCATCAGGTCCCATTGACTTATTCGTCTTTACTTTTGACAGTTGAAATAGAACCAATTCCTCTGTAAACTCACGTGTAATAAATGACTCATTTATCCTTTTTCTCAACTGAGGTCCCTTTCCTTCATTTTCATCTGTAAATACAGAACAAAAATATTCATTGAGGCAGTCAGCTAAACCTTTATCCCCTTCTACATACCTTCCTTCTTTTGTTTTTAATCTAACTAATCCTTGTTTTACTTTTCTTTTCTCATTTATGTATCTAAAAAATGTTTTATCACCCTTTTTTACTGACTGTGCTATTTTAATTCATTGATGGGTGTCAATGCTTAATTCATTGACACCCATTAGTTTACTTTGTATTCCGCTACCATTGTTTCTTTACCCTGCTCCGGATCCCCATGCCGCAGGCACACACTTTCTCCCTGTAATCACGGCAGTCACACTCAACTTCGATGAGCTAACTCAGCTCCACGCTACATCTATGTTATACCAACTCCCCCCTGCTTAGGCTAGGGGGTAATCCAGCATATATGTAATCCTGTAGTACAGACACTTTTGACATCCTGTAACAGAACAGAGCTCCTCTGAGGTGTTATTTGAACAGTCAAACTGCTATAACACCCCAAAATGAGACATAGGCCCATCAAATCCATCTATGAAAATTCTAACTATAGAAACGGAAATAGCATTGTCTCTTATATGGCATTGTAGCTTCACAGAATAGTGCCAAAGGCATACAATGGGGGCATCATTACACAGTAGATGTATCTGAACAAAATATGGGGTTCTGTGCGGCAATAGCACACACCAGCTTTAAGAAATACACATTACAAAAACCTTGTTATATGTGTATATGCCAAAATAGAGAAAAAACACAATTTTACTCCAATATTTAGCAGAGATTGGCGATGAAATGGCTACGTAAAAAGTATTAAAATAATCCTAGGTAAATAGCCTGTGATGTCTACTTTATATAAATATATACACTGCTCAAAAAAATAAAGGGAACACTTAAACAACACAATGTAACTCCAAGTCAATCACACTTCTGTGAAATCAAATTGTCCACTTAGGAAGCAACACTGAGTGACAATCAATTTAACATGCTGTTGTGCAAATGGGATAGATAACATGTGGAAATTATAGGCAATTAGCAAGACATCCCCAATAAAGGAGTGGTTCTGCAGGTGGTGACCGCAGACCACTTTTTAGTTCCTATGCTTCCTCGCTGATGTTTTGGTCACTTTTGAATGCTGGCGGTGCTTTCACCCTAGTGGTAGCATGAGACGGAGTCTACAACCCACACAAGTGGCTCAGGTAGTGCAGCTCATCCAGGATGGCA
This sequence comes from Pelobates cultripes, assembly GCA_933207985.1. NCBI lineage: Eukaryota > Metazoa > Chordata > Amphibia > Anura > Pelobatidae > Pelobates > Pelobates cultripes. Next base: position 264,263,359 of record OW240913.1, read on the forward strand.
CATCAATGCGAGCTGTGGCAAGAAGGTTTGCTGTGTCTGTCAGCATGGAGGTCCAGAGCATGGAGGCGCTACCAGGAGAGAGGCCAGTACATCAGGAGATGTGGAGGAGGCCGTAGGAGGGCAACAACCCAGCAGCAGGACCGCTACCTCCGCCTTTGTGCAAGGAGGAACAGGAGGAGCAGTGCCAGAGCCCTGCAAAATGTGCATGTGTCTGCTCAAACGTTCAGAAACAGACTCCATGAGGGTGGTATGAGGGCCCGACGTCCACAGGTGGGGGTTGTGCTTACAGCCCAACACCGTGCAGGACGTTTGGCATTTGCCAGAGAACACCAAGATTGGCAAATTCGCCACTTGCGCCCTGTGCTCTTCACAGATGAAAGCAGGTTCACACTGAACACATGTTACAGACGTGACAGAGTCTGGAGACGCCGTGGAGAACGTTCTGCTGCCTGCAACATCCTCCAGCATGACCGGTTTGGCAGTGGGTCAGTAATGGTGTGGGGTGGCATTTCTTTGGGGGGGCCGCACAGCCCTCCATGTGCTCACCAGAGGTAGCCATTTTTTAATTTTTGTGTGATTTTGTTGTAAGCACATTCAACTATGTAAAGAACAAAGTATTTCAGAAGAATATTTAATTCATTCAGATCTAGGATGTGTTATTTTTGTGTTCCCTTTATTTTTTTTGAGCAGTGTACTTTTCTGTGGCAATTCTTTTTTCTGTGATGGCTACTAAACCTATGAATTTATGTTGAATTACTTTTTGTAAGCTGGCCATATTATGTACGCGCTATAATTGCCAAAACTGTGAAAATTGTTTATTTTTTCCCCATTTTATTGGCCCTTTTTTTATAATTAATGAGAATTTATCTATGTATATGTGTCATCAAATTAAAACCCTTTTTGTCCTCTAAAAATACAGTATATAATATGTGTTGGTGCAATAAATGACATAGATGCAAATTGAGCACTGTGGTGGCCATACCGAGAGAAGAGGGGTTTCCGCCACCAGAGATGTCCTTTCCCCCTAGTATAAGTAATGCTGTAGTATTCCCAAGCAGTAATCCAAGCGGTCTCTTTCGGGAGTACGAAATATAACAAAATGATGAAGATAACCGTTCGTATATAAGTGGGTCGTGTGCCCCTTGTTCGGGAGTTTGATCCTACCAAATTGCCGCTTCTCTCATACGAATAGAAATGAACATATGTGGAAGTGGAAGTCCCAGCTGTGTTCACGCCGTAGAGTGTCCGCTAATAGTTCCATACACTTGACGACCAAACACCGTTGGGTGCGTTCGCACACCAAGATGTCCATATGAACGGTGGTGAAGGTGTTAGTGAAGTCAAGTAGGTTAATGAGTGGCACACAACTGTTCTGGGTGGTCTATCCGTTCGTATACCGATCCAGTCAATGCAAAGTAAGAATTTAGGAACAGGGAGATCTTTTACAAACACAAACAGCAAAAAATGCAAAAATGCGAAGCTGTGCCCTTAAGCGGTTACTGAACAGAGCATAGTACCTGTGTATATATTTTGTTAACAGTCACAAAAAATGTTTTAAGATGTTATTAATATTACATTTGGGCCTCCCTGCTGGGAAGCAAATTATGCTATTGGCAAATTAGGCATATATCCAAATCTCCTCTCATTTAGTGGATTTCTTCACTAGCTATAACACATTAGAAAGATTTTAAATGATACAAAATGAACAGTCAGTGACAGGTTTTGGCAGAATATTGCATCAGTAAATGTGTGTGTTCTTACAACGGAAATCACTAAACAAAGGACAAGGTTAGCAAAAAAAAAAATAACAAAAGACCAGAGGCTATATAGGAGCAGGACAAACTGGTTTGGTGACTTTTTTTCTTCTCAGTAATCTGCATTTAACAAAAAAAGTGAAAACTAATAGTGGAGAATTACTTGGGAAGAAATTACCTCACAGATGTGAGGGCTGCTTTTGCAGAATTAGCAATCTGTTCCAAACTAAATACAATCTCAGGGTTGCGTTGAAAAGTTGTGTCAGCCCTTGCTTTGTGATAATCAATGTCAATATTTGCTTGTTAATACAGTACCTATGGGTAGTGACAGCTATTGTAAAGATCCATAAACAATATATTAAACGCAGCTATGCATTTTAGGAGTGGATTACAAGATAGCTCAAGCAATGTGCTGGAAGATGATTCTAACTTAATAAAAAGTTTTTTTGTTTTTTTTAAATCAACATATTTTACCATGGTTTAAGATGTGTGCAGTCCACGTGGCACAGACTAGGTCAGGCAAGTTTCAGATTGTTAAGGAGCTTGGTCTGCAAATTTAGATTAATGAAATAATTCAAGAAGATCTGGCGTAATCAGGTGAGATCTGGCGTAATCAGGTGAGTTCAGTTGTGGTTGAACTACAAATCCCAAGATGCTCAACCATCATACTAATAGAAAAGTTGTGTATGGTTGGCTTAAATGGTGGGACAGGCCCAGACTGGCCATCGGTCAAAGCAGGTAAATGCCCCGTGCCAAGGCCCACCAGAGAGATCAAACAGATCAATGACAAGGCTTTTGTACTGACAAAAAGATATTGAACTACGTGTTGTATATAATTGATCTACAGAATACGACACTCTTAGTTCAAATTGATTCAAATCTAGACCTTTTTTATTTTGTATTTGTTGCACAGTAACATGGATACAAAGGGTCTTTCAGTTTTCTTTATATATAAATGTAGCATATACAGTAGAGCTGTTTCTTAAAGGCACACTATAGTTACCCAGACCACTTCAGCTCAATGAAGTGGTCTGGGTGCCAGGTCCTCCAGGTTTTAACCCTTCAGATGGAAACATAGCAGTTTCAGAGAAACTGTTATGCTTACATCTGAAAAGTTAATCCAACCTCTGGTGGCTGTCTTCCTGACAGGCACTAGAGACGCTTCTGCGACGCTGGATGCGAAATTCGCATCCAGCGTGCAGAACGTCCATAGGAAAGCATTGAGAACTGCTTTCCTATAGACTGTTTGAATGCGTACGCGGCACTTGCTCCACTCGGGAGCTGATGTCGGAGGGGGAGGAGAGGTCAACAGCGAGGGAGCCCGGCGCTGGAGTGAAGTAAGTAACTGAAGGGGTTTTAACCCCTTCAGTGCCAAGGGAGGGGGGCCCTGAGGGTGGGGGGACCCTAAGGGTGGTATAGGATGGTATAGTGTCAGGAAAACAGGTTTGTTTTCCTGACACTATAGTGATCCTTTAAAGGGGCACTCTAGCTGTCATAACATAACAGCATGCTGTAGGGGTTACGGTGCTACTGTTAAGAGTCAAATAATTTTCCAACAGTGTAAAACTTACCTGGGCACTTTAACTATTCATTTCTTTACTGTAGATGAACACTAGCTGTTATATATATAATAAACTCTGGAACTGTAGCAAAATGAAATCCTGAAGACTTGAGGTCAAATTAGATGATGATTTTTAGCAAACTTGCTGGCAGAAGACTGCTAAGAATTATTGGAGAGGATTTTTTTTAAAATTCATCTAGTTCGGTTTAAATTTTGCATGGTGGTTGTAGAGTCATCCCTGAGGATATTTATACATGTATTCTAGGGATATTGAAAAGATGCTAAAAATTATGGCAGTGATGAGGAAAGAGTGTTAAAAATAGAGCACCCTTCACTTCTGCATGGCATGGAAATTTCACTTGGACAAAGTACAGTACAACTCACAGAATTTTTGGGAAACCGAAATTCCGAATGGGGAACCATATGAGAAGAACAATAAATGGAGCATCAATGGGCCAATCAGTGCTCTGCATAATATATACATGATATATTATGTGTATGTTTTGAGGTACTCTGACATTTTCCCACCATTTTGTTCGCAGATCAAGTTAGAAAATGTAATCTTTAAAGAGAAAAACAAGAGGAGCAGTAGAAATTCCATATTTGTACACATGCTCAAAACTAGGTATACAATACATACAGGGGCGGACTGAGAGCCTTTGGGGCCCCCGGGCAAAATTAGATCCCAGGCCCTTTGAAGGCAAAATATATGTGCATTAAATAAATGTTAAATATAACTCTCATATAATACGGCATTCCTTTGGATGTGTACATTGTGAAGACTTGTGCATCCATGCATGTTTGTATTTGAGTCTTTGTGAATGCACTTGTGCATATTTGGGTGACTACATGTGCTTTTTTTGTATATAGTGTAAGTGTGAATGCGCATATGTATTGAGCGTTAGTGTGTGTCTGCATGTGCAGGGGTGTGGAATATTTTTTTAAAGTCTACTTGTCCATGGGGGGTGATAGGTGAGGGGTTACCTGGTGGCAGAGTGAGGGAGGGAGGAAGGGAGGGAGTGGTGGAAGAGGGTGGGAGGTGGTGACAGGTGACAGAGTGAGGGAGGGGGTGACAGGTGGCAGAGTGAGGGAGGGAGGAGGTGACAGGTGGATGAGTGTGGGAGGTGTATACAGGTGCACAGTGAGGGAGGGAGGGGGTGACAGGTGGCAGAGGGAGGAGGGGTGACTAGTGAGTGAGGGAGGGGTGACACAGTGACAGAGTGAGGGAGGGGGGTGACTAGTGACCGGTGAGGGAGGGGTGACACAGTGGTCGACTAGTGACAGAGTGAGGGGGGGGTGACTACTACAGAGTGAGGAGGGATGACTACTGACAGAGTGAGGGAGGGGTGACTACTGACAGAGTGAGGGAGGGGATGACTACTGACAGAGTGAGGGAGGGGGTGACTAGTGACAGAATGAGGAAGGGGGTGAAACAGTGTGACAGAGGAGAAGGGTGAGAGTGACAGAGGAGGGAGGGGATGACTAGTGACAGAGGAGGGAGGTTGACTAGTGACAGAGGGAGGGGATGACACAGTGGGGGGGTGACTAATGACAGAGTGAGTGAGGGGGGGTGACACAGTGGGGTGACTAGGGACAGAGTGAGGGAGGGGTGACTAGTGACAGAATGACAGAGGGGTGACTAGTGACAGAATGAGAAAGGGGAGAAAGGGGTAACACAGTGAAAGAAGGAGGAGGGGGTGCTAGTGACAGAGTGAGGGAGGGGTTACACAGTGGGGTGACTAGTGACAAAGTGAGGGAGGGGTGACTTGTGACAGAGTGAGGGAAGGGGTGACTAAGTGACAGAGTGAGAGGGTGACACAGTGACAAAAGGGAGGGAGGGGTGACAGTGAGGGATGACTAGTGACAGAGGGAGGGGGGTGACACAGTGGGGGTGACTAGTGACAGAGTGAGTGAGGAAGATGGTGACAGGTGGCAGAGTGAGGGGTTACCTGGTGGCAGAGGGATGGAGGGGGTGATAAAGTGGGGGAAGGTGTGACATAGTGGGGGGTGACTAGTGACAGAGTGAGGGAGGGAGGGGGTGACTAGTGACAGAATGAGGGAGAGGGTGACTAATGACAGAGTGAGAGAGGGGGTGACAGAGGGAGGAAGGGGTGGACTAGAGACAGAGTGAGGATGAGGGTGACACAGTGAGGGGGTGACTAGTGACAGAGTGAGGGAGGGGTGACACAGTGACAGAGGGAAGGACGGGGTAACTAGTGACAGAATGAGGGAGGGGTGACTAATGACAGAGGGAGGGGGTCACTAGTGACAGAGTGAGGGAGTGACTCCACATCTTCCCCTTATTTCCTACCTCTCTTTGCTCCCTCTGGTCTCTCCGAGGCTGCTGCTCCTTCACCCTGCTGAGGGCTCTGTGTGAGAGGAGAGTGCAGGAAGTGATGTCACTTCCTAGCCCCGCCTCTCCCATCACACAGAGCTCCGCGAGGGACAGGAAGAAGGAGACCTGGCAGGGAGATAGAGCAGGTGAAGCTGCCAGGTCTCATTTGAGGATGGGTCCCTACGCTCCATTAGGGGCCCAACAACCTCCTAAAGGAAGAGATCTTTTTTATTTTTATCTCTGATCTCTCCAGCTGGAGCATGGCTGTGCGGCCGGGCCCCTGGCTGTCTCTGGCCCTCGGTCCATGAACGATGTGCCCAAGTGGGTCAGTCCGCCCCTGGATACATGTAATTTTGGATTATAACTTATAAATTATTTTATCTGCCCTCCACTATTCTTTCCAACTGCTACACTGATATTTAACAGCCACTTGGTTGTGTGTCAGTGTATATGTGTATAATATGTAGGGCCGGACAGGCCCACCGGGAAATTTCCTGCAGCATCTGGGGTCGGGCAGACAGCCCAAATCATCAGGCTCATGTCATTTAAGTATTTTCCCCACGGACTGTGCCAGCTATGTCAGTCCGAGGGGATTAATGAGGGAGGAGCTAGGGGCTGGTGCGGCCAAATTCAGTTTGCAGGCAGCCGGAGGGAGACCTGTCAGTCTCCCTTCAAAATGTACATAAATTCCAGCTGCATGCCCCGCCTCCTGAACATAGCTCCACCTCCCACACACAAATAAAATAAATAAAACTGGAGGCGGACATAGAAAGACAAGACTGACAAAAGCATTATGGGTAAGTGATACTTGAGCAGATACAGTGAGAATATGTATATTATATATATTAAGAAAAGAAAAAGAAAATAAATTCCAGGTGCAATGTATCAGTATTGAGGTCCCCCAGCTTCTGTACTTTCCTTGACTCACTTAAAAAAGGATTGAAAAATTTCCACATACTGATACTATATTTCTCCATACTGAAAGAAATATACACAACAGAGCTGAGCAGGGTCTTTCCCACTTCACACTTCCCTCTTCTTTCCTCCAACATGATGACAGCCGCATGGTTTTAAGAAACATATTGGTGAATAAATGTGTATTTGTGTGACTAGACTGCTTGGGCATCATTTCCTGGTGATGATACCAGTTACACACCGAGACTGATAACATATGACATGGGTCTGAAACACTATGGGCAAGAAGTTCCTTTTTTAATAATGCACTTTTGCAACAGTTTATATATCGCAAAGAGGAAGTTAATGTATTTGAGTCATATGAACTTGGCTGGTGTTGTGGTTTATATGGGTTTCACATTATAATATTACATTTTCTATTTGTTTGAATGTACTAAAAATAAATAAATACCCTTACCTCCTTGAGTCCCCCGTGACCCTGAGTCAGTCTCTCTGTCTGTCTGTCTGTCTCTCTTTCTCTAGATTGATCGATCGATCTATCTATCTTCTCAAAAAAGAGGTGTTAACTTCTGACAATCTTTATATAAAAAAGAAATCACATATTAACTATCCATGTTGTTTTGCCCCAATTGTGTACTTAATTGCTTATCTATTTAACACAAAGGCAGTATACTTGGAAAATTCTAAGAAAATATATCCTCAATGTAATAAGCTAATGAACAATACTGTTAGAAAAACTTTCAAAATTATTAAGGTATGGAAGCCACCATTAAAGTCTATGGGGATTTTTGTAGATCTGTCATTGGAAAGGTTTTTGTAACAATATTAAATAATTTGGAAAGCTTAATAAATCAAGGCCTTTATTGGACAACCAACTATCCTATAAAGAAAAATGTGTCATGATCAGTCATATCAGTTGAACCATCCCAGTCTTTCTATTTTAGCATATTTCAGAAAGGCCTTGCTTTAGGGAATAGTCACTGCTATCCCCCTGCAGTTATTCTCAGAATTTGTAAAGAGCAGAGGAACCCTTCCATTGAGATCTGTGATCTGTGAAATTTCAGGAAGCGCCTCTAGTCGTTCTCTCTAAACCTGCAATGTTTTACATTAAAAGATTAAGTGGACAGGGGCACTGCACCCAGATGACTTCAATGAGATGATGTGGTGTCAGTACCTATAGCAGTGGTTTCCAAACTGTCATCAAGCCATGCCTACCAGTCCAGATATGTCAATGTGTTGTTTTTTTTCCTTTTCTAAAAACACAGTGGACACAACTGGGTAATCCCTAAATCCTGGACTGGCAGGCATGCCTTGATGACAGTTTGGAAACCACTGGCCTATAGTGTCCCTTTTAAAAAACAAAACCTCTTATAGTCATTGTGTGTCAGAGATTAACTACTACATAAAATGGAAGGGGAATATGTTATGAATAGGTAAGATATGAACACTGGAAGAACTAACCAGTGAAAGAACATAAAATGTATATATGTTCCCCAATGGTAGTTTGTGATTTATCTTGGTAATGTAACTGAGGTTATTTCTTTCATTCCTTGCTTTGTATGCATTTTTGAGCACTGTGTCTTGGGTTGAAAGAATGTGATGTGACAACCTGGTACTTTCAGTCATTGCAGAAGATCAACTTATTATATGCCATACTATCAGATGGTAATGACAAAAATTAGAGGAAAAAAGCCTTAGCAACAGTATGTTTTCCGTGGAAAAATAAGGAGATAGCGGACTTCTTGGTTTAAAATTAATTCATTGTTCATCACTGTTAAGTATAGTGTACTTTATCCATCTTGATGTAGGGTCATGTGAAGAGACCTATTGCATTTCATGAATTTAAGCAATTATACATAAAATTATGTTTTCCCAGAAAAGTAGGCAAAATAACTTTGTAGTTTCTAGTAAAACGATTCCTATCAGCAGTATAGGATTCCAATCAACCAAAAGGGGAACTTGTAATAAAAATAGACATCTTGAAATCCTCTCTTTGCAGAGTATGTGTGTCATTACCTTGGTGGGTTGTTGAGGTGGGTTGGTCAAATGATGTATAAATCAAAATATCACAATACCAATTAAGACAAAAAGTACAATTCATCAAAGTACGCTACCTTTTCTGGGTTGAATGAATGAATTCAATTATGCATTTCCCACTCTGCTTAATTAAAAAACCAAAGGAAGAAGAATTCAGTCATGTGTCCAACATTTTTCTCAAGTTGCAAAAAGTCGATTTATTTTTTTTAAATTTGGCTAAATGTTTATTTTGAAATTGTGCACATATTAAATCATAAATGAGCCAATCTAGGAGGTTTTGTTCCGATAAGCTCTAGTCTAATGCAGTTTGGTCCTATAAGACTTTGACAAAGATTTGATGAGCTGTTGCATTACTTTATGCTGATTACAAACGCTAATTGATGGATTTGCTCCGATTTGCCTTTTCTGTTTCTGAACTGCAGACCCATCTGTGTGAGCAGAGCATGAACTGGAGCTAGATAAACAATCCTGTACTCATAAGTGCTTTTAAATACTTTTCTTCTGGTAATCTGCACTCATTACAAGACTTCAGGATTGTAAAAAGACATTAGGGATCATTAAATCCTAAACTTAAGTAGGAACATGCATTCCATGCAGTAAACAGGAGAACCAGAGTCAGTTTATTCCCCTACACCACAAATATAACCTCCTAATAATGACAGGCTTCCTGAAATAACTACCATCCTCCTTCAAACACCCAGAGACATGAATCAATTCCACTTCTATGCAAAAGGTCAAAAGTTACAGCATGGAAAGTTGCTTCTACTGCCATAGCTCTGATTTCTAATGTTTTTAGAGCTAAGACAGCATTGATTTGACAATTCAGGATAAGTATCATGTCGGAAAAAAAAAATATCAAAAAAAAAAAAAAAAGAAAAAGAAAGATTTCAGGATAGAGTGTAAATATAGGGATTCACAAGTGATTTCCTAAGTAGATGGCAATTAACATGGTTAAAATGTATATGCCATTGATACAGTAAGTCATGCTCTAATAAAATATCGTATAATTTCATCTATAAATTATGCTAGTATTACCACTAGTAAATAAAAGTTGTTGTTTTTTTAAATTCTGCTTTGAGATATGGTTTGTACCCTCATATTTTAAACAATTTAAACAGTACATTGGTGCCAATCGTGAAACGACTACCAGACGAAAGTGGGAGAAATACTCTCAAAGGCAGTTATTCTGCAGTCTGGCACAGCAACTATAGCACATGTGATGTAGTTGCTGTGATTATCCACCTGGTGATTATGACACACTTTTCCAGAGGGATGTAAGCACGGATGTTCAGATGCCTATACACTCACAGTGATGCGGGATGCTGACCACCTAAATGTCAGTGACACTACACCTACCTATGTATCCATAATAGCAGATAGTCACTGCTTCTGCAAGTGACTTTTACAATTATTTCGTTTTGGCCTGTAATTTGCAAATCTCTTGTCATTTCTATGCAATTCCAAATGTAGCAGATAAGCTATGGAATAGAATAACCAAGAATAACCAACAACAAAAAAGTTAAAATAATTTGATGACAGTTTACCTTCACCAGTAGCCTATTCACATAGTAGTTCCTATTTGCATTTTAAAGACCTTTAATATTATTATTACAATTAATTATATAGCGTCAACATATTCTACAGCACTGTAGGTAAACAAGACATACTCTTAAATCCAACAAGACACGATTGATAGACTGGAACAGTACGAGAGGGCCTTGCCCAAACAACCTTACAATTATTAGCATTCATAGATACGTAAACATAGTCCACAGTGCTTTATAAATCTATCAAATGATACTGGTTGCCGTTGTATTATGTTTTACCAAGATTTCCCCATGCAATGCAATTCACTTGTATGCACCCCTGAGAATTATGGGAGCTGTAGTCTTTAAGTATATTTGGGGGTTGAACTTAATCACCCCAGCAATATAAGACTTGTTCTGAAACCTGGACATTAACCAGACAGGACCCATTGTGTTGTTTAATGTCACATTTTATTTTCCCAGCTGTCTTTAGCTGAGTGTTCAAGGTCTACAAAGCCAAGGTTTCATTTTAAAACTGTGCTTTATTCCTACCCATGGCCAAGTTGTGTTGAAATTGGCCTTAGCTATTATAGATTTACAGAGTGTTCAATAGAGAGAACTCTGGTGACAGTCTAAAGTAATTCTAACGCTAAAAAAGGTTTGTGGGCAGCTTTTACTAACTTCCTGTAACGTAAACACAATATAAGTATAGTATTTTCATCCTCCCATGAGATTACTGCACATGGTCTACGTGGCAGAAATAGGAGATTGTGTTGTCGTATTGCATCACAATTACTATTTCATCCTGGGACACAAATGTTTACTTCATATATGCCTTCTTAACGGAAAAAATAAATAAAGTAACATGACATTCAACAAGTTCAGTTTTATACTTTTTATAATATGATGGTTTATAATGTAATGAATGTGATGTTTGCTTATATTTTTATATACATTTCTAAAATGGTAGACATTTCTCTCAAATATCTAGAACATTCTGTTTTTTCTTTCAGTTGAGTAAGAAAAGATTTCCTTTTAAATAATGAAATATCTTGTAAACCACGTACAGCATGAATGATGTGACACATAAAGAGTTGACAAAGAGCGTTTAGTACACGGATTTCCCAAACTCTGTGTGTTTCATGCTTCTGTCATCCTCAAATGCATACCTTAAAACTTGACCTTGTGTTGTATTGGCTATCTAAATAGAATTTTAGAAAATTAGGGAATGTCCAAATCATCAGTAGTGTGGGAAAGTATTGTGAAATTAGAGGTGGCAGAATTAAGGTGTATGGCAAAATAGAACAAAAAGTGTCCGATAGTACAAAGAGTATAATTGTCAGAAACATGTCATTGTCAGAAGCTATATTCTTTTGAGCATTGGTGACAATAGAATTCATAAACTACAAAATAAAGTAATGGCAAAGAAATATAAAAGTGTAAAGAATAGCTCATAATACATAAATAAGTACATATATTGTGAAAATAATTCATTAAAGGGACACTATAGTCACCAGAACAACTTTAGCTTATTGTAGTTGTTCTGCTATGTATAGCCTGTCCCTGCAGGTTTTTAAATGTAAACAGTGTGTTTTCAGAGAAAAGGCAGTGTTTACATTGCTGCCTAGTAACACCTCTAATGGCCGTCACTCAGACGGCCACCAGAGGTGCTTCCAGGGGCAGTGCTGCACAATGTGCAGCACTGACGTTCAGAGTCTCCACGCTCTATGAGGAGATGCTGTTTGGCACCGCATTTTGTCTTGCATGCGCAATTACCTCCCAATGGGAAAGCATTGGATTGGCTGAGATCATCAAGTTTGATGATCTCACCCAAGGGGGCAGAGCATGGGTGGGATAAGCCGCAATGGACGCGCCTAAAATTTGTTTTCATATCTATAGTGACTGGAATACATGTTTGTATTGCTGTCACTTTGGTGTTCCTTTAAAGCATCCTCACAACAGCTATACAAAAAAATACAGGGAGTGCAGAATTATTAGGCAAGTTGTATTTTTGAGGATTAATTTTATTATTGAACAACAACCATGTTCTCAATGAACCCAAAAAACTCATTAATATCAAAGCTGAATATTTTTGGAAGTAGTTTTTAGTTTGTTTTTAGTTATAGCTATGTTAGGGGGATATCTGTGTGTGCAGGTGACTATTACTGTGCATAATTATTAGGCAACTTAACAAAAAACAAATATATACCCATTTCAATTATTTATTATTACCAGTGAAACCAATATAACATCTCAACATTCACAAATATACATTTCTGACATTCAAAAACAAAACAAAAACAAATCAGTGACCAATATAGCCACCTTTCTTTGCAAGGACACTCAAAAGCCTGCCATCCATGGATTCTGTCAGTGTTTTGATCTGTTCACCATCAACATTGCGTGCAGCAGCAACCACAGCCTCCCAGACACTGTTCAGAGAGGTGTACTGTTTTCCCTCCTTGTAAATCTCACATTTGATGATGGACCACAGGTTCTCAATGGGGTTCAGATCAGGTGAACAAGGAGGCCATGTCATTAGATTTTCTTCTTTTATACCCTTTCTTGCCAGCCACGCTGTGGAGTACTTGGACGCGTGTGATGGAGCATTGTCCTGCATGAAAATCATGTTTTTCTTGAAGGATGCAGACTTCTTCCTGTACCACTGCTTGAAGAAGGTGTCTTCCAGGAACTGGCAGTAGGACTGGGAGTTGAGCTTGACTCCATCCTCAACCCGAAAAGGCCCCACAAGCTCATCTTTGATGATACCAGCCCAAACCAGTACTCCACCTCCACCTTGCTGGCGTCTGAGTCGGACTGGAGCTCTCTGCCCTTTACCAATCCAGCCACGGGCCCATCCATCTGGCCCATCAAGACTCACTCTCATTTCATCAGTCCATAAAACCTTAGAAAAATCAGTCTTGAGATATTTCTTGGCCCAGTCTTGACGTTTCAGCTTGTGTGTCTTGTTCAGTGGTGGTCGTCTTTCAGCCTTTCTTACCTTGGCCATGTCTCTGAGTATTGCACACCTTGTGCTTTTGGGCACTCCAGTGATGTTGCAGCTCTGAAATATGGCCAAACTGGTGGCAAGTGGCATCGTGGCAGCTGCACGCTTGACTTTTCTCAGTTCATGGGCAGTTATTTTGCGCCTTGGTTTTTCCACACGCTTCTTGCGACCCTGTTGACTATTTTGAATGAAACGCTTGATTGTTCGATGATCACGCTTCAGAAGCTTTGCAATTTTAAGAGTGCTGCATCCCTCTGCAAGATATCTCACTATTTTTGACTTTTCTGAGCCTGTCAAGTCCTTCTTTTGACCCATTTTGCCAAAGGAAAGGAAGTTGCCTAATAATTATGCACACCTGATATAGGGTGTTGATGTCATTAGACCACACCCCTTCTCATTACAGAGATGCACATCACCTAATATGCTTAATTGGTAGTAGGCTTTCGAGCCTATACAGCTTGGAGTAAGACAACATGCATAAAGAGGATGATGTGGTCAAAATACTAATTTGCCTAATAATTCTGCACTTCCTGTAGAAAGAAATGGATAATAAAACATATTCTGCTTTATCTCATTACAACCAATTTGTTCTACTACCAAACATAATGCAAAGATAGAATACTATTCAATTGTGGAAAGAATTTGTACAGTGGATTTCATAACTAAAAACCTCAGACCACATTTTAATCTCAGTCACAAAATGAGGATGGACAAGCTTTATTGACTGTAATTCTCCATGTTATTTGTGTATATCACCACTGCTGGAAGGTGCATTAACCACACCTTCTTTCAAAGCTCTTTTAATAATATTGTCCCTGTATACAAGGAAGAGTCATCAATTATAATCCTAAATTACTTGCAGTTTTTTTTACACCTATACAAACTTAGACCTCATTTACATAGAACTACCCAGAATTCTTAGCTAATAAGTAAACACTTCGTACTAAGGACATGGGAGGTGTGACAAGTCTGCTAGCTGTTTTGTCTAGAGTTTGTAAGTGCACTCAACAGTGCTGTGATGAACTATATATAAATTGTATTTTTTTTCATTCTGCACCTGTTTAGTATTTGTACAAAAATATGAAAAGGGTATACACGATTGTCAGGGGTTCTTGTTCATTGAGAATATTTGCAACTGTATGTTTATCTTTAAGGGCATGGAACTTTCAGAATAATCATGTTAGCAGATTAGTGACACAGCCTTATATTTGTGTTGTTTCAAAAAGGGTGGCAAACAACATCTGCTCTCACTCTCTTCAGTCGTACCATTTAACGCTCCCATGTCTGCTTTATACTTGGCTGACTGATCAAAGGATTAGTGCGTATTAGGAAGGGCAAACATACTTCACTGTATGAAAAGACATGCAACAAAAAAGATAATGCTCTCATTACTATACATTTCATTTTGTAAAAAAAAAAAAATCATACTTTTACATAGCTATAGATATTTACTTTTTATTTTTTAAGCTCACAAACGTTTTGAATTAAAGATTTTCACTGTTCATTGTATCTGGTTGTATCTGCCTTTAAACATTTGAAATATCAATATATCCCATAACAAGTAATGAAGATAAACAACAGTCAGTGGCGTACTAAGGGGGGGGGCGGAGGGGGCGGTCCGCCCCGTGTGCCACCAGGGTGGGGGGTGCCATGACCAGCCCCGCCGCCCCCCCCATGCTGCAGCCGCCCGAGCGCTCTGTAAAGAGCCTCAGGCGGCTGCAGCTTTGCCCGGGCGGTGCGTCCATGAGGGCGGACCGCACCGCCCGGGCGCAGCCTGAGGAGAGGGGCTGACAGGAGGGAGCGCTCAGCGCTCCCTCCTGTCAGCTTCCTTTGCTGTAGCGTGGCCGAGCCCAGCAGCATGATGGTCCGATGGGTACAGAGAGCAGCTGTCTCCTGTACCCGGCTGGACTAACAGGAAGTGCACACTGAGTGTTCACTTCCTGTTAGTCCGGCCGGGTACAGGAAACAAAAGCTACCTGTACCCGCGGACTATACTGGGCTCGGCCACGCTACAGCAAAGGTAGGGGGGAGGGGGGAGGTGAGAAAGAGAAAGGAGAGGGGGGGTGAGAAAGAGGAGAAAGGGGGTAGGTTAAAGAAAGAGGAGAAAGGAGAGGGGGTGAGAAAGAGAAAGGAGGGGGGGTGAGAAAGAGGAGAAAGGGGTGGGTGAGAAAGGAGGGAAGTGGAGAAAGCAGAAAGGAGAAAAAGGGGGTGGAGAAAGGAGGGGGGTGAGAAAGAGAAAGGAGGGGGGGTGTGAGAAAGAGAGAAAGGAGGGGGGGGTGAGAAAGAAAGGAAGGGTGTAGTGAGAAAGAGAAAGGAGAGGGTGGGGGGTGAGAAAGAGAAAAGGAGAGGGGGGTGAGAAAGGAAGTGAGAAAGGAGGGGGGGAGAGAAAGGAGAGGGGGAGAGAAAGAGAAAGGAGAGGGGGAAGAGAAATTAGGAGGGGGAAAGAGAAATTAGGGGGGAGAGAAATTGAAATTAGAAGGGGGGGATAGAAATTGAAATTAGGAGGGGGGAGAGATATTAGGAGGGGGAAAGATAAATTAGGGGGGGAGAGAAATTTGGAGGGGGGTGAGAAAGAGAAATTATGTGGGAAGAGAAATTGGGGAGAGAAATTAGGAGGGGGAAGAGAAATTAGGAGGGAGGGAGAGATATTAGGAGGGAGGGAGAGAAATTGAAATTAGGAGGGGGGAAAGAGAAATTAGGGGGAGAGAAATTAGGGGGGGTGAGAAAGAGAAATTGGGAGGAGGAGAAGGAAATTGGAGCGGGAGGAGAGATTGACATTCATCACATACACACAATGCACCCCTTGCACACAGAAAAACACACAATGCATTACACACACAGACACACATACACAAGCAATGCAACCGTTACACACAATGCATCCCTTACACACACAGAAATTATTACACACACTCAATGCACCCCTTACACACATTCAATGCATCCCATACATACACAGAAACACACCTTGCAGCCCTTACACATACAAACACAATTTCACACAATGCATTCCTTACACACATATCAGGACATCCCCTACACACTCCACCCCCTGTGAACAAACTCATTGGTGGAACATGAAGGTGGACCCTGGGACCCAGACCTTGAGCTGTGTAAAGGACCCCCAAAAAATGGAGCTGCTTCCCGTTCTCCCAGAACATTGATTTTTGTGACCACAGTTACAAACCGCCTCCAGAGAGCCTGTTCTGCACCAGACCAGTGGAGCCAGACTGCAGCTAGAGCCCATCATCATCCTCATCTGGTTGTAAGTAGGCAATCTAGTATATTATTCGTGGCACTAAGCTCTAATTTACCTCACATTAAAAAACACTATAGTCCCCAGAACCACTTCAGCTTAATGTAGTGGTTCTGGTGTCTATAGCCTGTCCCTGCAGGCCTTTTAATGTAAACACGGCGGCACTGCAGCACTGGCGTTAGTTAACATGGCAAATCATATGGGTGGGGCATTGTGATGTCACATGGGGGGGAGCGGCAAACTTTACTTTTGCCTAGGGCGGCAAAAATCCTTGCACCGGCCCTGGCTGGAGGGGGCTGTGTGAGCTGTGGCCGCACAGTGTCCCATGGTAGTTGAAATGTGTATGTGTGACTGTCTGCCTGTGACTGTGTGTGATTGTCTGCCTGTAACTGAGTGTGTGACTGTCTGTCTGTAACTGAGTGTGTGACTGTCTGCCTGTAACTGAGTGTGTGACTGTCTGCCTGTAAATGTGTTTGTGGGGCTGCAGGGATTTTGTAGAAGGGGGCGGGGGTTTTGTATTGGGACAGGAGTCTTTATAAGGGGGGATAAGCAGGGGATTTGTGGAAGGGGGTTGCGGGGGTTTTGTAGACGGGCAGTACAGGATTTGTAGAAGGGGCAGGACAGAGGTTTTGTAGGAGGGGCGGGGCAGGACAAGGGTTTTGTAGGAGGGGCTGACAGTGGTTTTGCAAAGTTTACAAATTGTAAAAAAAAAGAAAGAAAACCTTTAACATTTTTTACAGGTTTTTTTTTTTTTTTTTTGGGTGGGGGGGGGGGTGCCAAGCACAGGATCCGCCCCGGGTGCCAAATGCTCTAGGTACGCCCCTGACAATAGTATATATATATTCTCATTTTTATCTGCTACAGTAATTAGCATTAATATTATGATTGCTAATATTTACACAGTGGCAATATATCCCACCAGAATGACGAAAATAAGGAACACTATAGTCACCAAAACAACTTTAATGAAGCAGTTTTTGTGTATAGATCATGCCCCCACAGTCTCACTGTTCCATTCTCTGCCATTTAGAAGCTAAATCCCTTTTGTTTATATTTATGCAAGCCTAGTCACACCTCCCCTGGCATTGACTCCCACAGCCTACATGAAATAATTGGTTTAATTTTCAGTTGGATGTTAAATTACTTTAAAGGTATTAACCTCCTGCACTGTAAATTGAACTTTAATCACACACAGGATCTAGCAGGCTATTGGCAGAGCAGGAGACAATAAATTCTAAATTAAACAAAATGTACAGTAAAGGACGTTTAAATGTTAGTTCTTTCTTTGCAGGAAGTGTTTAGAAAGACTGTGCAAGTCACATGCAGGGAGGTGTGACAAGAGCTGTATAAACAAAGTGATTTAACTCCTAAATGGCAGAGAATTGAACAGTGAGACTGCAAAGGCATGATCTATGCACCAAAACTGTTTCAGTAAGCTAATGTTGTTTTGGTGACTATAGTGTCCCTTTAAATCATTATTCTATTGAATATTGAGGGAGCACAATCATAGAGACCTTCAAAAGGAAAACATCAAGCACCCTAACCACTTCAGTGTACTCCAAACCATTGTAGTCCATTTTAGAACTATTTGACTTCTTATCTGGGGACTGCCAGACTTACCTCCCTGCCCCCACTACTTTCTTAGCAGGGCTTAGTTCATTGGCTGAGAATGATCAGCTAATGCCAATAAGCTGAACCAACACTGCTGGGCTTAGCTCAAGAGAGCTAAAGGAAGCTCCCTCTTTAGGAAGTAGTGGAGACAGGTAATAAGTTAAAGCATTCTTAAATGGTGTAACTACTTACAATGGGGGTTGCACCAGGGCACTTCTGAGACCATAATCACTACAGTGTGCTATAGTGTTTCTTATAAGTCTTGGTGAAAGTTTCTAATAGTGGCCGATGCTTGAATATATTACCTATTTATCTCCATTCCTATTCCATCTTTATTTTTATTTTTTGGTAGTTAACTAATTTAGCAGGAAGTGATTTTATTACCTTAACTGCACAAATTGGGTTAGGCTGTAGGTTTGTTACTGCTAGTTATTACCTTTAGAAATCTAGGTAATACAATATCCACATGCAGTATTTAAATATTCAGCATAACAATGTGGAAAAGTTTTTTTTTTAAAACACAATACAATATACAAAATATAAAGAAAAGAAAAAACAAAAGAAAAAGACAAAAACATTCAGAAGGTACTAAAAAGGTAAGAAAATACATTTAAGGAAATATAAACAATGAACCAAATTGAAACAAACGGAAGATGCTCTGGCATGCTTTTTAAGCCTCAGTATAGTAGTCCATCCGGGTTCAAAATGGTAGAGGTCCCATTTAAATGGTCTGTCACCCAGTTGCAGAGGAGCCTAGTAGAGGTCCAAGCGGTTTGTGTCCCAGTGAGATTTATACAGGTCATTGCCCACTGGTAAATATGACTTCCTCTGCTTATGGATGACCCATTATAAACTTAAGTTATCTGCATTGTAAAGGAGTCCAATTAGACATGTCAGCAGAAGATTTAGGGAATAATTAAGGACCAGTGTCCAGAACAATTACTCATGGTCTCTTGGACAGCCCTTCAATTTACAGAATGACCTGGAGAATCTCTCCAGACAATCCAAAACACAGTTTTCAAGGTCAGCCTGAATAATTGTGTTTGTGACCTGTAGATCCTTATGGGTGCAGTGTAGCTCACCCTGTCCCCACTCTAAAGAGTGAATTCGTTTATCTATTGCTACCAAATTCTTCTCTCTGTTTTCAGAGTATGGTTCATATTTTTCAGATCTTCTGTGTCTGCCTTCAGGCTTCAAGTCTCAGTGGAGGAAGGAGGCCTCTGCACCATATTTGAGCTTGCCCAGGATGACTAACGTGTGAAAATGGACAGAAGTGCAACTGCAATTTGCTGTATCAGCTTACTATCAGGTAGAATTGGCCTTCCGTGTAAATACTGGAGGTGGAGAGTAGTGCTCGACGGACCACAGCTAAAAAGTGAAAGTATTCAAACAGTTTGACCACTTATAATAAAGCAATGCCAAACTCCAGGTGCCATAATCACTACAGCTCTCCAGTACTGGAAAAAAATCAGCTATAAATTTTAAATTCTCACTTTAGTGAAGAACCCTGCCATGTGTAGCATTAAACCTGATCCCAATATATCATTGATTTAAGGTTAATGGCTCTGGCCCACAGTCGTACTAACCCCCCTTTTTTGTTTGGTTAGTTAATTTTTCTTCTTCATTTTATGGAGCGATTTGACCTTGCTGAACCTATAAGACTCTTGGCGGTGTGGGGCTTACTAACTTCATAACTGTATGCTACTGTTTTGAAGGATCTGTAGTTCTAAATTATCACCCTTACTGCCCCTCTTATTTCTAAAAGATTGACAGGTTTGAAATTGCACTTTTGTTATTTGTTTTACAACATTGGTGTCAAATAAATAAAGCATTAAAAAAACAAGTAATTGCACCTTATTTGTTAAAGGATCACTATAGGGTCAGGAACACAAACATGTATTGCCCTGACCCTATTGTATTAAAACCACCATCTAGCCCCCCTGGGCAGATCAAGGGCAGAGCCTGCATGATTCAAACACAGCCCTGGCCAATCAGCATCTCCTCATATAAATGAATTGAATCAATGAATCTCTATGAGGAAAGTTCAGTGTCTGCATGCAGAGGGAGGAGACACTGAATGTTTGGATGCATTTTAGGCAGCCATGACCCAGGAAGGATCTCTAACAGCTATCTGAGGAGTGACCAATGAAGTTATCACTAGGCTGTAATGTAAACACTTCATTTTCTCTGAAAAGACAGTGGTTACAGCAAAAAGCCTGAAGGATATGATTCTACTCTCCAGAACAAATTCAATAAGCTGTAGTTGTTCTGGTGACTATAGTGTCCCTTTAAGGAACTTTTTAAAAAACTTGTGAGTTGTGAATTTAATTAAAACGATTCTCCAAGCAACATACTTTTGGTTTTTGAATAGGATGTGGTGTATAGACTTGGTTAATCAAACATCCCTATGATTAATTTAAGAAGTAGGTACAAGAGAGTGTGCACTGTTTATTTATGCAGTAATGCATGTCACCTACAAAAAGTACCAAATAAATGTATTTATAATTGCATACTCATAGGCCCCCTTTCCTTTCTGCCGCACGTGGTGTAAGAAGGGGAATTTTTTTATGACTTTATGTTGACCTGTGAATAACTAGACTAAAATCTAATGTCTTTGTGCAAACTCCCTAAAAACCCACCTAAAAGTCCCTAAATAAATATTTTGCAAAATGTCATAAATTACAACACAACATATAGTAACAGAGTAGTCTAACCTGAAAACAAGAATTTGGTTTTTCAAGTTCATCATTTCATATGCCTTTGTTTATGAGAATGCTCGAAAATGAAGTAAAATAGAACCAAAGGAAAAAAAAGAAATCAGTTTTAAATTTTGCCAAGTAAAATGGAAAAAAATAAGTTGTATCTTCAAAATGGTAACAGTAATTCTCTTTTATCAACAAGTGACTAATAAAAATTATATTATTAATTCCGTAGCACAGTGCAAATTACAGCTCCTCACCGATAAAGAAATCAAAGTCAAAAGCAGCATACTTCTTTGTATAGTTTCTATCTGTCTGTCTAACAAATACATACAATAGGTGGAACACACCTCTGAAGATTAAACATGGAGCCAAATAAATTCATATGGCTCTCATGAGTAGCGCTGAGGGACTCTTAGTAGGATGTCCCCAGTCCTTCTTCCAGTAGGTTTAAATATGAGATCCTTCTTAGGTATAAAAACACTTTATTGGGTCAGTGAGCACATTCAACTATGTGCAAAAATAATAAAAGATGGGTATTGGGACATAAAAGATAAGTCCAGGATAAAAGTAAAATCCAATGGTACAAATCCACTTGGTAAGTCCAGATATATAGATGTACCACAATTATTAATATTATTTGTGATAAAATTATAATAATTTGCTCCTGTAGGATATTATACCCTTTCTGATATTCTTCTATAAGATAGGTTTTTATCATTTATATGTCTTTTTATTCCGAAAGGATTGAGTATATGCTGCTAATAGTTATGTATTCTAATAAGTTTGAACACAGCACATACTGTGGATTAATAGAATACCCCAATGGAACGCACACAGCTTACGGCATGTGTTCCAGGGGCGCTGAAGTTGCGTACTAACAACGTCATTTCATGCGACCCGGAAGTGGAATGCACGACGTGTGATTTGGAACACACGTTGCGTTCCAAGTGCGCACAATACCGGACCTGGAAGAAAAAGCCACTAGTGATTTAAAAAGATGCCGGGAAAGCTCCCCTATGATATATACCGACTGATGAAGCCCCCATAGGGGCGAAACGCATATTGGATTGACTCAACTACTATAAAGGTATATATCTGGACTTACCAAGTGGATTTGTATCATTGGTTTTTACTTTTATCAGGTGGTTTATCATCTATTGCTAACGCACTCTACCACATATTGTGCACTGTATTTTTCTACACTTCTGTCTGTCTGTCCATCTGTCTGTCCATCAATAAAATGATCTTAGCTCACCCTTGTTTAAAGCCAGATATATTTTTTTCTTCAATTTGAAAGTTTATTGAAATTTTCAAAATAGAAGGGGGTACTGAAGGATAAAAAAAGGGGGGGTATGTGCGCAGTGATTTGTACACAGATTTTATGCTCAGTACAAATATTTAAGGTCATATTTTATTGCATTTCACTATTGCATTACATTAGGAATTCGTGAAGCCATGTGTGAGGCAGACACAGCGAGTATTATAGTTGCAAGGTCTACTCTGGTTATATACCCCAAAAACCTGATATTTTAATGGGATGTCCCCATGACTCAGAAATATTGTGGAAATGTTCAGCTAAAATTATCCTTATTCAAAATTTGAGGGGAATCTTCGGTGTTCAACACACTACATTGTACTTGCTTAAGGAGAGATTCAGTAGACTGCATTGTTTTTGTTTAAAATATAAATGTTCTTTTTAGAGAGTAAATTGTAAGCTTTGATTTGATTGTTACATAGTTACATAGCTGAAAAGAGACTTGCCTCCATCAAGTTCAGCCTTCCTCACATGTTTTTGCTGTTGATCCAAACGAAGGCAAAAAAAATAGTCTGAAGCGCTTCCGAATGGCAATCAGATGTCTCCTTGGATCAAGCAGCTATTACCCCTCTTGTTTAACTTTTTATTGTCCAGCACCAAGGAATATGTTGGAGCTTTTTATTTAAAAATACTAATGAACTGTTGTCCTTGTATTTATATCTTCATTCAACTTGTGTGTTATTCTGTTACCATATTGAAAATGCTCCTTCATAGAAAGTCAGTTGGCATTTGATGTAGTTTATAGATTCTGGCTTCTGGCATATTTTTCACATACTAGGTTACAGTAATTGGGCTGAGATAGTAACCATCTATTCTGTCCTACATATCTCTGGAGCTTCCTTACTAAAACAAGGAATTCCAGCAAACTGACAACTGAACTTCAACAGTAGAATTGCTTTATTTTTTAATCTAGGCTATTTTTTACATTTTGCCGTTTTTTTTCATACTCTGCACAAGAGAGGTCACAGATATGATTGTATGCCTGAGAAGAGTTACTTTTGGGGACACATTCACCTTCCCACTTCCTTTTTTTCCTCAATGATCAGCTCCTGTCTGTAATTTACATCTAAATACATGTTTAGCCCTAAGCACTATTTAAAGACAGCAATTCGTCTCTGAATCATCTTCATATCAGAATCCTGGAGCATGCTTTCTATAAAGCTATTTTATTTAACCTATTGAAATGACCTTAATGTATCTCCAATAATAAACATGTTTCAGTACGGCGATTCGGCACAGAGTTCTGTTTAGCTGGGATTTGGTTTGCAATAGACTTTTGTATCCATGGGATTTATCTGTAACATTAGCCCTAATTGTGACACCTGGGTGTTTTACGTCTGTTGGCTCAATGATGTGGATGACCTTTAAATTACACTTATTATTGTTAAGATGTCTGACAAATGTCCATTAAGTAATTACTATGACAGGTGCTAGTTGAATATCTACTTCCTTGTTTAGTATGTTTTATGCTCAATGACAAAATTTAGCTCCTGAGTCAGAATAATGTGAATCATTGTCTGAGTTCTTGCCAAATTCACTTTTATCGGCGCTTCAGATAAGTTGGGTTTAGTTAATAACTGACCTGAGATAAAAGTGACCAAGTTAAGTGACTAAGTTAAGTACACTAATGGCAGCCACACAAGAAAAATAAAATCAAAAAGAATTACAATATTCTGTGTGACAGAAAATGTTGATCGGGCCTTCAGGGATGAGTTTTGCTAAATGATGTACAAATCAAGCAATTTGAAATTAGAATAACATGAATGTGGATTGAACGGAGTCACGCTGGCAAAATAGAGGTAACACGATATAATTATTTTATCCCTCCATCATTTGGATTTCATTACTGGCATGCAAACACTGGGTAATGGATATATTTCACTAGGATTTTCTAAAATGTGGAAAGAATTAAACCAAATGTTATTTTGCTTATCACTTATGAAACCTAAGAAAATCAGGCATTTTAGGCAGTACATCAACTTACTTCTTAATTATTTAATAAGAGAAACATGTATAATAGCAGCTGTTGGTCAAAAAAATATTCATAGCAGCAATTTAAATCAACTCATTGATTTAGTAGTTGCTGACTGTTGTGGACAAAAATATTAACCCAATCCATGTTGGTAAAATGCCTATTTACTCAGTATAACTACAATCAGCATTATTCAACTTTATATGTGATTTACCTAAAATGGCCGCTAGGGAGTTTCCTACTTGACATCGACTAACACCTTCATTAACAAGATGGCGCTGGAATCTGGGGGAGACCTCCAGGATACCAATGACATCACACCCGGTAGGAAGAGCACTAAACAAACCACTTAACACCTAACCAATTATTGATGTATTATTTCATGTTATCTCTGACAATGCATATGATGTAATTTTGCTTTATAAGGGACATGCCGTCCCCTCAGAATAGACATTCCTCATGTTTTTCATTAACCTGAAACCTGTGTCTGGTGTGAATTACTTTAGGAGCGTGCATGCATTACTTCTTTAATTTGTCCGGGGGCAGATACACAAGATAATCAATTTATTGATTGATTTCCACATCACTGACATTGAATTGCTTAGTGTCGGGTAAAAGTTACACCGAAATGCCATTTACTAGTGTCCCTATCTAATCCGATACATTGACGGAGAAAACTCTCAGACTAAGTCGAAAATATCAAAAGAGAAATACAGAAAAAATAAAAAAGGTAATTATTAGACAGACTAAGCAGCTGTCTTTAGTGGCTGTTTAACATGTGCCAATTTCACAAGCGGTGACAGAGAGATACTGACAGTCACTACTGGTCCCAACCGTGTCACTACTTTTACTGGCTGTCTCTAATCCTCCAGATTAACTAATTGATAACGCATCTGTAATCTGTAAATTTACAATGAAGGATTGTCAGAATTCCCTTTGATGAACATAGAGCTGGTCTGGTATATCTAATATCATCACTACTTTGAAGGTTTTATTCCAGGAAAACTGTTAAACTGGAGCAGTATATTTATACTACTTTCCAACACTTCAATATAGACTAGTAAATCTCAAGGAGCTTCTAAAAAAAATAAGATAAAATAAAAGCGTAAATCTTCTTCTTGCTTAAGCTGGTTCTTATGTGCACTACTAAATTGACTGCAGCTTGTCAACCTATGATTTTACAAATAAAGCTTATTTAAATCTTATTGTACAGCTGTTTGTAAGCGTTTTGCATGTTTTTTGCATATCTATAATACAAGGGATATATAAAAGTAAACTAGATGTAAATGCAAAATTGTAGGTGTTATGCTAGTTGCGAGACCCAGATTATTGTACTGGGTGGTGCTCACTTTGCGACCTACCCATTTTGCAACGGCTCGCATTTACAACTAGGTTTTCCATGTTCCCTGAACATAGAAAACCACAGCAGAGCAGGGAATCTATCTAATCTATGTCCCCAAACATAGATTAATCTATGTCCCATAAACATAGACAAGCGCACCAGAGGAGGGAATCCCTCTAATCTATGTTCAGGAAAATATGGGGAAACATAGATTTAAAGGGATTTCCTGCTCTGCTGCGCTTGTTTATGTTCGGGGAAATTTTCCCCGAACTTAGACCTGCACTGGTGCGCATGCTCCTTACTTACGACCAATTGGTTTTATGACCGGGTCGTAAGAATGGAACCCAGTTAGTAAGTGAGGAGCATCTGTAGTGGAATATCATCCTTATGTCTCATTCCTACAATGGTGCCCACTTCCTTGTTTAAATAGAATGTCTTCTTCCCTATCCACACCTCCAGGCAAACTGTCCAAAACAAAACTGTCATTTTGACCTTTTAAAATGATAGAAAGTATTAATGTGGAGTGCCTTCAAAGTGGCCATATTTAATGGGAAAATAGCGTTCTGCCATTCTGCTAACTGTGTATTTCTCCAATTATATGATATTCAGTATTTTACATTCAGATTTACATTTCACATGGCTTATATACAAAAACTACAGACATTTACAAAAGTCTTAAGAGAAAAAAATATTTAATGAGCATAAACATCTGGACACATATGGACCATGGTGTCAAAATGGGTGGCGGATATAATATAAAACAAGGAGAGTATGGAACTAAGTATGTCACTTAAGTATGTAGTGCTCCACCCATTCCCAAATGGTTATTTCAAAAATTGAAACACTATACAAATGTGTTTTCAGTCTTCAGCATACATAGCCTCTGAGAAAGTTCAGAAAAAATTAATATTGTCCATGGATCAAAATGATAGTGAAGATATATTCTCTCTCTCCTACCACAAAAAGAACACAAATTTCTGTATCACAGAATGTTTTCACTAAACAATCCTTAAACTAAAGTACATTTTCAGCACAAGCTAGTTTATGTTATCATTGTCTAACCATTATTATTTTTACAAGACAATCCACGATTTACAAAATCTTGGCATTTTTTTGCATTCTGTACTTGCTAGTCTGAAAAGGTCAAAAAGACATCATCAATCTGTTGTCTGACAGCAGTGACTGCACTCTGGATGATAGTCATTAACATTATAAATGTAAAGACTAATCAGCCTGTAGTTGAGGTAGTGGTGGGAGGTCTCTAAATACTACTACCATTAGGCCATCCGTTGGTCAAGTTCAATGCTCCCACCCAAGCCTCCCCTATTTCCACTCTCCCTTCATTCGCCTGTCTTCTTTAAGTACAATTACCGCATCATTTTTGCCACATTTCAATTAAATCTCTCATCACCACCCTTGTTTTTCATCATCCCTATACCTTTCATACCTTAATAATATTGCTATTCTTACATCATATTCAGCATTACCTATAACATTCTTCATATATTATTTTTTATTTTGCACTGCTACAAAACAAGTATTTGTCCATTTGATACAATTTAATATGAAGTAGCATTAGGTAAGGAGAGCCCTGCTCCCAGGAGTTTCGATGAAGTCCTACCAATCAGGCCTTAATGCTAGAGACAACATATAACAGATAACATATACATTAAACACAGAAAAGACCAGAGGGAATTGCCCAGATATTGAGGTGTTTTTACTTAAAAGAATGCAAGAAGCTAATAAACATTGACAACGTTAAATGTCTCTACCACTATAGGTCTCACCTATCTTCAAATTAATAAATAACCAAGGTGATCAGGTGGTCTGACTTATGGTATCAGGAATGACCTTGGGCCAACAAAAATGTTGTGAATTGTTACTTTAATCAAGATTTGTGTGCGGCAAACCTGTTTCTGGCTAACAAAATAAAAATAAATTTAAAAAAAAAACAGTAAAAGGAAGTCTAACAGTTACCATTTGAAACAAAAACTTCTCTCTCTGGTTTTTATGCTGGATAAATATGCATGGTTATAGCAGTGGAAGTCCCCCGTTCTTTAGGCTGGTTGCACCGTGCTACAAACGTGTAAAACCATTCAGACTTTGCCCTCAACTAAGTTTCTTCACATTTCAATTATCTAAATCTGATAAGAGACTCCCATGACTTCAACCATAATGTTTTTTTTCTTTATTAAACAGTAATCATGTAGACAGGAAAAAGAAAAAGAGAAAAATAAATTAGCAGACGTTACCAGTAACCAGATCTATACAAGAATATGGTAGAGGAACCTAGGTATATGTTGAATGACAGCTACCGAATGTTTCATTTGTGAGTTAGCGATCTATCCATCTCTCTGTTCCTGTACGTCAAGTTGTCTGGTTACAATTAAATGTCTGTTAGTCCACCCTTTGTACAGCGCTATGGAATCTGATAGCGCTATATAAATAATAAAATAATAAAATAATAATAATAGAGTTTAATTTTGATTTAAGAGTATTCCTTTCTTTATTATGTGGTCACAGATAAAGAATCACAGCACAACAACTTTAAAGTAAAGAATGCTTTCAACATGCACTTTATGACATTGTGTTGATTTTTATTATAATGGTCAGACAGACTGGAAATCAAATGTGATGTTTAAAAGACGTCATATTTTTATGTCAATGTTGCAACATATTGATAACTCAAAATGATCTTATTTGTTTATTACATACTGAAGTGTATATAATGCATTTAAACCAGCGTGGACATTTCAGCATAGCTCAAGCTGTGTGTGTGGTCTGCTAGTTTGATTTGCTAGGCAGTTCAGGCACCTGGAACATGAAATGTAATAAACTAAGACAGAAGGCCCCTGGCATATATTAGCTGGGAAGACATTTGCTCTAGATTTATTTAATTTACTATACAGGCACTGTAATGTAATTTAGGTCCAGATATCCTCTGTAACTATCTGTAAACAATCATTGTGATTGTGGGATAAATAATACTAATAGTGACTTAATAATATATAACCATTTCTTTTTTTTTTCAAGTTAATTGTGTTAAAGAAATTAAATGATGAGCAAATTAAGTAATATAGTCCCAGTCAAACATATGTATTAGCCTAAATCAGTTGTTTTGACTGGTGTGCAGATTTTTGTTTAACATTATATTAACTATCCACAGGTGGAAGGGGTTTTCAATCACATTTTTTTTCTCCCACCATAACCTTTTCAGTTTTTTATATATAAAGGACACAACGGTTAACAATGCATTATAGGAAAATATTTCAATTGAGGTTTCTGGAGACATCATCTTAAAAAAACCAAACGTTTTGCAATAGTGTATGGGTCAAGGGTCAGTGTTACAATAGTGTATGAATAAAAGTTTAGTGTTAAGGTAGTGTATAAATTAAAGTTTAGTGTTAGGGTAGTGTAGAGGTTAATGTTTCGTTTGACTGTAATGCAGTGGAGGTAATAATAGTGTTATATAAGGGTTAATATTAGTGATATTGTAGCAAAAATATAGCATCCTTGGAATTCATAAGTAACTTTTCTTTTCAAGCTGTCTATAATGTCAGTTTCACTTTCTGAGCAAACAAAGGTTCTCATGAAAGTTTTGCTCAGAAAACTGAAATTTGACATTTTCGACAGCTTTAGCTTTAGATAGGGGTATTCTAAAGATTTATTTAGTCTCTAGCCATGTCAGGGTATGTTTCTATCAGATGGGCAGCAGATCAAACACATTTCAAAACACAGAAGGCATATATTCCCCTACATACTCACACGATTTCCCTACATAGTCACACTATACACAACTGGTGAATACACAAAAGTGAGCAGGAAAAATGTATAATGGCCACATATTCCCCCGCCCCATGTGTGGTCAGATTAGGGCTAGCAATATAAGTGACTTGAGAGGTATCTGATCCTCTTAGTATTACCAGTTCCCATTCCACCAAATCACAGTGCCATTCATTCAGCCACTAATAATATTTGACTCTTCTTTAAAATACAGTTTGTGCTGTCTTCCTGACATTATGTGCCCCCCTAAAATAACTCCTCATATGGGTTGTAAATGTAAAAGGGGCACCATAGTCACTAAAACCTCTTTTGCTTAATGGGGTGATTTTGGTGTATAGATCATGCCCCTGCAGTCTCACTGCTCTGCTATGTAGGAGTTAAATCATTTAATTTAACCCCTTAAGGACCAAACCTCTGGAATAAAAGGGAATCATGACATGTCACACATGTCATGTGTTCTTAAGGGGTTAAGCAGCCCTAGTCACATCTCCCTGCACGTGACTTAAACATTCATCCTAAACACTTCCTGTAAAGAAAGATCCAATTTTTACACAGTGTGTTTCATTTAGAATCATCTTTTGCAATAGCCTTCTATACCCGGCAGGAGCCTCTTACGTGTGATTAAAGTTCAGTTTACAGAGCAGGAAATAAAAACTTCCAAAGAAAGTTAACAGTGAAACTGAAACAATTTTTTCAGGTAGGCTGTGTGAGCACAGTCAGGTGACGTGTGGCTGGGGCTGCATTAACAAAACAAACAAAAAAGTGATTTAACTTATAAATGGAAGAGAATTGAGCAGTGAGACTTCATGGCATTAACTATACACAAAACCTGCTTAATTAGGCTAAAGTTGTTTTGTTGCCTGTTGTGTCCCTTTAACCATATAAATATATCTCCATAAATATCAGAAACAAATGCATGAATGACAGTTAGGGCAAATCATAATAGACATATAAATATGTCAGAGATAGGTAGACAGACAGACAGATAGATGGGCTTACACAATATATGATCATATAGTGTAACTAAATCCACATTATTTTTACCTAAATCATGTGTTTTTAAACACGTTGCGAACTCTAAAGTTAGTTTCGGGGTTAGTACTTAAAGTGAGAAATGTCAGAAATTCAAAGTACATTTCAAATTTAAGTCCAAAAAATATTTTTTTTTAAAGTGAGCTATGCTTCAGGTTCACTATTTATAAATTTGAAATGTCAAAATTCTCACTTTAGTAAGCAGCCCAGTTTGAAGTGGAGTTCCCTGAAATATTAATCCCGAATACCAGTAGCATAGTTGTAAAGTATGCATGGTTAGGAGAGTGGAGACTTTACATTCTATATATATGTTTAAATGTTTATATTATTTTAATGGGCGGATCATGTTTTAGAATGTTGTACTAATTGATTGGTGGCAGCCTCCAGTTATTTATGTAATGAATAGTAATGATGCACAGCACAACTGCAGCAACCCATATACCATAATCTCTGATAAAATAGGGACATACGTGTCCCAGTCTGCCCGAGACTAGTGAAAGCTATACTCTTGAGTGTCACCTACTGCCATTTTAATGAAGGCCGCTGAAATAGCTGCCACTTGGAAATGTAACCCCTAATAATCTCAGGCATCACTAGGACATGTATGTACAACCTCTCTTGCTCTTCTAGTACAACCTTCACCTTTTCCTCTACACTACCAACATACTATAATGAAAATTAACCCCTTCACAACACTAAACATTAACTTCTACACTGTCCTTACATTAAACTTTAAAGGGACACTATAGTCACTGTAACACCTACAGCATATTATATTTTTTTCTGGTGAGTATAATCAGTCCCTGAAGGCCTTTTGCAGTAAACACTGTCTTTTTAGAGAAAAGGCAGTGTTTACATTACAGCCTAGGGATACCTCCACTGGCCACTCTTCAGGTGGCTGCTAGAGGTGCTATCTAGGTCAGTGTTGCACAGTGTGCAGCACTGCCATTTAGTGTCTCCACCCTGTGCATGCAGACACTGAACTTTCCTCGTAGACATGCATTGATTCATTGCATTTCTATGAAGAGATGCTGATTGGCCAGGGCTGTGTTTGGCTTGTGCTGGCTCGGCCCCTAACCTGCCATTTTAACAAGCTCAGCCAATCCAATGCTTTTCTATGGGAAAGCATTGTGATTGGCTCAGATCATAGCTTCTGATGATGTCAGCCAAGCAGGCAGACTCGAGCCAGCGCCAGCAGAGAAATAAAAGTAAGATTTTATTATATTTAGGGGAATAACGGGGGGCAGAGGGACTATATGGTGGTTTAAACACTATAGGGTCAGGAGTACATGTTTGTGTTCCTGACCCTATAGTGTTCCTTTAAACTACCATAGCACTACCTTCGCACTAACCCTAACCTCGCAAAATAAACAATAAATACTATTTTTTATACAATGACATTTCATAGAGGATCACAATCAATCACATAAGAATCACAGAGAATTACAATATGGCAAATTTTCAACATCATGGTAAGGAAGGATAACAACCTTAAGAGAAACAAAAACAAGAAATAAAGACAGAGTGTGAGTGACGAAAAAGGATAGTTGAAAGTAAAAAAAAAAGGAAAAGGGAAAAGATTATGTGGCTTCCAAGGTGTATTGCAGCTACATAGTCAGAAAATAAAAAGAACGTTACAGGTGTTCTAAAGAACCCCATCAAACAGTAATCCTGCAGATATTGATCTTTGGACTCCACTACCCACACATGACAGTAAAACCAGTGATTGGTAATAGTGTCCCCAGTAAGTTAATAATTACAGTCATAGAGATTGTTGGTCTCAATAACAATAGCATTCAAGTACATACACAGTTTAGTTTTAAGGAAAGTGACCGATTTAATTGAAGTAAGCCAGACTCCATTTTTTCATAAGATCAGTTAAGAGAGATTTGGGCAATTACACCTTTTTCAGTTCCAATTTCTAACTAATAATGTAAGTAATAGCTACCAAAATTTGGAACGTATGTTTTAAAATATATGCTGGAAACTGTTGTTGTAGCATGAATAGAAAGAAATGCTTGACCATGGTTGAAGGGAGACACCCTTGATAAAGGCTACCAGGAGGAGCCGAAACGTTGGGGGGTTTATTTGATTCATGTTTCTTCCCGATTAGGCTTGTGAAATGTGGTAAATATTTATTATTGTTTATTATTTAGCCTATTGTGTCATTGACTGCTGTATTAGTATTGTATATTTATTAGTGATGTAATAAATATAGAGACTTTTTATGGTTTTTTGGTGTGCATTCTTTGTTTAATTTATTATTGGTTATTTTGGTATTTGAGGGAGTACCACTATTGAATAGCACCCTAGCGATTGTTTATTATTAATGTTTATACTATTGAGTATTCTCTCCGTACTTTGTATAATATATGAAGGGTCAAGCCTGTCACTGAGGTCATTAGTCTATCCACCACGAACCAATGTAAGGATATAAAAGGACAGGTCCACCAAAATGGAAGCATTGTGGTAAAAAATTATTATATAAATTATACAAAAACCATGCACAATACATTGTTTGCTCTATTGATAACTAGGTGTGTATATAAGTTTTCTTCAAAAACATAATAAGCCAATCTAAACTCAAACAAAAATGACATCAGAAACCTAGAAAAGGGGACAGGTATGCTCACCAAGAATCCCCACACCCACCCACCTATACATGAAAATTTCATTTGGATTTTATAAAGATTTTTGACTAGAGGAGCCAAAAATTGTTGTTGACTGTTCTCTAGCTCTATCATATATATGAAATATCCATTCTTTTTTGTTTTGTTTTTTTAATATAAAACATACAGATCTATGAGAAAGGCAGCAGTCCTATCAAGTTTCAGAAACATGAGACATGAAAGCAGTGTATTTGATGTTCACTATTCAAGCTAACAGACCAGTACAGCCATTCCCACACTGAAATATGGAGAAATGTTCTGTCTAGATTACTAGTCACAAGCCTTTTAGATTAGTACCCCTTGTAAGCATTACAAGTTTAGCCAACTGTGAATTTAGTTTTGTGTGTCATAATGAAGTCATATTGGTTACGTTCGAGGAATTACAGTACTTTTATTTCAAGACTAGTGTTTCTGTCTGGTTAGAAATTTCCTCAAGTTGGAGAATATTTTTACAATTACATTTTTTGTCCTAATTTTTTAATTTTTCCAAAACTGAGTGATAGTGTTTGTATGTAACTATTTGGTGGATTCAGAGCATCAAAGGAGGAAGTTAAATTACAAAATCATTGTTTTAAGCTGTTTTGTACTGTGGCAAAGTGAGAACAGTTCTCTATGCATCGTAACGTGCAACTTGCTATAGTTTTAGACAGGCCATGTAAAAATGGGTGTAACGAATATGCCGTGATCATGTCCCCGAATCAGTATTTTGAAACATAGACTAAAGTTGTAAAAAATAGGATATGGAGATATTCAAGGATAAACCTTTGGAATATTAACCTCTACATCAGGAATATTTTAATATTAATATCTAGGTGTAGGCGTGCACAATGGAAGTGGCAGACATGCACTTCCCCTGACTCTTAACACAACTCACCAGCACTTAAACCAGGTTCCAGGCAACTAATTAATTGGTAAACTTAGTTTACCAGCTAGTTACCTCTTCAGATGTTTGAATGACCTCCAGCATCACCAAGACAGCAGGTGCCAGCATGGGCATTCTTTGCGTGTCTCTATATATATGCCTGCAACTCCGTGTTTGTGTCTTTGTATGTGAGAATGTGTGTTAATGTGTGCCAATGTATGTGATTGTGTGTGTTAGTGTTTGCCTATACATGTATGTGATTGTGCATTTGATTCTGTGTCTATCCTTATATATGATTGTGTGTATTTATTTATGTGGCTGTATTCCTCTGCATGTGCATGTGTGAGTTAGTGTGTATATGTATGTATGTATGTCTATGTATGTATGTATAATATTGTGTGTTAGAGTTTTTCTATGTGTACATGTTACTGTGTGTTTGATTGTGTTGCTATTTGGAAATGTTACTGTGTGTGATTGTTTGCCTATTTGGGTAGGTGAGGCTGTGTGTGTTACTGTGTGTCTTTATAAGTAAGTGACTATATATGTGACTTCGTATTTGGTTTTCGGATGTTGAGAAGGACTGAAAATAGTCTAGTCTGGTAGTTCTGCCATTAATGTTATGGCACACTACTTTTTTGGGGGGTTTGCTTATTTATTGGAATAGATGATAGCATCAACATGATGCTAAGTTTTTTGATTAAATCATGTATTCCAGGTTTCCAATATTTTCTGCTACATAAGTGTCATAAAGAGTAGGGTGGGAGAAATACAGTGGCACCTTATATTAAAAACAAAAATGAAAACTAATCATAATAGCAAAATTAACCTTTACCAAATAATAATGTCAACTGTAAAAAGTTCGAATCAAAGAAGGAAAAGGTACCTCTACTAACTCTAATTTGAATATTTGAATAATTACCGTACTTATCATCTACAACTTACAAAACTAAGAAAAAAAAAACCTTTATTTATTTTTTGTACTAGTCAGGCAGTAATGAGAACAGCTGGAAAAAAATATAATAACTTAATATGTATTTGAATTTAGACATTGAATGCATAATGAATTCATTCTCTGCTTGTTCACAAGTGAATTTTCCAACAAAACAATTCTTGTTATTGTTTCTTGCAGAGATACTGAACAAAACTGGAAATGATAACACAGCCATAATATTTTCATAGGCCATTCTTTCCTCTGCTGTTTTGGTATATGAATGAAGTAACATTCATCATCAGGATGGTAGTAGGGATGGTAAACAAAGGAGAGGGACAGCTAAACTTTTTCTGCCACACCATCTGCTAGGAGAAGAACAGAAAACTGACTGTAACTGTAGGGAACAAAGCCATCTGTTTCTGTCAATAAAAGGCCACGTGTGCACACAGGGGATAGCTAGGCCTATTAAGCACAAGCTTTGTACAGTTTAAATAATTTAAAAAAAAAAAGTATTGTTAGGTAAATATACCAATAAATGATAAAGATATTTACAGCATTTATAAAGAATAAACAGACAAGAACAAAAACATGTGTATAAAATGAATACTGGAACTTACCATTTTGAAAAAGCTTGTGGTGCCTGTTGAAAAAAGATTTAAACAATTAAAGGGATTCTATAGTGTTAGGAATATAAATCCGTATTCCTAAAACTATAGTGTGCTCTCTGGTCCCCCCCCCCCCCCCCACATAAAGGGTTAAAAACCCTTTTTTTTTTTTACTCAACTGAATCCAGCACGATGTCCCCTGGTGCTGGGTAGGCGCACTGCCTCACCTGACGTCATCCGATGGGGGGGACCTAATGCACATGCGCAGAGTGAAGCAGAGTATGGCAAAGATGAAGTGGCACCTGCTGAGTAGTCCATTGTAGTGTTTATGGAACTTGAAGGCGTGGGTAATTGTTCCCCAGTTCTGTGTGGAAGAAGGGATTTGCCAGCTGCCCGTGGCCCAAAACCCTGATCACTAGAAAAAACTCTATGGGCAATTTTGGGGGCAAAAACATGCATGTATTAAATTAAGCATTTTTAATTTGTGATATATGTACAAACAGCTTGCAAAATCTTCAGATCTCTTCCCTACAGCCTGGGTAAATGACAGACCAATCAGAGGCTTTTGATTGAGATGTAACTGATGTTGAACTGCGAGCATATGTGCACTTGCGAAGTTCCACGCAACTTTCTAGGGAGCCAGGGAGTACATAGGGACTGGCCAGGGATGCACAGATAAAATGAGCCCTATGGGTGCGCTCACAGGCACATTGTGACTTGTGAGTTTTGGAAGGCACATTTTAGCAGCGAGACAGACATTTCTGTTAGCTATGTGGTGCTGTAATTATTGATAATTGTTCTGATTTCAAATACAAATTATCACTTTTATAAATCACAATAGACAGGAGATGCTCCTGACGCATAAAACACTACATCAAGCTGATGTCAAATTTGTCCATACTTGGGCAACAATGATTGCCTGAATTACTACAGCCTCCTAGCTACATAACCACTACAAAATCCAAATCAAAGTCCCAGTGACAATAAAGACTGGTGTTTTTATCTGCCAATTTGGGCCTTGTTGTTTCAGTATGCTGTTTTTTTTGTTAGTTTTTTTTAATACCAAGAACTGATTGGTATAATTTACTGGAGTCTACTCTACCCAACCCAACACTTATTATATAGTCAATACCAGCAGAAAAATTGAAAATTCGGAGGAAATAGCAATGCTAAAGAGTTTTTTTTTTTTTATGGGAGATAAAATAGAAAAATGACTTTAAGTAGAGTTCTTTTTAGAATGTTGCTAAATGCACTCTCTCAATCAGTAAATTCAGATGATGTTTCCACTAATAGAATTCTTCGTCATGAGATCAATAGTAACCTCTTTATCAATAATGTGTAAGAGGAAAAAATACATGTAAGAATTTTTGCATATGATATGTTTCCATATGTATCCTTTATTTATTATTTGAGAAACACCAGATTATGCTGAGACACTATAGAAGTAGCAGATATTTCTGGTTACTTGTGATGTGAGTCAAGAGAATAGAAATTTGTAATAATTAGTACTGCAAATACACTAGAGCCAAATGAGAGGTCAATAGGCATTAGACAAATTGTGATTATGCTGTCCTGTCCATGCACTCCACCCATAAACAAATTACTTAAAGTCTCTTTTCTGTGTGGACAGACTCATTACAGTTTATCCCTGTAATCAGACATTAATTGTGTGTAGCTTACCTAGAATAAATTTCCTTTGCTTAATATTTCCCATAGGGAAACACTGGGAGGCTAGTTTAAAGGGAACAGCAATTGCCTTGCAGTGATAGACTCTTTGACACAGAACCATTACATTAAGCTCTAGCGGTTCTGGTTCCTAGTGTGTCCCTTTAAGGCCAAATTAGCAAAACTGGAAACATAGCTGACTGAGACTTTTCAGTTCAGCTATTTTGAACTTAACCCCTTAAGGACCAAACTTCTGGAATAAATGGGAATCATGACATGTCACACATGGCATGTGTCCTTAAGGGGGTGTTAGGCATCCAAAACTGCATTCCTAATGACATAGTGTCTGTGCCATGCCAATAGGTATAGGTTCCCTTCCTCATGTTGAAAGGGTTAAACATTTTAACACTTACGTCTTTCCAGTGATGAGGTCCCTCGGAGCAGGCTCTATCTCCTCCAACGTAACATAAATGGGGGTCCTAACACACAAGAGTGGAGCGCAGAGCCTGGAGCATTAGGCCTTCCCCATAGGAAAACATTGAATCACTGCAAAGCGTGAAGACTCTGTGAAAAGCCAGGAAGAGGAAGTGCCTCTAGTGGCTATACAAAGGTGTAGTTAACCATGCAATGTAATTATTGCAGTTTCTCTGAAACTGCAATGTTTTACTTTTTAGGGTTCAGGGGACAGGAACCTATAGTGTCTCTTTAAATTTGCAATATACTTTGAATCCTAACTTTAGTAAAAACTCACTACAAAAATGTATATGTGCTCAGCACTTAACACAAAAAGAAAATCATACCCTTAGTCTTGAGAGAGATTAATAAAACCAAATGGTTTTGTTCAGGTATGGAATACATGTAAAGATACAATAAGAGAAAAAATGACAATCTTCATCTCTTGTTTTTGTTTCAGTTATCCTATATATACATTGTAAAATTGTACAGTGCTGCAGAATATGTTGGTGCTGTATATAAAACAAAATGAAGAAAATATTAGTGTCTAAGTAAAAGTGTATTACATAAATCCACATAGGCCACTAAAAAAATGAAAGTATATAATGTAATGAACTTCTGTGCTGTGTGAGAAAAAAATGGATGAAACTTATACCATGACAGGTTCACAATAAGTCAATCGCTAGGATCTTTCTAATGTAATTATTTTCTCCCTATGGATGAAATTATGCTTAGCCAAATGTAGCAAAGGAATCGTGTTACTCAGACATGCCATACCCTCTGTTTAAACCTGCAGCATTTCAACATGGACATTAAAGGTTGACGTTTTCAACACCAATTATGCTAAAGAGCAGGTGACTGCAACCAAAAGAGTATAAAAAGTCAAGTTTCTAACTAGTAGAGATACCTCACATGAGAAAAATATATACATTGGCAGGGTTACTCATTAAAATATGAATTGTTTGGAATTCAAAGTGGATTCAAAGTGAATTTCAAGATGTAGACCAATATAGCTGGACTTAAAGGGAAACTATAGTGCAAGAGTACAAAGTTTTATACATAGCATTATGGTGCCCTATAGCTCCCCCATTTCTTGCGCCCCACCCCCCACACCATAGTGCTGAAAGGGTTAAAAAAAAACTTTTGCCAAAGTCACCCGGTGGGAAAGGGACCTAATGCACATGCATGATGTGCGTCACAATCAAATTAGGACTTCCAAATAGGAAAACATTGCATCAGTGCTTTGCTATGGGATTTAAGCCGATGTTGGAAAGTTCGCTAAGCACCCAGAAGCACCTCTAGTGGCTGTCTGGTAGACAGTCACTAGAGGTGGAGTTAACCCTACAAGGTAATTATTGCAGTTTCTCAATAACTGCAATAGTACAATTGCAGGGTTAAGGGGACGGGGACACTGAACACAGACCACTTCAGTAAGCACCTATCTATCCTATCACCTATCTATCCTCCCTAATACACAAGTATGTCCCGTCTAGGCCCTTACGATCTGCTGAAGACCCTGTTTATGCATAGATTTCCATTGTTTTTACCGGCCTAGAATATATTTGTATAATGATATCATATCGCCTCTGAGGTGCAATTTTTCCAAACTAAAATGCTCCATTCCTCTTATCAATTTTGTAACTCGTCTCTGCACTTTTTCTAGTGCCATGATATCCTTCTTTAGGACATGTGCCCAAAATTGCACCGCAATAGTGTCCCTTTAAGCAAAGTGCATTTTTAAAATTCTGCAAAAATTTGCAATTCCCTTTTAAATTACTCTTTAGTAAATAGCCCTGACAGATTCCAACCTTATAGAAGATGCACTTGAGAAAGGCTTAGTGTAAAACAACCCACTAACTGCATCTGTTACATGCTGAGAAGTGTACATTTCTAGGAATTATTCCACCTTTGGTCCTCTCTAATACACTTGTCCTGACATTCACTACATAACGATTGAGGAGAAACTCAGAATTATGTACCCTTTCTACCTGCAGCAACAGTTGCAAAATAGTGAAAATAGGGTCAGATAACTGACACAAAATAATAATAACAATGTATTTAATCTGGAAAGGTACATTAAGATTGCTCTGGTTTCCAAGTCCAACAAAGGTGCATATGGATGGCTGACAAAAAGGTGGAAAGGTAGGCAAGTGATTTCTTAAAAAAACGTCATACACACATTATATGGTATATTATAACATAAAGATTATATTAATATTCACAATTTTAATGGCATTGTTCCTTTAAAAAGAGTTGGTAGATCTGCCATGTTTCCTGGATACACACCACTTATACATATGATGAGTAGAGAATGTTAAATGCTACCCAGCATTATAGTTGAATTGAAATGCTGCATTGCAGGTAAGTAATATCCAGAAGTTGGTGTGGCACTCTTGGGAAAGAGGTATACGAACCAATGCACCTTCCGGTACTCAGTAGTAGAGCCTGCAACCTCTCAATAGGTAGAAACTAAAGCAAAATCCATGGGTTCAACAGGTAGGATGTTAAGTGCAGTTTATTTAGGCAGTGAACACAACAAAATACAATGTGTTGGCGCCAATTGCCTTAATTGTGTATATGATTAAAGGGACACTATAGTCACCAGAACAAATACAGCTTATTGAATTTGTTCTGGTGAGTAGAATCATTGCCTTCAGGCTTTTTTTTTCAGAGAAAATGCAGTGTTTACATTACAGCCTAGTGATAACTTCACTGACCACTCCTCAGATGGCTGTTAGAGCTCCTTCCTGGGTCATGGCTGCCTAAAATGCATCCAAACATTCAGTGTGTCCTCCCTCTGCATGCAGACACTGAACTTTCCTCATAGAGATCATTGATTCAATTCATCTCTATGAGGAGATGCTGATTGGCCAGGGCTGTGTTTGAATCATGCTGGCTCTGCCCCTGATCTGCCTCCTTGTCAGTTTCAGCAAATCCTACAGGGAAGCATTGTGATTGGATCAGGCCACCACTTCTGATGATGTCAGCAGACAGTTTGTTTTTCTGAGGCAAACAGCATGCAGATCTACAGCTTGAGGCTTGAATACAGTAAGACTTTGCTATATTTATGGAGGCATGAGGGGCCCAGCTGGATAGATGATGGTTTTAACACTATAGGGTCAGGAATACATGTAAGGACCAAGTGTGATGTAACTATGTGAAGAACTAAAATTAAGTGGTAATATACTAAGAAGCGGAACATTTGAAAACAGCATTATCTCTACTTTATTTTATACTGATCTTAATTTCCTGTCTCAATTCAGCAGAAATGATAAGACAACAATGTATTCCAATCATACAACTGGCAACTGAAAGGGATTTCTGAAAAGATTAAAACTGCATCTGTGTTTTGACATGATGATTGCTTATTTGTTGGGCTCACGAACATTTGGAGAATGTCACAACCGTACGGCATATCAGCAGAAAAATTGCATGCTGCATATATTCATGTATAAAATTTATTGTCAAATATAACTGGAAGTGATACCTCTTTTTAAATCGTTATTTAGATAATGCACTAAAAATATACCAAGAAATAAAAGGTTAGTCACCTTTAAATGTGCAGTTTATGCATTTGCTGAGTTTCTAGCCTTTTCAATGAGCTCCAAACCAAACTAGGAAGTAATTTGGTAATGCCTATCCTAGCTATAAGATAAGGCCAGGGACTAATGAAAGTATTTAGAAAATTGGGCAAACTAGATGGGCCGAATGGTTCTTATCTGCCATCACATTCTATGTTTCTATTCGGCAAACCAAGAGGCTCTCCTTCGGATCAATAGAGACTGAACACATAAAATCATGCCCAGAGAAAACTCATGTAGACCTTGATAAAACCCATTGGGTTGATTTGTTGATGATTAGATATCAGCATTACATATTGGGTAAATAAGTATATAAGTGCTGTTTTCATTTTTACTAATATATTTTCGGTGCTGGATGTGTGGAGTGGAAGTTAGATGTATGTTGAAAGGATATCGTCACCAAAACAACTTTGGCTTAATGAAGCAATTTTTGTGTATACATCATGCCTCTGACGTTTCACTCCTCAATTTGCTGCCATTTAAGAGTTAAATCCCCTTTGTTACTGTTTATGCATCCCTAGCCACACCTCCCGTGACTGTGACTGACACAGACTGTATGAAAACAAAATGGTTTCATTTTCAGTCAGAAGTAACTTACTTCATTAGTTTTTATCTCCTGCTCTTTAAATTGAACTTGAATCACATATAGGAGGCTAGCAAGATATTAACAGAGCAGGAGATAAGACATTTTAAATTAACAGTATTTGCAATAAAGGAAGTGTAAACATTAGATGACTCTTTACAGGAAGTATTTAGGAAGACTGTGTAAGGCACATTCAGAAAGGAATGACTAGGGCTACATAAGCAACGTGATTTAACTCCTAAATTGCAGAGAATTGAGCAGCAAGACTGCAGAGCATGATCTATTGACCAAAACTGCTTCATTAGGCTAAAGTTATTTTGGTAACTATAGTGTCCCTTTAAGGTGTTGAGCAATCATGGTGTGAGTATGTATGTATATTTAGATATATCTATGTATAATTTAGATGAAGATCAATCTTTATGCTTTAGGATCTTTAATTCGAGTAAAGCTGTCTCCCATACCTCCATGTTCTACAGCAGGGCTGCCCAACAGGTAGATCCCCAAATGGTGTAGAACTGCAACTCCCATGATGCTTTGCATGCCTTTAAAATGACAAAGCATCATGGGAGTTGTAGTGCTACAATATCTGGGGATCTAACTGTTGGGCAGCCCTGTTCTACAGTCTATACAGAGACTATATTTCATTTGAATCCCTTGATCCCTTGTTATCTTGAAACTATTAAGTCATTTGACTTTAGCACTTTTTCACCTTAAGATCTCAGTAATTCTCTGCGCTGCAAATGTTACACTCACAAATCTATAATGAAATGATTCCTTGTGTCTATAGAATTTAAAGTTGTCAATACATACACATTTCACCAGCCTTTTAGAAAAATACTTAATGGCAATGAATATAGTTTTAAGAATCAAAGTTAAAGCTTATTTATTTTAAATTTAAAAAGGTTTGTTAAAGTATTAGAATTACAGTTATCAGTATTATTTATTATTTACATTAATTATAAATGAAAAGTATTTGAATTGCAATTTAATACATAAATTAAAGGCAGTAATTGTAAGACAACAATGTATGCATACACATGAGTGATAACAAGCTAACAATGTAAAGGAAATGGGGTTTAATTACACCAAGGTTAAAAGGGTGAATGTGCAATGTACCCACAAAGGAAATAAGAGTGGTAGATGCGCTAACACACTATTTACTCAAATTGTATGAGATGTAGTTATACTGTAAAATGTGGTGGTGGTTTTAATTTGTGGTTACAGCAGACCAATTGAAAAAGTTTGAGGTATGAGAAAGGGGTGAGATGTTATAGGCAGCAGATTTTGCTGATTGGTTGATATGCTTCACTGAATAAGTTAGATTTGAGAATTTGATAAAGGATTTCATTTAAGGGAAAGTCTGATAGGATGACAAAGTTTATTTCATGTGACTGCAACAGTCCTAGATAGGTGCTTTTGGCAAAGTTGGGAGATGGGGGAGGAATAGAACCTGGCAACAAATGAAGATAGTTGGAAGGGAAGAAACCAGGATGGATTAGACAAACTGATTTCAAAGAATGTGTACTTTGCAACTTTCTAGAATGATAAAATTATTTTTAAAAAAACGAAAAAAACTTTTTGTTCTCCTCCTTACCCTCACATCTCAGATTTCAGCTAAGTGCCTTTCTGTGCCCTAAAAAAAATGTTCTCATCTGTTTTTGAAAAGACAGTTCCTTCAATATTGATGATCTCAGCCAAACCTTGGCTGTTGTGCATGCACAGTAAAACATCACGCTACACTAATCAACATCTCCTCTTAAAGAAGCATTGATTCAATGCATATGATTGGGGAATGTTCAGCACCCTGAGCTTGGAGACTCTTAATGCCAGTGCACACAGTGCAGCACTGAACTAGGAAGCCCCTCTAGTGGCCATCTGAGTGACTGCCACTAACTGAGTTACTAGGTAGCAATGTAAAAACTGTTTTTGTCTCAAAAGGCAGAATTTATAGTGCACAGCCTGCAGGGGCAGGCTATAGACACCTGAGTCACTACATTAAGCTGTAGTGGTTCTGGAGATTATAGTGTTCCTTTAATTTGGTGTTAGAAAATTTCAGGTAAAAATGCGTCTAAATTGATGTAATTTGGATGAAATACAATTGGCAATTAAAACCCACTGCATGCTTATGTACATTGCCAATTTGATGATTTAATGTGCATTAATGGTAACCATTTATTGAGACCTGTATTTCTATATATAAATTTTAGCTTGTTCAAAGTTTGCCCGGTGGAATCACTGACTTATCTTGTTTCGTCATTATTCTAATTTCAATAATCTGTTTCTTGACTACTTGATTCACTGTGAGGTTATCATTGCATGACTCTAAGCATCTTGTTAAGCCCAGCCCAGCCACTT
This sequence comes from Pelobates cultripes, assembly GCA_933207985.1. Lineage (NCBI taxonomy): Eukaryota > Metazoa > Chordata > Amphibia > Anura > Pelobatidae > Pelobates > Pelobates cultripes. Next base: position 264,307,211 of record OW240913.1, read on the forward strand.
TTAAGACTGGTAATACGCCAATATCCTTACCTATCAGTTATCTTTTCACTTATTTGATACCAATAGGTTGTAAAGCCTAGATTCTGCATGTTGGAGTTAATAGGAAACCTTGATATTTGCTCTCTTGCCTACCTAATACCTTTAAAGTCCTTCAATCAGTCATACAGATTTTTATGTTTTATGATTAACCCAACATGTTTTTTCCCTTATCCTGCTATCTTCTACTCTCTGTACATCCCTATTTCCTGTCCCAAGTCAAGTATCTGCCTGCATCTTCAAATTCAAGCTCAGAAAACAGCACTACTCCTGCTTCAGTTCAATGCTGCACCACATCATCCTAAATCTACAAGCCGTGTGCCATGGTGTAATTGTTGATGAAGCCCTCTCCTTCACACTTCACATCTAGTCATTCAAACAGTTCCGAAGCGTCCGTCCTAAAGACAGAGCTTTTATTCTCCAATCTCTGACTAGAGATGAAACCAGAGCAGTTGTTAAGCATTTGATATCTATTGCCCGGACTGCCATAACATGCTCTTTGATGTTATGTTTGAGATTACCCTATTATGAATGTGCAAGCAGACTTCTTCTCTCAATTTACTGGTCAAATATGTTACCTTACAGTGGCTTAATGTATCATTCTGCATTATAGATAAAGTTGTCTACAAAATGTTTCTAGTACTTACCTAGAAACCCCAACTGTATCATGAGCTACATACTCTCTAACTGGCAAGTGTATCCAGTTTTGATTCCACAGGTTTACCAGTGACATTTTTCTGTTCTCTCACTCCGACACTAACAGGTTTATTCACTACAGTGAGATTTGCCAGGAATTCAAAGTGAATTTGAAATTCAAGGCCAAAATAGCCAAAATGGAAACATTTTCTAAAGTAGCTAGGCTTCCAATTCCACTATTTTGGCCTTAAATGTGAAATTTTGTTTGAATTCCCAAAAATTCTCACTTTTGTGAATAATCCTAAAAAATGCATTTATAGGACTTTTTACACCTAAACCCGCTTGTGTTTCCCTCCTAGTTTCCAGTCTCTAAAGAATACCTAGGCCCATTCCTTCAGGGAAGTTTAACAGCTTTTAATTCCACTCTGTATTATATCCTAATTTACGCACTTCAACTGCTCACTGTGTGGTCTAATTGTTTCTACTTTTTACACTGCTACATCCATTCCTTATGTATTCATTTAAATACTGTTTATTGCTAGTATACTTAACGTTCTATTCTCCCTTCTATATACATATAACGTTTCACCTGTAATTTAATCCTACTGCTTCTCTTTAAAGTGCACATTAGTCTGCGTATGGCCATTTTTATCTCTTCTTCCTGTCTGCCTTACTTATTTTGTAGCTATTTCCTGTATATTTATATATATATATATATATATATATATATATATATTACCTATTGATCAGCGCTACAGAATATGTTGGATCATAAAGATTAAAAATATCAAACATTATTGCAATAGTCTTATGCTATTTCTTTCTATGTACAAAGGTTTCCCTGCTCATTGCATTTTAAATCCTAGCTGGAAAGCCCAGACACACTGTGTGACAAGACAAGACACCAAGAACATTAGGGTTATGTAAGGTTTTGCATTGATTTTCCTATTGCTTCTACTTGATGGCCTTCAAAAAAAAAAACACGTGAGCGGCAGGGAACCTATACAATATTTTTCCACTCTGAGAATTGATAGATACACAAGGAATGTTTATCATATTCCTTGAACATTAGCTATACATCATATCATTATCTGTACACACTGGGCCTCTTTGTGCTTTTCAGTCATGTTTGCAAAGTAAACGGTACAAATGTAACCCCAGTTCATTTTTTTTTTGCTCATCTCCCCCCAATGAGCCAGCTGACCACAATCATTCTCTAAAATGGCACTTCATTACAAAGATCGCTTGTACTGAGTGTACGCGTCTGGGTTAATATACATGCCAGCAATTCCCATCCTTTTCAATGCTTTTATACTTTTTTTACAATGGAGCACAGTGCATTTCTACAATATTATCATTGACTGCCTCTGGGCATATGACATACATCTATCAAAAGAGTGTTTGTGTGACTGTGAGGATGGGTGCTGCATTTAACATATCACTGACTGAAATATAAACCCGCTATGTCTGATGGCCTGAGAATGTTGAAGAGTTCAATGATGAAGTCTCAGAATCATGAAGTGCGCTCTTGTTAAGTATTTTGCCTTACAGCGAATGTGGAATATCATACATTTACAAGCTGGTCGCAACAGGGGTTATGGCATGTCAATTAAAAAAAATTAATTTATATGAAAATTTCATAAGTGAATATCATTTTAGTTTAAATGATGGAAATGTAACATTTCAAAGTGTGACCAGTTAGCAAAACGTTTGATATCTCGGATAGTCGAAAATGAATAATTACAAATATCTTACAATGAGGCAAATTTCATATGTAAGGCCAAAGTAGCTCAATTGTAAACATTCTCCAGCTCAGCTATTTTTCCACCGTAGACAGTTTGACCTAAAATGGCAATTCCATTGTGATTCTCTATAAATTACTAGTTTAGTAAATAATCCTGTAAATGTAAATTGTGCAGAATTTGGCAGAACAAACATGTATTCCTAACACTATAGTGTTAAACTAGCTATTTAGCTCCATGACCCCCTCAGATCACTCTGATAATAGTATTTAAACTCACTTTCTCTTTCTCAAACACCACACCAGCATGGCAACAAAAGGTGCTGCCTGGTCCCGCCTCCATGATTGAGATCATCAATCTTGATAATCTTAGCCAGTCCAATGCTTCCTGAAAGCAAAGTATTGGAAGACTGTTGTGCATGCGCGGCAAAATGCAGTGCTGGGCCAATAAGCATCTCCTTATAGAGATGCACTGAATCAATATATCTCTTTGGGGAATGTCCAATGCTGAACATAGGTGCTGCACTGTTTGTAGCACAGAAATAGGAAGCATCTCTAGTGGCCGTCTGAGTGACTGCCACTTGAGGTGCTATTAGGCAGCAGTGTTTACATTGAAAAGTCTGCAGAGACAGGCTATAGACAGCAGAATCACTATATTAAGCGGTAGTGGTTTTGGTGGCAATAGCATCCCTTTAACTAACCAAAAATATCAGTGTAGCAATGTTTGTTTGACAAAATGTAGTATATGTTTTGACCATCTTGCTAAATAAATACTATGTACTTGACACAATTAAATTATGTCACAGTTAATGCAACAAATTGTTTCTATTAGGTAAGTATGGTGTGGAATATCACTACAGCTGTGTATACAAATGTATTACATTTGTTCCAACAATATAAAGATGCATGTGCAGTCACTGCTGCTTAATGGCAGAGGAATACAGTGGTACCTCGTTTTACAAACGCCTCGGTTAACATAATTTTCGGTTTACAAATTAAACTGCCTCGGTTTATGAATTATTTTTGCAATACGAAGCCAGTTTCTCCAGGATGCATTGCAGGTTTATAGTGCCACCCCGTGCATGCTGGTGTCTGTTGGTAGCACGTAGCATTGAGTGTGGAGGTGTTGGAGCGGTTTTTGCATCGAGTTTTGGAGCCATTCTGGAATTTCTTTGCAGCGGTTTTGGGACTTTTTTGAACTTTATTGGTGCATTTCTCAAGCGGTGGAAAGGTAGGGAGCTGAGCTTCGTCGTTTGCATGCCTTTTACAGTGTGTTCTGCATTGTGGATTGGTTTCTATGCCAGCTCATTTTGACTTTTTTCAGACCTCCAGAACGGATTAATTGGTTTTCAATGCATTCCTATGGGAAACCGTGTTTTGGTTAACATATTTTTTACAATAAGTAATGTCCCGGAGAACGCATTAACTTCGTAAACCGAGGTACCACTGTACTAAGTTTGGCATTTACAGCACCTTTGGACATTTACATATTTTATAGTATCACAACATGGAAGTCATGTAGATTTATAGAGTTTGTAACGTGTTTTAGACAACTTAGTGAAAACTTTGAAGGTTCTAAATATTTTTACTTTTTTTTTTTTAAAGTGATGCAAAAGTTAATCAAACAAAATAAAAACAAACAATCTGTTGACTAAGTAAGCATTCACCTTTCAGATCCAATGAAGGTGGCTTACTAAAGTGAGAACTAAAAGTAAATTTCAAATTTAAATTTCTAAGTGAGCTCTGCTTTAATATTGGCTACTTTGGCCTTAAATTTTAAATTCACTTTGAATTTTCACATTATTAAGTAGCCCTGAATACGTATAAGAACAGTTTGCGGTCTGGCCATTATTAGACATTTCGATTCTTGGTTTTAAATCACTACAGTGTAATTTTATTATGTGTGGTAAGGTCAATTATTTATGTGATAAAACCTCTGCCCTACTTATAGCTATTTTCCTAACTGAAACAAGTTTACCTCTAGCATTGCCCCGTATTTGACTCCATCCAGTTTGTTTTCAGTTTGGATCACTTTTGCAGTCCCTGTCAATTAGGAACCTCCCTATAACTTGATGCTTCCACCACCATGTCTAATTGAGATAAAGTACTCAGGTTCAGGAGAAATATTTGTGTTTTAAGTATAAGCCAAAAAAGATTAGCTTTGGCCTCAGCAGACTAAAGTACCTTTCTGCAAACTACCAATGGGATTTGGTATGGTTTTCCTCTTACCATGAGTCCATGAAGCCCAGCTTTGTGAAGTGTCTGGGTTACAATTGTCCATGGATGGTTTTTCCCATGTCATTAACAGATCCCTCCTGCTCATTCAGATATAACAGAACACTCTTGGTTGCTTCTGCAATCAGCTGCTGAGATTTAAGAATGGCATTCCGAGGAGAAATCCACCTATCTTTTGGGGTACAAGAATTGTTTTTGATGTTCTTTTGTTTGTGTAAGGGAAATGTCACTTTTTTTTTTTTAAAGAATGTTTGTGTTACCATAAAAAAAAAGATATTTTGCACGTTAACAGCGTCACATTGCATAAATCATGTGTCATAAATTCAATAAAATCCAATCCAATAAAACGTTTTACAACCACACCTTTTAACAATATAACATGTAGAATCGACTGAGAAGGGTTTAATGCTGTATGACTTACAGGACTCCCAAATCATCATGTTTTTATTGACACATATTACTGCTTAAAGTTGTTGGTAGGACATATATAAATTATACCCAGTAATATGCAGCATTTGTATGCTGCCGGAATAAAACGTTTTGAATTAAGGCCGTTAAAGGTAGAATTTCCCTGATTACTTACGGCAGCATATGAATGCTTTAAATATGCTGCCACTGAGCAAGTAGATTGAAATACATCCAGGTAGATCTGGTAACCCTAAAGAATGCCCACATCAGACACTGGAAGCTAAATACATAAGAGAAGGAAACTTTACAGATATGTTCCATTGCTGCTGTATTTCCATGTCACATGCGATTAAACAAGATGCTGCTACACTATGCCTTCCAAATGCATCTCAGGTTATTTTTTCCAACATATAAATTCTACATACTGAAGGACATAATAATGCTGACTGTCAACATGAAAAAAAAAATTATTTGTCCAGAAAACTGGCAACCATACCTGTTATTGGTACCAATTCACTGTCCACCCAGCTTGGTTTTAATTTACTGTATAATAGTTCTTCCTTCCTGCCTTTGCCCTCTACGAAGAGGCAACAAAAGATCAGAGGTCAGGAGAGGAGGTGAATGGGGGGGTGGAGGGGAGAGAAGAGAGAAGGGTAATACAACCCTGAACCGGGCAGGCAGACAAATAGAATATCAAAACATAGAAACCATATAAGATAAAAAAGGCTCTCGCACTCTCCAGGAGTTAAACGCGCAGGGAAGATAGATAAGAAACCTACACCAAGAAATACATAGAATTAGGGGGGGACCTGGGTAGGAGGGATGGGTAGATTAACAATGCAGCAATATATTGATGATGACATTGCATTAAAGCCCGCTTCACATAAGTAATAAAAGACATATGCAGAGCAAGTACAAGTCTGAAAAAAAAAAAGTTATTGTATAATATGCATACCATGTGTTTGAGATAATCTCTAACTATCTCCTAGCCACTTCACACCTTAAACAGTATTAACAGTGATGCCCCCTTAAAGTGATACTCTAAGCAACACATCCACTACAGCTTACTATATTGGTGTTATGTCAAACTCTTACATAGGATGTTGATGGAATATAACTCCCAAAATTATTTTAATGCAATAGAGTGGCAGATAATTATAGGAGTTGTAGTCCAACAACATCTAAGGGGGCTTTAGATTTTCAATTCTAGCCTATAGTGTTCAGGCTCCATCACCTTGTTTAATGTCAAAGTGTTTGGGATAAACTAGGACTCTTCTTGGCAGGGCTGCCATCAAAAATGCTGTTGCCCTTTACACATCTGAAGGCTTGGGCCCCCAGGGCTCGCACCCAAGTATGCCCAACTCTGAGTCCACCCACAGCCTCCCCTCAGTCCTCACTCACAAGGATAAGTAAAGTGATGCACTGTGTGTATATAGTGGATGCAGTTTGTGTGCGTGCACAGTGGATGTAAGGTGTGTATGTATGTGTATAGTATAGAAGAAGCACTGTGTGTTTAGAGGATGCAGAGACTGTGTGAGTAAAGTGTATGCAGTGCAGTGTATGCATGTATACATTTCTGGGGTAGGATAGGAACTTCTGTGGGCAAAAGAAAAATATATATATATTTGAAAATGTTATTTCCCTCTCCACCAGGGAGGGGGATATTACAGAATGCAGGCTCCTGCTTGGTTTTATATTGAAGAGGGGGCGGGAGTCAGACTCCATGTAACACCTCCAGCAGCCAGGCAGAAGCTCCATGTGTGTAGCAATACTCACACAGTCGGAGCTCGTGAGACGACACTGCAGGATATGGATTCTGGAGTTTCTTGGTCATTATACTACACAGCAGCAGCCACAGTGCATATATATTGCAATACCTGTTATATATATATATATATATATATATATATATATATATAGTATCTCACAAAAGTGAGTACACCCCTCACATTTTTGTAAATATTTTATTATATCTTTTCATGTGACAACACTGAAGAAATGACACTCTGCTACAATGTAAAGTAGTGAATGTACAGCCTGTATAACAGTGTACATTTGCTGCCCCTCAAAATAATTCAACACACAGGCATTAATGTCTAGACTGTTGGCAACAAAAGTGAATACACCCCTAAGTGGAAATGTCCAAATTGGGCCCAAAGTGTCAATATTTTGTGTGGCCGCCATTTTTTTCCAGCACTGCATTAACCCTCATGGAGTTCACCAGAGCTTCACAGGTTGCCATTGGAGTCCTCTTCCACTCCTCCATGACGACATCACAGAGCTGGTGGATGTTAGAGACCTTGCACTGCCCCACCTTCTGTTTGAGGATGCCCCACAGATGCTCAAAAGGATCTAGGTCTGGAGACATGCTTGCCAGTCAATCACCTTTACCTTCAGCTTCTTTAGCAAGGCAGTGGTCATCTTGGAGGTGTGTTTGGGGTCGTTATCATGTTTGTATACTGCCCTGTGGCCCAGTATGAGAGAGTGTGAGAGCGATAACATCAAATTTAACACACCTGCTCCCCATTCACACCTGAGACCTTGTAATATGAATGAGTCACATGACACCGGGGAGGGAAAATGGCTAATTGGGCCCAATGTGGACATTTCCATTTAGGGGTGTACTCACTTTTGTTGCCAACAATTTAAACATTAATGGCTGTGTGTTGAGTTATTTTGAGGGGACAGCAAATTTACACTGTACACTGCATGGCTCCCTTTAACCAAGGCTCCCTTTTACAGGCTGTACACTTACTACTTTACATTGTAGCAGTGTCATTTCTTCAGTGTTGTCACATGAAAAGATATAATAAAATATTTACAAAAATGTGAGGGGTGTACTCACTTTTGTGAGATACTGTATATTTATTATAGAGTGTCCCTGGGCAGGTCCTGAGTACCAAAGCTGTCAGAGACTTTGGTTTTGCAGCATATGGCGGTGGATGACAAGATCAATGGGAGACTGTCTCCCCGAGCAGTTCAGGCCCCCTAGGACTGCTGGGTTCATGACTACTGTCATGGTTGTGATGCCCTGATTCTTGGTACCAAGGAATTGCCCCCATCTCAGTGCATCAATAATGTGGAATTAACACTTCTGCATTGTCAATGTCAATATTGTATAACCTGGTGACATTGATTGGCTGAGAGTGTTGAACCGACATACACCCAGCACTCTCAGACATTCATGTCATCAGGTGAACTTAGCACTAATAATTTGTAGGTACTATTTCCACACCAAGAAGAGCCCTGGTTTATGTCAAACCAGGATGACCAGTTATAGTGGGCATATTCTTTAGTTTGCCTTTCAATTCTACAGAAGTCAACTGCAAAATCTGTCTGTCATCCTCTGTCTCCAACACTGCCATGCAGGCCACGTTATATGCCCATGGAGTATATTGCTAAGCACTTTATATAGACTATTTTACACTTACAGAAATAAATGTCTAATCTGTACCTATGTGTGTAATTACTGCCTCAATTTTATATTTTTGGATAAACTTTAAAATATGCTCATAGTTTTGAAAAATATTATAATATTTTTTTATGTTATATGTTATCTTAATATTTGAATAATTTTCCAAAAAAATTAAATACTACAGAGTTGAGGAATATGTACATGCCTTACAAATAAAAATAATATTCATAATAATACCATCCACTGCACCTTTGCCACTGTGAAAGTGACAGGTGGAAAGAGGCCTCAGTGAAATTTTGTTGAAATTATTTTTTGGGCATTTGTTCTAAATAATATTTTAATAAAAATGAATTTGTTATTTTAAATATCTTGATCTACAACATGCATTTTATAATACTTATCATACTTACATGTCTGATGGCAAACTAAGATAGCAACAAATCACATATTCCAAATTCTCTTTTGGTTGTTAAAATGTGTGACAAGATGTATTGTTCACAATCCCACTCACACATCAGCTATAGATTTAGCTGCCCATTTCCCCTCCCCCAACTCTTACAAATTACCCTTTCATTAGTTCCTTAGCCATTTTCTAGTCTTGAAAAAGTTGGTCCAATCTCATGTCATTCTCTTCCAAGTGATGTTGACCTCTACTTAAAAAATGAGATACTGAAATTCTTATTACATATCCACATAGAGAGAGAAAAAAAAAAATCTTCAATGACTTTTGAAAAAAAATGCAGTGTAAAAAGTATTATATACACAAGTATTAATTTTTTAAAGTATATACCGAAATAAAACTAAAGTTTTATCTTTCATCATTTCTTTTTTCGTTCAAATACACAGCTCAGTAATGACGGAACATAGGGTACATTGATTGTACCATAATTTTATTGATAAATCACAAGAGCGTCATTTTATCGGAATTATCTGCATGCAGTTAAAACCTATGTGTCAGTAAACTGCAGTAATTCTTATAAAATAAATGAAAGATTAATGTATCAGCTTCAACTGTATAATGAATACAAATCATTACATAGAGTGAAAAGATCAGTTTCTCTGTTACCTTGTTTCTATATTCTAGTAATAGTAATGACATTGACATATGAACAAATTAAGCTTGTTTAGGTATGCATGGTATGATCACCGCAGAGCTATAAAATCTATGTATATTGGGCCATGCACACACAATTTAACTACACTGATATGTGTCAGTAATGTGCAATAGTTTCAATGACTGAATTCAAATACAATGTTTGGGAATATAAAAAAAAATATATCCATTAAATAGTACAGTACTCTGAAAATATATTACAGTGTATTTATTGAAATGAATAGTGTATATATTACAGTTTCTCTTTGGTAGTAGTAAAAGTGACAGATTTGGAAATCAATTGACCTGTCTTATAAGCTTGTTAAAGTAGTTATGGTAAGGACAGTACACAATAGTATGCATGCTTTCTTTTTTGGACTATATAGGAGGAGCTGATATGATTGTTAGCACACTCTATTAGCATTCCTCATAAACCTCGAATACCCATCCCCAAATAATGTACACCACCCCCTTCCTGATACAGTTCGCTCACTCTGCTTGTGATGCATTATTTCTCAAACTCCCCCCCTCCCTCTGGATGCTGCATTTATATGCATTCAGACATCAATAGTCCCCCACCCCCTCCAGCAGACACCCTGTGCAGCACCCACTCTTTATACTCCCCCTGGTCTCCCAGCACACAGCCCACAGCCCACACAGGAGTGAGGAGGGGGGCACATTTCTATACACTACTTCTTTTCTCTCTTTTTCTCTTTCTACCCAGCAACACAAAGCATAGACTATCCTTCCTCCTCCACGTTGCTTTAGGGCTGTGCCCTATTGTCCTCCTGTTTTGTTTTTTTTTCTTTAGCTTACCAACCCTCCTCCTTACACCCTTTACCCCTCCTTTATAATCCCCTCCCCTCACCCCGAGCTCCATCTGCTTCGTCCCTCCCTCCCCCTCCCCTCAATCCTGGTGTAAAAAAAAGCACACACACACATTTGAAATCTTTACCCAGTTGTTGCCATGGGAACCCTCCCAGCATAGAAGCCTTGAGAAAAAAAAAAAAGCAATGGGCGCCTGTATCTACGTATATTCACTCCACTCCGCCCATGTGCATGCATTACTGGTGCTTTCTGCCTTAGTAAATAAAAGCAGGAAGGGGGAGAATTTATATATCTATGTATATGTATGCGTCCTTAAGACCATTGTATTGTGTTCATTATTCCCTTCTAATTGGGAGCAACAAAGCAGCAGTGTGTAGTTTGTATTTGAGTTAGAAGAACCATGTGCTCTGGGTTGGGCCAACCTCAAATATACTAAGACAGAAAATATAAACGTGGTGCCTCCTACATGTGATGACAGAATAGGGTGGCTGGGTCCAACAAGCCCCCCCCCCCTTTTTTATATCACTTCAGTGTGCTGTAAGGCAGTGCATGAAAAGTGCTCTCCTTGCAGTATACAGCATCCAATGTTTAATAAGGGAAAGCAGTTAGCTAATTAAGGCAGTGCTGGTCCTGCTTTGTTAGTGAACGGATTACTCTCTCCAGACTCTAGCATGTGAATGCTATTTACTGCGGGGCAGCAGTAGATCTTGAACTGCCTCGCCAGCCTGTAGACATGTGTCTAGGAAATAATGGCGGATATGACAATACTAGGGTGGAAGAATGATAGATATCAGTCTACAGACAGAGGATGTTAGCTCACCCATTCCTGATCAGTGAGACACCACACCAAATACCCAGGTCAATAGTTCCTGTGCAAACTGATGAAGATATTCACCTTAAATTGCAAGCCTGCTGCATTGGTTAAAGGGAGCCATGCAGTGTACAGTTTATATACAGATCTCTAGAAGAAATATGAGAAGAAAAAAAACCCCCAGCTCTCCCCCATCCCAATAATCATTTAATAGAAGGGGTTATGGCGGGAAAGGGTCAGGCTGCAGCTGCCTTAGTGGATGCATGGTGTTAGAGAGGACATGGTGTGTGTTAGCCAGTGGGCTATCCGTGCTGGGGGAGGGGGGCGTCCTGGACTAATAACCGTGGAGTTTTCGCTTAAGAAAACACATATCAATATTAAATGTCAGCTACCCCCCAATCCATCAGTTTAGGCTCGCTCACTCTAATGAAGATCACTTGTCTGGACCCTTCCATCCCCCACCAAAGGGTACCTAAACAATAGGCATCTCCCAGAGGGGAAAAAAGAGCGGGTTTGGTTGTCAGGTTTAATGGGCAGAGCTGCTGTAATGTAAAAGGTGACAGCACTGCTCTGCTGTGTGTATACAGCCCGTGAATATCACATCATTGATGTACACTGCTTTTTTTTTTTTTCCTTTTTCTTTCAGGTGTCATTTAGCAATTTATCTTCAAAACAGATACAGCTGAGTTTACTGTGAAACACATTACAATGTATCAATAATAAAAAAAAATGATTCTGCTTGTTCAACATCTTTGTTGTTGAAATAGTTAAATCTGAATTACTGTAAAAATCAGATGGTCCATTTTTGTTATGTGGGGACAATGAGTTGAAAGACAAAAAAAAATGAGTAGATAATCCCAAGGGGGTAAAAGAGAATCCAGTCCTATAAACTAACAAAGCCCCCCTGCCCCCCTCCCCTTGCAGCCAACTACCTCCCAACCCCCCAAAAATCTTTGATAACCTTAACCCAGCTGCCAGATTAACCCTTAAGGCTGAACAGGAGAAGTCTCTTTTTTAGAATTAAAGGCAAACAGCTAATGGATGTCTGTAAAGACATGGTTTTTTTTTTTTCTTCTTCTACCTACACTATAATAATAAGAGACAAATACATATATATATATATATATATATATATATATATATATATATATATATATATATATATACACACTGCCCCCTCCCTGGACGCTATTGCTGGTGTGATTGTGAAATGCTCACTTTCACACCCTATTATATCCAGGATCCTGTCTCTTAAAATGGTCTCGTCTTTACATGGTGAAAAAGCTCCTTCCACTGGGTGGTTGAAACCTACAAATCAGAAATAATTAGACAACAGCATTTAATTAGAGCCTGGAGCTAAATGCAAGAAAATATTTCTTTGCATACAATATTATAGCAGAGGAGGGGGTGTCTTTTTTTTTTGCTTTTTGCTTTCACATCTGGACAACAGACACAGTCATTTTCGACTTGTGATCCTCCACGAAATTTGATCTTTCTCTCTCATTTTTTTTTAAAAATACCTTTAAAAAAAAATTGCCCAGGAATACGATAATTTCTATCAATTAAGAGGCGGAAAAAGGCGCCCAATCTGTTGATCAGCCAGCTGAGATAAGAGCGGAGAGAGTAGGATAAAAAAGGGGGGACATAAACAATGAATTGATGCAGCCAGACAAACAACAACTCACTTTTACTGTTTAATGTAAAATCCGACAAGCAAACAGCAAAAACACAACATTCCCTACAAAACCACTAGTGAGTATTTTGTTATTATTATAATAATGATTTTATTATTGGGCACAACAACCAAAGCCAGCTTTAATTATGCAATCTCTTAGACACGCTCAGCCCACTCCCCCCACTTCTCCTCTTTCTTACAGTCCTTAGTGTTGGACTATTTTCTCTCTCTTTATTTTTTTGTAAATATGGTATTTGTATTAGTGATCAGGTTTTTTTTTTTTTTTTTCTTCTAATTCTTGCAAAGCTGGGCTGCATTGTTCTGCCTAAAATTCCAAACCCCGCCCCGTTCTTTGTCTAGCCGTTCTGTGATTGGCGAAGCCGGGACTGGGCTGCCGTCATGCCTTAGCAAGCCCATTCATCTGTGCACTTGGGCGTTGGACACTGCATCTTATTAGCGAGCAGGGAGATTTCTCCATTTTCCTGTTGTACCTTTTTAGCACAGCTACAAATCTTGGGGATCCTAATATTTTTTTTTATATATAACCATCTAACTCTCAACGTTCCATCCTAGAAGGACGGGATAAAGAAGAGGGCAATATATTTTCTCCAGCCAGCTTAATTGGGTGAATATCTTTTGCACTTTGTATTTTTTTTTTGTTTTGTTTCTTCCCTCCCCTCCTCTTTGCAAAGAGGAGTTGCAGCTGTATTCCTCCGGCTCTGATCTCTTTTGTGCCCAGGCTTCAGACACCAGCCACATCTCTTTGTCTCCTTTTCCTGTGTGCCTGCCTTCAGTAGCTCTCTCTACTTTGTAAAAAGAGAAAATATTATAGCTATATTTTTGTGGTCTTATTCAATCTGCAAATATACAACTTTTTTATTATTCAGTACGTATAGATAATAGCATAAATATATATTTTATATAAAATCTGATCTTGTCTCTGGGAGTGACTTCTGCCTTTGCCTTTTGTTGGATATACAGACAGCAATGGGAGCCCAATTCTCCAAGAGTCCATCCAAAGGTGAAGCAGCCACCGCTGAGAAACCAGGGGAAGCAGTAGCAGCATCTCCATCCAAGACTAATGGCCAGGTAACTGCATCTGTTGCATCCTTGTCTAGAGATTACTTGTGGGTTTAAAAAAAAAAAAAAAATCTTTTTTTTTTTTTTTGCTGGGATGGGGGGGTGATTAACATGTTACTGCTACTATAATGTAAGTTGCATTTTCTATGTACAGTATGCTTGATAGAAGTGACAAATTTAAATGATCTGATGCCCACTGCAGGTTTAAGTTCATTATTTTTTTTTATTTTTTTTTTGTGAGATCTGATGTACCTAGATGTGTTGCGTTCCCTATATGATGCAACGTTTGGTGCCCCCCTCTCAGACTTGGCTCCCACTCCCATGATTTCCCCCCCAGTGGCACGTTTTAATTGTTTTTGGATAGGGAGGTGGCAGCTATTAAACTACCTGCTATGGGGATTCATTGCTCTTTCTTGCTTGTTTGTCACTCGCAATTATGTCTGGTATACAATATAATGATTATATCAGAAGATCGCCTGGGATTACTATAGTAGATTCATTGTATGTTGTACTGATGGCTAGGGATGTGCCCATTCTGCTAGCACCATAGTCTAGCAACATGTGGCTTGCAAGCTTCAGTGATCCCCAATGTAATCCTAAATCCTAGCCATCCAGCTCTGCATTGTTGTCTCTTTGTCAGGTAGGCACCTGAGATGGCAGATGGTATGGAGTATTTCAGGTGATCAGTTCACGGATTGCAATAAAAGTAACCTGATTCAATGTGTTCCCCCTACCCTTTACGTTTGATAGAATAAACTGGTTTAAACGAAGGAAGTATTGGAGGACGCTATTGTATAGTGTTAAATTTATTTTCTTTTTCTTTTTTTTTCTTTATTCCCCTCTTAACATCTTGTCTGAGAGGGAAAGCCAGGGGCTTTGTCTCCGTTTGCTCCTCGCTAGAGCTGCTGCTGGGAAGGCGTGATCTGGGAGCTAATGTTCTTGCAGCCTGCTGAGCTCCCCGGAGCATTCAGCCGCTGGTGGAGGCACAGCGCCCTCTAGTGTGCGCGCTCGGAAACGCAATAGAATGGGCAGAGCCAGAGCTGGGTTTGGAGGCGGGGATGACGATAATGGTGGGAAATGTTGGTCTATTTTCAGCTGAGCACATTGTTACTGTATTCAGTAACTAGAACGTGCAACTGTAGTTATCTTTTTTGAAGTAATGCTTGTAACCTTGAACTGTTTACTTGTCTCTTTGGAAAAAAATAAAATTTTTTATATATATATATATATATATATATATATATATATATATATATATATATATATATATATATATATATAATTTTTGTTTATTTTAAAACCAGTTTTGTGGTTAATAGTGTCTGTCTACCTTAATAGGGTTATTTAATTAAAGTGAATTTCAAATCTAAGGTAAATTGGAAAATTTTTTATTTAGGTATACTTCCAATTTAACGACTTTACCTTAAATTTTTAGATTCACTTTGAATTCTAACTCAACAATAAACAGATGGTTTAAGACATGTTTGCAACCCTTCCCTAAATATGAAAGCATATCTGGTTTACAAGAATAACTCGAATAGCATATTACATCAAGTAGATTGAAGTTGCCCATAGGGTTATGGTTCCCAATGCAGGCCTGAAGGCACACCTGTGGTCCAGGATTGGGATTTTGCTAATTTGTTGCAGTGGTGGTATTGCCAAAGCCTGGGCCACCTGTGTACCTTGTACTGGACTGGGGTCTACTGTCCTATGGTACAAACAATGTAAATTAAGAATATCTGCTGTAATGCCTTCTAACCCAGATGGTGGTTTGTCATAATTGGTCACTTGTGTATTTAAAATGACCCTCTCTTTTCCTTTTAGGAGAACGGTCATGTGAAAGCTAATGGAGATGCATCTCCTGCGGCAGCTGAGGCTGGGAAAGAGGAAGTACAGGCCAATGGGAGTGCCCCTGCCGAGGAGACTCCAAAGGAAGAGGCTGCAGCAGCTGAGGCTGCACCAGAAAAGGAGGCCGCAGCAGCCTCTCCTGCCGAAGGGGAGAGTGCAGAACCAGCCTCTCCTGCTGAGGGTGAATCCTCTGCCAAAGCTGAAGAAGCAGGGTCCACATCTACACCTTCCACCAGCAATGAAACGCCCAAGAAGAAAAAGAAGCGTTTTTCATTCAAAAAGTCCTTCAAATTGAGTGGTTTTTCTTTCAAAAAGAACAAAAAGGAGAACAGTGAAGGAGGAGAAAGTGAGGGCGCAGCTGCATCCACTGAAGCAGCAAAAGAAGGCGCTGCTGCTGCTCCAGAGGCAGCAAGTGAAGAGGCCAAGCCTGCCCAAGAAGAGGCTCCTGCAGCCAGCAGTACAGAGGAGAAAAAGGAGGAGGTTGCAGAAGCATCTCCTGAACCCCAGGAGGCCAAAACAGAGGAGGCTACACCAGAGAAGCCCTCTGAGGAGGCAAAGCCTACTGAAGAGCAGAAAACTGAGGAAAAACCAGCAGAAGAAGCCCCAGTCCCTAGTGCTGCTCCAGAAGCCCATTCCAGTGAACCAGAGGCACCCAAAGCTGAAGAGCCAGCAGCTCCTACACAGGAAGCTACATCCGAATCCAGTCCAGCAGCTGAGTCAGCAGAGTAAAAGGCAGTTTTGAGATAATCAAAGAACTCTTTTCTCCCCTTGTTTGTTTGTTGGAGTGGTGCCAGGTACTGGTTTTGGAGAACTTGTCTACAACCAGGGATTGATTTAAAAAGATTTTGTTCCACTTTTTTTTTTTTTTTTTCTCCTTACAGATCCCATCTCAAATCATTCTGTTACCACCATTCCAACAGGCCGAGTAGAGGTTAAATCAGTCACCGGCCTCATTCCTTTCTCGCATCAGTATTAATGTTTTTTGCGTACTTTGCATCTTTTATTGAAAATGTATAATTTTTTTTCTTTTTTCCTTCACTTAATGGACTTGCCCATACATGAAGGAGATGGGCGAGTTAACAAGGGGCTTATCAAATGAAGTGATGAGGGGGGCCACACTGGTGTCTAGGTGGTACATACATTGCCAAGAGATTGTGCCACACAGAATGGGGTTAAGGTTCTGTTTTTTCCTTTTTAGGTTATGTATTTTTTTTTTTTTTTCAAGAGAAAGTAATTTTGTATTTTCTTTATATTGAGGGCAACCTTCTTTAAGGTTTACAACACTAAAGGTCTTTTTACTAAGACAGCAAGCAAAATAAAACAAAAAATAAAATACCCAGATCATAGTTTTAGTA
Source organism: Pelobates cultripes (assembly GCA_933207985.1). Taxonomy (NCBI): domain Eukaryota; kingdom Metazoa; phylum Chordata; class Amphibia; order Anura; family Pelobatidae; genus Pelobates; species Pelobates cultripes. The sequence goes on from OW240913.1 coordinate 264,324,372, forward strand.
ATTCATTTAAACCATAGGAACTTTTCACTTATCTCATGTTAGCTGTAACAGTCGGTGATTAAGTAGAAATAAGAGTTGTATAGGCTTTATTGTTTTTTGCTGGTTTATGACCTTAATAAAACGTAATTCTGTATTACCAGCAGGGTGTTTTTAACTGTGACTATTGTATAAAAGGAATCCTGATCTCTGAAAGCACATAAAGTTTGCAACTCCTTTCACCCTGCCCATTTTTGTAAAACTGCAGTCATATTGGACCTTTTAAACACAAATTTTAAACTCAACAAAGCTGTGATAAGTGGAATGGTTACTGTTTATACTGTGGTATGTTAAACATTTTTTGGTTTGTTTTTTTTTTTTGATTATGGCAGACAATGCTTTCTTTTCCAGTTGTCTTTAAGAATTAAGGAAAAATCTCTTCAGATGCAATGGTTTTTGTGTAGCATCTTGTCTTACATGTTTTGTAAATACTGGAGAAGCTTTGACCAATTTGACTTAGAGATGGAATGTAACTTTGCTTACAAAATTGCTATTAAACTCTTGCTTAAGGTGTTCTAATTTTCTGTGAGCACACTAAAAGCGAAAAATAAATGTGAATAAAATGTATGATATGTATTTGTGTTTCTTTGACAGTCAATTTTTTTTTTTTTTTTTTTTTTTTTAAATATCCCTTCTCACAAACATTGGGGCAAAGTGGGTTGTTAACTCCATGGTCTCACAAACTTTGACTATAAAATAATTTGGGATTCCATATCTTAAATATATAAACTGCATTATTAAAACTTTGTATTGTCTGGCACATTTAAGGCCCGGTTTGGGAACTGTTGAGAGAGACCAGGGTAAAATTTAGGTCTTTACTTTTATTTTAATATATCAACACTATTTGTACCTGCAGACACTTCTTTAAATATCGATGTAAGCACCTGGTGTTTTGTAAATATGCAAAGGTGTGTTTTATGTTTTTGGACATGAGCCAGGTACTTATAGAATAGAGCATTACTTTAAAAAGTAACATCATTGGGCTGACTGACATGTTCATTTAAATGGGGGCATACAAAGTTCATATTTCCCCCTAGTGATAGAAGGGGAAACTTGCACATAGTATGATTGCCAGTTGAAGGTACCATTTTATATCCTCAAACAAGTTACCTTTTCAGAATCAAGGCACACTTTTTTTTTTTTTTTTTCTTCCCTTCTTCCTCTTCCCCCTCCACTGATGTATAAATGCTGCATTTACTTAACACTAGTTTGTCTATTTCCTTCTAGCCCAATAGTTGTAAATTGGTAAGCCAAGTTAATGGCGCTAAAGTCTGTATATCAACAGTATTACAACCCTGAAGTAAATGTGTTCATGCCACATTTTGAGGTGGCTTAAGATAACAAGTGTACCACATAATGGCAGAAAACATCCTGTAATGGACTACATTTGTAGTTTCTGCTCCAATATTCCCCTCCTCCCCATCTTGATTCTTTGCATGTGGATTTTGTGTGTAGTCCGTATCTGACTACTTTACGAAGATAGGAATTATGGATACTTGACCAGAGTTAGAAGCATGTGGGGATAAACCTGTAGAAAATTGCCTATTTGGGCCTAATTGTACAGTTCCCTTATTTCTCAATTCCTACCTTGCTTAATAAACCACTTTGGATTGTCTCTTAAATGACTGGCATAATCTTACATTTATTTTTTTTTGTCCCCTTTTTTTACAATGTCCCCTTTTCCTAGAAATCTGCTTCATTCTTCCAATTACTGGTAAGTAGAGCTGAGTTTCAATACTTCATCAATTATGTTCTAGGGTTGCTTTGACCTACAAAAAGTAGTTCATATAGCAAACATTGGTTAGAAATGGCAAGGTCATCTCAAGTTAAAGGCCAAAATGCAGACATATCAGTCAGGAACTCACAATTTCTAGTAGACTGTGTAAGTGACAGCAGGCGCTCCATCTTAGATACAGGTTGAGCTTATACGGGAGCCTTACCAAAGCTACTAGAAAAAGTGGTTATGGTTCTTTTATGTGGCACATCCCCCAAAAAGTGCTTTCATCATACCATGGACCAAACCAGTATAGCACATTACCCCATCAGATTTAGTAAATAAACACCAGATGTTCAGGGGGAGAGAAAAAAAAGTTGGGTCCAATTTTAAAAATAAATCCATAAACAAACATTGGCTGGCTAGGCTTCCAGTTCAGCTACTTATGCCTTCAATTTGAAACTTCTGTATCATGCAATCCATGCTTTTTACATGAATTTCTTAAAGTTTAGTTTTCCAGTTAGTTGAGCTACAATCTTAAGATTTTGTAGTTTAAAAAAAAAAAAAGTGTCAGGATGACTTCTAATCACTAGCTAAATGTGAATTCAGCATGGTTTTGTATGTTTCTTAAAGGGACACTATAGACACCCAGACCACTTCATCTCATTGAAGTGGTCTGGGTGCATTGTCCCAGTCCCCTTAATCCTGTAATGTAAAACATTGTGGTTTTAGAGACTGCCACTAGAGGCACTTTCTACATTTACATGGAGTTTAACTAAGTGGGATGTCGAGCGTCTTGAAAAACCCCATAGGAAACCATTGATTCAACTTAATCAGACATGTGCATTAGGTTCCCATATTGCTGTGGTCTGACCCAGCACCAAGAGACTGTGCTGGCACTGGGTAAGTGGGGGGATAAATTGGATTTTTACCCCTTTATTGAATGTGTGGCAGGAGGAACCAGGAAGGGCCAAAAGACAGACAATATAGTTTTAGGAATACGGTTTTGTATTTCTAACACTACAGTGTTCCTATAATTCTGGTTACAGATTACACATTTATATTCTAAAGTTAAAATAAGGACTATTTTTTTATATAAATATGTAATTGTCCCTCAAGTTCTAGCTTAGGTAAAAACTTTACCCAACTACCCTCTTATTCTAATTTAACTGCTGGCTGTGGGAATGTTTGTAAAACATGATGATAGGAATGGGAGACACACTTAAGTCACAACTCTCTTTTATGAAGGTCAGAATGAGAGGCTTGGTGGATCTGCAGGATGTCAAATCTTCAGATTTCTAAAGCATGCACAGTGGACCAGTGATGTCTTCCATGTAATACCGCAAGGACAGTCAATTGAATTGATAATTAAAATTTACTAAGGAATCTTAGATTAAATCCATAGTACAAAGAAATTTGTGTTCGGTGCTTATGACACTGTCACACTATGTGCTACATCTCTCACAATACTGCATGGTATGTATGATGCAACCATACTAACACAATTTTATTTGTATATTTTGACACATATACTCTCCTTTACAGAAGCGCAATGTCACCATTTGTGATGGTTTATACAAACTATATACGTACTGTTTGTGCATTGTCCCAACCATTTATCCACGAAATGGTTAATTTTTACTTCTTTTAAACAACCGCACAATATTCCATTTATGTCAAGAAATCCAGCATATTCGGCAACACAAAAATAAAATGGTACAATAAGCCAGTTCTTAATTTAATGTTGGCATATGAAACAATTTTTTAGCACATCAGATCTTTAGAATTACAGATATTGGGAGGTAAAAATTATTTTGTATAAACCTAAAGTCATACACCTTTCAATATCATTTTATTTTATAGAAGATTTACAATACATTTAAATGTTTTACTTTATCCTAACTGCATATTCAAAAAAAAAATAAAAAATTTTGAAAGTAAAAATTAGTTTTAAATAAACTAGAGTAAACTTTCCTTCCCAGAAATCATGTGACAGTATTAAATAATGAAAATTAACAAAGGTTCTAAGTTTCTGAATTTTTGCCACACCAGGTGTTCAGCCATAGTCCATCTTTCACTTACTACTGTGCTTCAAGGGATCTTGTATTTCTTGTAATAGATGGATGCGCACCAGCCAATGATATAAATACTTCTATTAAAAAAAAACCTAAAAAAAAAACCCAGTTATAGTTAAAAGATTATAACTTGTGTTTTTGTTCTCTAAAACCATCAAATAATAGTTTGAATTTAAGAATAAGGAAGGATATCCCTTTATTCGGATGAGAAAAGTAGGATTTTCAGTTCTCCAAAAAAAGATTGTGTAAATAACAAAACAAAAAAAAAATGATGGGTACATAAATATGCTATGACTAATTAATGGAATTGTACATTTATTGGGGTGTAAACAAGTGAAGAAAAGACTTGTGAAACACCAATAATTTATATTTAAGCCATAGGACTTAAATTGATTTTATACAATATTGTAGCCAAAAGTTAAAGACAAGAACATCTCAGTGCCTTTGAATGCTAGAGTTTAATGAAGAGATTCATATTACCAACATTGGGAGGATCTCCAGTTATGTGAAATTAAAGAATTTGTTAGCAGTAAAGATCTAAAAAAGAGAAAGAGAGAATGGTATCTCTTAAAGCAAAATAAATATATTAAGCAGCTACCCACAAGAAAAGGTGGCAGAATTGTATATAGCTATATAACAAAAATAAAACAAGTGTGGTTGAGCTAAAAAATTAAAAATAATAAATAAATATATAAAAAGTTAAATGATAAAATAATAATATAATATAAAAACATTATAAAATGACAAAATAAAAATGGTCACAGGTGTCTAACTGCCACCGTGTATATATTGGACAAGCAGCAGTAGAGATCACAATACTTGACAGTCTGGCTATAAACACAACCGTTAATGGATAGCCGATTATTTCTTCTTTCTAGCAATAGTGCAATCTGCCCTGGAGCCACAAGCTGAAGGGTATTTCTCTACAATATGGGTGACATTATATCTGTGTTCTAAGAGTAGATGTGTATCACTACTGCTGATATTAACAGATTTGTAAAGTGGCCTAATTTGCAGGGGACTTCCAATCTTCAACTAAGTCAGTTGGAGGACAATTTTGTTTGCATAATACATTGTTGCAGTGAACTGGATTGGCACTAATTGCAGCCAGGTCTTTAAAAAAAAATAAAATAAACGTTTTTTTTCGCCACTGACCGGTAGGTCTTTTGCAAATTAAAAAAAAAATATATATATTTTTTTGCTGCTAAACAGTCTGAATTCGTGACTAGTGATCACACACACAAGAAGTGCATTGAAATTAAATTTCATAGGGTAAATGATGAACCAGATGTTATATGTAGAAACAGATATCGCATTATTTACTAAAACGAGAATTGCAGAGATTTCAAATTTATGCCAAAATAGCCAAATATGAAACATTCTCAAAGTCTATACTTTTTTCAGTTCAGCTGCTTTGGCTTTTAATCTGAAATTCATTTTTAATTTCTGGCAATTCTCATTTCAGTAAGTAACCCTGCAAATAGTTGCATTAATTCTATAAGTGGAAAGACAAAGAGATAACAGGAAACAACTCAGAAGGAAGTGCAAAACACCCAATTCGATGACCAACATCTTGGGTGCACAATTAACAGCTGGTAGTAAAGGATTGAGTCACATTTTAAATCAATACTTGGGAATAATTAAGGAAATAATTTACACAGTAACACACAGAATCCAGTGGGGAGAAAACACTGAGAGGTAGGTGTCCTACATCATAAACTAACACCAAAGAACTGAGAGTCAGTGATTCCCTTTAGATTGTAAGCTTGTTTGTTGTTCATCTACTGTTCCCACATGTCCCCACACTTGTTTTGCTAGACTTGTTTGCCTTGTGTTTTTTTTTGTTTTTTTTTTAAATAGATTCTTTATTTAGGTACAGTTATGAAAGTATGCATAAAACATCAGGTCTATGCATGTGTAAACCAAAAATAAATATTAAGAATGTTTAAAAAAATAAAAAATTAACACTACAAATTTGACATAGGCAAACATATAGATCATGTCGTAGCTTAGAACCATGGAAGTCTTGTAAATAATTATTTCTAAATTTTTAGGTTACATTTCCTTATATCATGTCTCAACAGATGACCTCTTATCTGCTAATAAACAGGTTATATTATTACTATTGGTATTTATATGGCAATAGGACAGTGGCGGATCCAGAGCCTGATCTCGGCAGGGGCACTTGTAGTTTATTTAAAGAAATAATCCAGACACAATAACCACTACAGCTCAGTGTAGTGGTTATGGTGTCAACAGTGCCGGGACCCCCTCCCAGAGTAAGTAGTCAAACCGTTTAAGAACAGTTTGACAACTTACCTGAGGTCTGCTGGGAAATGGGGCTGTAGTAGGGCATATGAGCAGTGGTGTGTGTGAGTGGTGCAATGTGTAAGGGGTGCAGTATATATGTGTGTGTGTGTGTGTGTGTGTGTGTGTGTGTGAGGGGGACAGTGTGTGAGCTTTGTGTGTGTGTGAAGGTTGTAGTATGTGAGTGAGGGCGGCAGTGTATGTCAGGGATGCAGTGTATGTGTGGGACAGTTTGTGTGTGTAACAGTTCCAGTGTGTGTGTGAGTATTGCAGTGTATGTGTCAGTGTGGACAATGTGTGTGTATGGGGGCAGTGTGTGTATGGGGGGCAGTGTGTGTGTATAGGACATTGTGTGTATAGGGGGGGCAGTGTGTGTGTATGGGGGCAGTGTGTGTGTATGGGGGCAGTGTGTGTGTATAGGGGAGGCAGTATATGTGTATGGGGGGGCAATGTGTGTGTATGGGGGCAGTGTGTGTGTATAGGGGGCAATAATGTGTGTGGGGGGGCAGTATGTGTGTATACAGGGGCAATGTGTGTGTATGGGGGGAGACTTGTATGTGTATAGGCAGTGTGTGTGTATAGGGGGCAGTGTGTGTGTGTATGGGGGCAGTATGTGTGTGCATAGGGGGCAATGTGTGTGTATAGAGGCAGTGTGTGGCTGTATGGGGGGCAGTATGTGTGTATAGGGGGGCAGTGTGTGTGTATGGAGGCAGTAGCATGTGTGTATGGGGGCAATGTGTGTGTATAGAGGCAGTGTGTGTGTGTATGGGGGTCCCAGGATGTGTGTGTATGGGGGGCAATGTGTGTGTATGGGGCAGTATGGGGGGCAGTGTGTGTGTATGGGGATAGTGTATGTGTGTAGAGTGTATGTGTATGGGGGGGCAGAGTGTGTGTATGGGGGGCAGTGTGTGGGGCAATGTGTGTGCATGGGGGCAGTGTGTGGGGCAATGTGTGTGTATGGGGGGCAGTATGGGGGGCAATGTGTGTGTATGGGGGCAGTATGGGGATCAGTGTATGTGTGTAAAGTGTGTGTGATAAGGGTAGGGGGGCTTTTTTTTTTAAATATATATTTTTTATTTGAATTTTTAATATAAATATTCTATGTCCCCCCTCCCTTCTTACCTTTACTGGGGGGAGGGGGGACATTTCCCTGGTGGTCCGGTGGGGGAATCCCTGGTGGTCCAGTGGGGAGAGTGAACACTAGCTCACGCTCCCGGGCTAGAGTTCACTCTCGCGAGATTTGGAGCGTTGCCGTGGTAACCGTGGCAACGCTCCAAATCTCGCGAGAGGAGGACCCAGAGGAGCTGCAGCCTGAGCTCCGGGTCCTCTCTCTCACTCCCTCCCTCCCCCGCTGGCCGCCAGCACGGTGCCTGCGGACCGGGGATGGAGATCTGTGATCTCCCCTCCGGTCCGCAGGCACATTGCAGGGCTAGCACCTGCATGTGCTGGCAGGGGAGGGAGACTGTCGGATTTCTCAGGGGGGGCAATTGCCCCGTTGCACCCCCCGGATCCACCACTGCTAGAGGCTGGATTAACCCATTTATAAACATAGCAGTTTCTCTGAAACTGCTATGTTTATAGAAAAAAAGGGTTAAACCTAGCTGGACCAGGCACTCAGACCACCTCATTAAGCTGAAGTGGTCTGGGTGCCTATAGTGGTCCTTTAAGGGGAGAGTGTATGCATTCCTCATTGTGATCTTGTTAAGTTCTCTATAATCTGTACAGGGTTATAGATTCCCTCTTTTTTTGTACACAAAAAAGAAACCAGCACCTGCCATAGAGAAAGATGATCTAAGTATAAATCGTTTCTCCAAAGACTCCTTCATATATTTCTCCATAATTATATTTTCTTGGGTTGATTATGGATAAACGTTGCCTATAGGAAATAATGTGCCTGGAAGGAGATCATTTGGAACAGTCCTAGGGTCTGATAACATGTGAAACCTGATATTGTTTTGCGGTCAGTCATCTTGCTACTATCAGCCATTTTATGGAAAATAACCAACGGAGTACAAACTGTATTTTCCTTTCTACTTTTTAAAAATAGTTATTTTTCTTTTTTCTGTACTATGCGGTAATATTGAACTTTTTTGAAACAACAAAAGATATCTTTCAGGTACCACATGCACAAAGTGGGCTGATAATTAGAGCATAACCCAAACTAAATATAACATAAAAACTAATTTCCAAAAGACTGAAACCAGTTATCCATCAATTACTGTAGCGGCCTGCGGGTAACCCGACCAGTTACCACCTCTAATTCCCTTCATTCAGCCGGTCAGGACCCACTTAAACTGCAACGAGGCCCATTTCCCCCCAGTAACTGGACAAGACCTAGTTCTAGAGGTACAACTCAATTTTATTGGCCACACACGGCTTTTTATACATAACCCGTGCAAGGAGAAGAACACACACATACAAACACACATCCCTCAATCCTCCCCCACCCCAAGGTCCCAGCACGGGAAGGGACTCCGTTCCCTTTGTCCCCAAAACCCACCACTAAATCCCCGGGATTTCCCACAGCGACTGCAAGGGGTCTCCTTCTCAAGAGCCTCCATGCCTGGGAATCTAGGCGCGGGGAATAGGGACAGTCCCTTTGTCTCCCAGGCACAGAAAAGCCCACCTGCGGGAAAAGAGCTGATCTCTTTGTCCCTCTGACTCATGAGAGCCCGCCTAAACTCGCCAGTGCCCCAGATGTGCCCTCACAAATCTCAGGGATCCTCGCCTCGGTCTCTCGGTCTGCTAGTCTCTGTTCGCGAGGTCCGAGTGTGAAACCCAGACAAGGGAAGCATCTCTTTTCGGGGTACGAATGCTCCGCATTAGTATATACGAAATGGTGGCCACCCACGGGAGCACTCATTGTGACAGATCCATCTGTATAACCTAGGATTGCTGGTTCGTCTGTTTTGCCGTTTTCGTGGAATTACTCATTCGTATGCCTCTGTTTGTATAATGGACGTTTTTTACCGAACAAACTACCGAACGGACGGCCACCCGGAAGAGAAGTGTGCTGCTGGTTAACCTCTTGATCCCACTTAGAAGGTTGTGGTTAACTGCAGACACTTCTCAATTAAAACCGAATACAGGGTGGTCGTCATTCGTATGTTGACCACGAGGCGGCGGCCATTTTAAACCATGCGAAAGACCAGTGGTGTTCGGCATTGATAACATGGAACTGAAAATGGACACTTTTTCCGCCGAACACCACTGAAGCTGCCGACCTCCCTTCTCAATCGACAGAAGTATACAAACACCGGCCGTTAGGGAGTTTTAAATGCACGAATGGACTTAACCCAGATAGCCTTCCCATGGTGTCAATCGCATACCAAAAGACTGTAATAGACTTTGACTCCATGGCGATTGAACTATACGTATGGGATCTGAGCGCTACTCGCCAATAATATGCAATCAGATCCAGGCTATCTGGGGATATGTGATACGAATGGGTAACATTCGACAAAGTTATATATTTTTATGTGTGTTTCTGTGTTGAATTTAAAATGGTGATTTGCCTCTGTCCTGGAGATAATTAAATTACTTCTCAATTATCTCCAGGGCAGAGGGGAGGAAATACTAATGCATGCTGGGAATATTCTGTGCCTGTGGGTCCTAATCTGCCATATGTCTGTCTATTGTTACAGTCTCCCATTTGGTCCCCTAGGGGAGTGTCCACCAAGTGGGAGACCTGCATAAATACGGGCAGGTAGCCAACAGTAAAGCCAGTTCATGTTTTACCCTCAATGCGGAGCTTGGTCTCGTTATTGGGGGGATTTATTACCGACGACTAGAGACTGCCGGATGGGATTATTAGCCGCGATCGGCTACTATTGGCGATTCGTGAGTTTGGAGCTTGTGAAGTGAAGTGCAGTACAGGTCCCGTTCGTGAGATTACAGCGTTCCCCTGCTTGCGGTTCGTATGATTGTACTTGATACGCATGCAGCCTGTGTTATTGCGAGAGGGGAGGATTCACTAAACGGCGGTTTGTGCATTTGATGCTGAGGGTACCGTAACAACTGGTGGCAAGCGACGGGATGACCCTCATCACCCAGAGAGACCACTACAATCAGGATTAATGGAAATACAATACTAAAGGCGGAAAAGAGCTACCCTAAAGGATTTATTGGAACAAAGAGGCAGACAAGCCAGTAATCCCAGGAAGAGGGAGATTATTGCACTACTGACCGAAATGGATGGAGTACCAGAGGCTGAAGGAACCAATGGGCCCAGCACAGCTGACAGAACCCCCGAGGAGGCAAGCTTTGACTGGGCGGTAAGAATCAGACTGGCTCATTATGGTCCCAACCCATCTGCAGAGATCATCAGCCGGGTCATGGACGCTGTGGAGGCCAACCTGCTACGCCAAAGAGGTGCTGCAGCAGCCCCAGTTCCAGCAATCCCGGTGGAAAGAAAGAAGGCACAGTTTGCAGCGTTTAAATCCTTCAGTGAGACAGAAGGAGAGATTGATGGGTGCCTTGCTGATTTTGAGCGGCAATGTGCCCTACACAAGATACCCCTAGAAGACTGGGTTACTATATTGTCCGGCAAGTTATCCGGCCGGGCCAGTGATGCTTTTCGGGCCATTCCTGATGAGGAGATCAGGGATAATGGGGCCGTCAAGGAAGCTTTGCTCTCCAGGTATGCCGTTACACCGGAGGCATACAGGAGGCGGTTCAGAGACACTGTCAAATCAGCTGGGGATTCTTATGTTGAATGGGCATGTAAAGTGCACCGCACAGCTGCTCACTGGATGGCGGGGTGCCAAGCTGTATCCGGGGAAGAGGTGCTGCAGATGTTCCTACTGGAGCGCTGTTTTGAAAAATTATCCCCAGGCGTCAGAGAGTGGGTAAGGGACCGTAAACCCTCCACTCTGCATTAAGCAGCTTGCCTGGCAGACGAGTACACAGATGCCCGCAAACTGGACAGTGCTATTGGTAAAACTCAGGCCAGAGTGGAGTACCGACCAGCAGCACCCCCAGCAGCTACTGTCTACCAACCACCGACAATCCGGCCGTCAGCACCCGCTCCATCTAATAATTACCAGCAGCCGCCCCGGTTCAACTCACGGGATTACTCGCAACCCATCAGATGTTTTGGGTGCAAGCAGCTGGGGCACAAACGACCGGAGTGCCCGCTGAACAGTGCTAACCAGGCCCAGTCTTGGAGGAGACCAGCCAGGGGAAATCAACGACCCCCTACCCTGGCTGTCCACTGCGTAGAGGAAGAGGAATGCTGGGGCATCCTGCACAAGGCAGACCCTGTCCAAGCTGCCCACCGGGATAACCGACAGCACCACCTGCAATTTGTCAAAGTCAACGGGAATGAGGTCAGTGGTCTAAGGGATACCGGTGCAACCCTGACATTACTTCAAAAGCACTTGGTGTCTGAGAACCAACACACTGGAGACACTGTGGCGATATGAGTAGCCGGAGGCGCTGTGTTTCGCCTACCCGTTGCCCAGGTACATTTGGATTGGGGGGTGGGCACTAGACATGTGAATGTGGGGGTCATGAGGGACTTACCGGTGGATGTCCTCCATGGAAATGACTTGCTTCCCCTTGTTTCTGCCTGCGCTCCCATAGGTCCCACTGAAGTGAACGCTGTCACGACCCGTGCCCAGACCCGTGTCGCCGAGACCGGCTCACCTGCTGGTGAGACCCAGGTAAGACTCTCTACCCTGACTTGTACCTTAGATCAGGCCCCTTTAGGCTGGGACACCCCAGAGAAGTACGGGAGGGAAACCCGGGAAGACCCAACTTTAGAAAAGTATAGGGCCAGGGCAGATACTGGGGGAGAAGTGGTCGATGGGGAGCGTTACGAGTGGGTGGGGGATAGGCTGTACAGGATCCCTAAACAGTCCCAGAGACCGAATACCCCTCCGCAGAATCGGCAGCTGGTGGTGCCTGCGAAATACCGGCAGAAGATTCTGCGGATTGGGCATGATGTGCCATCTAGGCTCCCGCCGCACAGCTCATAGGATCACCCAAAATTTCTTCTGGCCTAATTTCAACCGAGATGTGCGGGTCTATTGTAGCACGTGTGACACATGTCAACGGGTAGGTAAACGGGGGGAGCACACAAAGGCTAGGCTCATATCGATGCCTATTATTGGAGAACCCTTTTCCCGCATAGCCGTTGACATTGTGGGTCCACTGGCCAGTATATTCTCACCGTGGTGGACTATGCCACCCGTTATCCAGAGGCAGTAGCGCTGTCTAATATAGAGGCAGAGATGGTTGCTGATGCCCTGGTTAAAATTTTCACTAGGGTCGGGTTCCCTCAGGAGATCCTCTCCGACCAGGGAACTCAGTTTACCGCTGTGCTCACCCAGCAGCTGTGGAAGGTGTGAGGCATTAAACCGCTGCTTAGCTCACCTTATCACCCACAGACTAACGGTCTCTGTGATCGATTTAATGGCACCCTCAAACAGATGTTGAGGACCTTTACTGACACTTGCAGAGACTGGGAGCGATTCCTGCCTCATCTGCTATTTGCATACAGAGAGGTGCCCCAGGAATCTACTGGGTTCTCTCCCTTTGAGCTACTCTATGGGAGAAGGGTCCGCGAACCCCTAGATCTCATTAGAGGACACTGGGAGGGAGAGACAGAGCAAGAGGGAACCCCCATCGTGCCATACGTTTTGGAACTCCGGAACCGCATGGAGAAACTATCCCTGATGGTAAGGGAGAATCTCCAGGCGGCCCAGGGGAGACAGAAGAGGTGGTACGATCGGGGTGCCCGACAGCGAGTATTTCAGGTTGCTCAAGCCTGTGAAGACGAACAAGATGCAAGCATCTTGGCTGGGCCCGTATAAAGTGTTAAATCAGGTGTGTGATACTACCTATCTTATAGCCAGCTGTGCAGATGAAAGGATTCAGCGATCCTTTCATGTGAATATGCTGAAGGAGTATCAGGAGAGACCAGAGGATGTCGCTGCAGTGTGTGCCCTGGCTGCCGACGACCCCGAGAATTTACCCTTGCCCGACTGTAACGGACCGTTTTGCACACAAGGGGTAAAAACCATTTAGGCGATCGGCCCCCTTTCCAGAGATACAGGCACAGCTACTGCAGAACACCAAACTCCCGAACTGGATACAAAATAGCACTCCAACTCCCGAACTGGAACCTCCCAAATAGCTGCTAGCAGACGAACAGGAAAAGCAGACAATCAGCTTAAACTCCTGGCAATCAGTCTCTAACAGCATACAGTGAATCCCCCCAAGAACGAGACAAGGCTCCGTGTTGAGGGTCAAGCAGTGGTCTGAGGTGCTGGCACACCCAGCCTGGTTTTTATTACAGTCTTGCAAATACAGGACCGCCCACAGGGAGGTATAAAACAACCAATCACATCACAGTTACATCCCACATATTCCCTCCCCTTATCCTGAGAGGAAACTCAATTACACATACAGTTAAAACATACTTTCTACCCTACTTTCATAACTCTAAAACCATGCATCACATTCACATAAAATTACATATTCACAATCAATCCATTCAGGGGAACAACATATAAAAAAATGGCATGAATCCGACCAGGGGTTCAAAAGTTAGTAAAAAGTATCTTTTGTACCCTGGCTGGCAGCATGGCTATCTGGCTCAAACAGGTTTTACAGAGCCCTCTATCCTGGACAATGGGGAAAGTAATCCAATTATCCAGGGATAGAGGCAGACTCCATTGAGCACATGGGGACACAAAGACAGTAAAACACTTTAAAATACATCAGGTAAGACACCTTACATTAAAACTATACATTTATCCCCAGATAGCTCAGGTCTAAGCGCACATTATTAAGTGAATGGCGCTCAGACCACACGTATACAGTTTAATCGCCATGGAGCCAAAGTCTTTACAGTCAGTTTCATACGAATGGGCTCCATGGGATTCCTATCTGGGGTATAACACATTCAAACAACTCTACCGAACCCCAGGCAGAAAAGCACGAATGAAGCTTTTCTGCAGGTAAAAAAGATGTCTTTTAACAGGGGGCCATAGTCCAAAGGCAGCAGGCGAGCAGACGAGTTATTAGACCGCATTGCCAGGGGGCGCTATCTGACCACCATAGACCTGTGTAAGGGCTATTGGCAGGTCCCCCTGGCTGAGGATGCTATCCCTAAGTCGGCATTCGTCACCCCATTTGGTCTGTACCAGTTTAAGGTCATGCCATTTGGGATGAAGAATGCTCCGGCTACCTTCCAGCGTATGGTGGATAGGCTTCTCGATGACTTCCAGGAATTTGCTTGTGCATACCTGGATGACATTGTGGCCTACAGTGAGTCCTGGGAAGAACACCTGGTACACGTAGGGGTTGTTCTGGATAAGATTCGGGCCACTGGCCTGACCTTGAAGCCAGACAAGTGCCATCTAGGCATGGCAGAAGTGCAGTATTTGGGTCACAGGGCCAGCCAAGGCAGAAGCTGTAGCTAACTGGCCCACACCTATCACCAAGACCCAAGTGCTGGCCTTCCTGGGAACAGCAGGGTATTACCGATGCTTTGTCCCCGACTACAGCACTATTGCTAAACCCCTGACTGACCTGACTAAAAAGAACTTACCTAAGCAGGTCCTGTGGTCTCCAGCTTGTGAAGCTGCGTTTCAGGCATTGAAGCAAGCTCTGGTGAATGCCCCTGTCCTGGCTGCTCCAGTCCCTAACAAACGTTTTCTCGTTCATACAGATGCTTCCATGTATGGACTGGGGGCTGGGGCTGTGCTGAGCCAGGTCGGGGAAGATGGAGGAGAGCACTCTGTCACATATCTCAGCAGAAAGCTACTACCCCGGGAAGTGAGTTATGCGGCAGTGGAGAAGGAGTGTTTGGCCCTGGTCTGGACATTAAAGAAATTAAGCCCCTATTTGTACGGGCAGGAGTTCTCGCTCATCACGGACCACAATCCCCTTTGTCTGGCTTAACCGGGTCTCAGGAGACAATGGTAGACTGCTGCGGTGGAGTTTAGCTTTACAACCTTACAACTTCACCATCAGCTACCGACCCGGTAAGCAGAACGGGAATGCGGATGGATTGCCCCGGCAAACCGACGTCCCTGTTACCTCCTAGTCCGGTCATCCCCAAGTTGACCCGCCACAGGGTCAAGCCGGGTTGCCGGAGTGTTCCACAAGGGGGGAGCCGTGTGACAGATC
>OW240913.1:264339741-264358582 GCA_933207985.1 Pelobates cultripes
TCAATGAGCTTACATGCTAGAGGGAGTGGGGTAAAATGACACAAAAAGGTCAGGATAGTATTAGACTAGTGACAGTTTCAGAAGAGGAATCAGTCAGGAGCTATTAACAGTTTAATTGATACGCTTTTATGAAGAAGTGGGTTTTTAACGATTTTTTTAAGAAGTGGAGACTGGGTGAGCATCTAACGGAGGAGGGAAGCGAGTTCCACAGGAACGGTGCAGCCCTCGAGAAATCTTGAAGGCGAGCATCAGAGGTGGGAGTACGGACAGAAGATAGACGTAAGTCTTCAGCAGATCGTAAGGGCCTAGACGGGACATACTTGTGTATAAGAGAGGATAGATAGGATAGATAAAGGAAAGCCAGAGGTCAGGGATACCAGAAAACAGGGAAGTCAAAATCAAAGCCAAAGTAAAAAAACAGAATAACTAGAATAAGGAACGTGCTCTCGGACAACCACTAGGGAAACCACGACAGGTCAATGAGGAAAGGTAATTCTAGACTTTTATACATGCTTTACCTTTGTGATTGGCCGGGATCGCTCTTTGACCCCAAAACGTGCGCGCGCTGCGTGCACGACGTCACGTGCATGCCGACGTCATTAATCACGTGAGTGAGCGAGCGTGTGGGTATAATTAGCCTTGGACCTGCAGCGGCCGGCGTCCATTAACATGCCGCAAGTGTCATTCATGCAGATGCACGGCCGCTGACCGCAAGGTGAGGATGAATATGTTACAGCCTGATAGTGTGTATCCTTGTGTGGGAATGTGTGTCTCTGTGAGCATGAATATGTTTGTGTCTGGGACCGTATGTGTGTTGGCGAGCTGCTTGTGGTGTGTTGTGTGTATGGTGGGTTGCTTGTGGTCTTTGTGCATTGTGTTTAAGGTAAAGCTGTGTTTCATGACTGTGTATGTATGATGAATATCTTCAGTGGGTGACTTTGACAGGGTGAGTAAAGAATAACTGAGGCAGGGCAATGGTTGTGAATGAGACCGAGTTGAGGGGGTGAGTGTGAAAGAGTGACAGAGGGATTACCGGTGTTAAAGTGACAGGTGAGTTTGGCATGGGGGAGTAAGTGTGACAGAGATTAGGGGGGGAAACAAACAAATGGTGAGAGCACTCTAAATACGATTGTACAGTAAATTAAAAAATATCTTTATTTAGATTAAAAGATAACCCATCCCCCCAAACATGCCACACTCACCAAACCTTTTTAACCTCTCCAATTCTGTTACTCATTCCCCCAACCATGCTACAAGCATCCTGTTAAATACATCCTTCTTATACCTGTCTTGCTCACCTCTCCTTGCCCTGTCAAAGTTACCCCCCAAACACACTCACTCCCAATTTTGCCACACTCTCCCTTTTGCATTAACACCCCTAATCCAGCCACACTCACTCCTCCAGCTGTGCCCAGGGCTGACCTTAGGTCTTTACACGTACTGTGCAAAAAATCTTGACAGCCCCTCACCCCCATTTATCCATGTAGAGTGTGTGTGTAAATAGGGTTTAGTGTTTGTATAGGGGACAGTCGTACACATAGTTAGCAACACACACATTTACAGTCACACATACAGTTACAGTCATACACAGGCAGACAGTCACACACAGTTACAGTCAATCATACACAGTTACATTCATACATGCAGACAGTCACACAGAGTCAGTCACACACTCAGTCATACACAGTTGCAGTCATACACGCAGTCACACAAACACACACACACACACACGCAGACAGACAGACACACATGCACACAGACACACAGGCAGACAATCACTCACACACACACGCAGACACAAACAGTTACAGTCACATACAGAGGCAGACACTCACACACAGTTAGTCGCACACACAGTTAGTCACACACACAGGTAGACAGTCACGCACACACAGTTACACACATACAGTTACAGTTACACACACAGGCAGACAGTCACACACAGTTACTGTCATGCACATATGCAGACAGGCAGACAGTCACACACACACACACACACACACAGGCAAACAGTCACACACAGAGGAGACAGTCACACAAATGTAAAGTTACCTCTCTCCATAATGAGCGGTAAGGGAGTAGAGGAGACAGTTGCAGCTCTGAAGTTGTTAGGGAAGGTGGGACTCCTTCCTGATTCCCTCTTCCTGTGCAGCACTGGCTTCTGGGCATGCTTAGCCCCACCCCTGCTGATGTTTAGCCCCACCCACCACTATGAAAGCCACATCCACATTGCCATGTGTTTTTGGGATAGTCCTGGGTGGAGAAAAATTACATCCTCCACCCGGTAGCTGGTGTACACACTTTAAATCCGGCCATGTATGAGCTGTGTCGGCAATGTAAAGCACCCAACATGCCCACAGAGTATCATTTGTGCTAATTGTAAAATCATTTGACATGTAGCTCTTATTTTATCTCTATGATCTTTATAGTCAGATGCTATAAAAAGGTCAAGGAGACTGGAGTAGTGACCAGTGAATTTAACTGAAAGTAGGTTGTTGGATAACTTTGATAAACTTGTCTTTGCAAAGGGTATGGGCTAAAAACTGGATTGAATATGGAACTCATTAAATAAGTGATAATCAGTTACCAACCAACTAGAGGAAGATTGGACAGTAGTCAAAAACATGCAAATGGTATGGATTAAATACTGACTTAGAGTGGAGAAGAGAGAGTTAATGAGATAGGCCTGGGTAGCATCAAGGCAGGAATATACTGTGTACATCATAACTACTGATGTGGTGCTGTTCCCTGCGCCAGTTAAGAACAATCAAGCCAGCACAGTGTTACAGTTTATTTATTTTCCACAAAGTTATTAATGATGCTGTTTCATGAAGGTTATAAAGGGATTTTAAGGCATAGATTATCATTTGTACCAGTTATGCTACACAGAGTTTTTTGTCTGCTGTGCCTCGGTGGAGTTTTAAGGTACCTGAACACATCCAGAGATTGGTTTTCACGCAAGCATCCAGGCTGTTTGTCCATTAATCAAACTGTCCTTTTATCTCTGGGTATGTGTGTTTGGAAAAGATGAAATCCAGAAGACTGAAGCCCAGACCTGTCTCTTTCCAGACAGAAATTTGTTATTGTCCGCAGATTAAATTAGACAGTATGTAGTTCACAAAAGGCAGATCACAGAGATTTACATAAGTCTGCTTTGGCTTGCTGCTGGCTGGTTTTCATTTCCACATCTGCTCTAAGTGTAATATCTTCTATGCTCAGGTGAGATTACACAATATTGCAACAACTATTCTGACTTTGGAATTTTCCAAGATTTTAAATGTCAGGCCATCTCCAGAGTGTTTCAGCTGGGGACCCACAACTATTTAAAATATCTGAATGTGTGCTGTGCTACATTGGATATTTTTTTTTTAGAACTTTACAGATAAACGTATAATAATATAATATAATAACCTATAATAACAAACCGAAAACATTGCACACAAAGAAAAAGATGCTATATGCAATTTAAAAGAACATTAGGTGTATGCAAATGCACACAAATATATGTGTCAAAACATGGAACGTACACTAATGAAAATCTTAATTTGGCAAACATTGGAACATTGCTGTATAAAAAAAAATGCTTACCATTTAATCTGGAAGATAGTCCAAGCACATGACTCGTGGGGAATTCTGTTAGATTCCATATTGAGCAGACTACAGTAAATGTATTATCCACCAAGATAGTGGGTAAGATATGAGCAATCTTCCTGTACTTTACAAGTAAACATGGAGTATGCCCCACCATTTTATTTGCTATTTACCTGCAAATAAGAAAATAATCATAATTTTCTTTATTGGCTATTATCCATCAGAAATTAAGATTGGAATTAAAATTGCGCTATTGAGATAGCGAATAAAAATGCCAACTGCAAATATGCTTTTCTGCTGTGTATGGGTTTTGTAGTAAATACATATATTAAAAAAAAAAAAACTGCAACAGTCATCTTAACTTTGCCTTCAGTCTCCCTCTCACCATCTCCATTATAAAATACTTCCATTTTGTTATATATTCATTTGTGCAAGTTTCCACTGATATCAATGTAACTTAATTTTAGTGTTCCTTCCATATCCCCTTAAGGACACAGCTTCAGAAGCTTGTCTTACGCTTAATGACACAAGCAATTTTTGCATTTTCTTGCTGTATGCGTTCAACTGCAATTTGCATCTCTCTTGTTTATTGCACCAACACATATTATATACTGTTTTTTAAAGGACAGAAAGGGCTTTAATTTGATGTAACATATATATATATATATATATATATATATATATATATATATATATATATATATATATAAATAAATGCTTATTTATTATAAAAAAAAGAAAAATGCAAAAAAAAAAGAAAAATTGTGTGTTTTTGTACAGGTTTTGCAATAATAATGTGTGCCTAATTAGTGCAGGTTAAAGAAAGTAATTAAAATATATAATGTGTCTGGGATTTTAAGTTTTTTTTGGTAGTTACAGGTCACAAAGCACAAGGAGTAAAATAAACTTTTAATGTGGAGCGATTTTAGAGTTTGGTATGTTTGTCTTGTAAACTTAATAGCCATAAAAGAAAACAAAATTGCCACACAAAAGTATATATTTATATAAAGTAGACATCACAGGCTATTGTCCTAAGGTTGTTTTGACACTTTCTACGTAGCCATTTCACCGCTAATCTCTGCTAAATATTGGAGTAAAATTTAGTTTTTTGGGGTTTTTGGCACACAAACTTATAACAAAGAAATTCTCATGTGTATTTTGTAAAGTTGTTGTGTGCTATTCCTGTACAAAGTTTTATTTTGTGTTCAGTTACTTCTGCTGAGTTCAACGATACCCCCATTGTATGTCTTTGACACTATTTCGTGAAGCTACAGTGCCATATAGGAGACCTGTCCGTTTCAACATTTACAGTAGAATTTTGAGAGGCGGATTTAATAGGTCTATGCTTCAATTTGGAGTATTATAGCAGTTTGACTGTTCAAAAAACCCCCACAAAGGCCTACCATTTGTAAAAGTAGACACTCCAGGGTATCTCATATGGTGCATATTGTGCCTTAACATGTCCCAATTTTTTCACCAATACATGCCAAAGTAGGTGATAAAAAATAATTTTGGGCATTTTTTACATACGGATTACATTTTTGCTGGGCATTTTGTACATTTCAACTGTGCCACTAAGTTCAAACCCCCCAAATTATGCTCAGCTAAGTCTTCTGAGTAAAACAATATGCCCAATGTATGACCTAGACCAGGGGTAGGCAACCTACGGCACTGGTGCCATGCACGGCACTCAAGGTGTATTTGCACGGCACTCAATGCTGCTAGAGCCAAACAGGCTCTGGCCTATCAGGAGTCCCAGTAAAACTTCAGCTATCTGCTAATACGAAGAGGTGGTGAAGAACAATCCTCAATTTAAGTATTGCAGTACATAGAGGAAGTGATCTCAGATCACTTCCGCCCAGCACTTGTGAATGGGAATCCACACTGTAGTAGAGCAGCCCGCAGCTGCTGTTGCAGCTCCTGTCCTTGACCTGTATTTGGCCAGCCTGGTCCCCACTGGAACCAAGGGAAGCCACACACACTGCTAGATATACACAGAAATGCAGAATAACCCTCCCCTCACACAAAT
Source organism: Pelobates cultripes (assembly GCA_933207985.1). NCBI lineage: Eukaryota > Metazoa > Chordata > Amphibia > Anura > Pelobatidae > Pelobates > Pelobates cultripes. Next base: position 264,345,362 of record OW240913.1, read on the forward strand.
AATATGAACAGCCCACACACAAACATGCTAACAATCCACATACATGCACACAATCCCATATGCAGCATCTCACATGCAATACCCCAAACAGCCCCCACACACTACCAAACACAAAATGTGACATATCCATCCTCACACAATTCCACAAGCAGCCCCCGTACACAGCCCACATTCATATGTATCATACACAATACCATAAACTACTACCTTTTTGACACACAAAGTGAGTTTGCACAGTATATTTTGCAAATTGTATGTGTGCTACGACTGTATAATACTTCATATGTTGCTCAGCTATGTCGGCTGAGTACAGCAATACCCCCGTATGTACCTTCAGTCTAATTCTATCCGTCAAAGCCATACCATTTCTTAAAGAAGACATCCCAGGGTATTTCAAAAGGCCTATTTTGAACCTTAGCGTGGGATCATTTTTCCGCTAGTTGTACCAAGTGTAGTGGTAATAAGCATTTTTTCTGCCTTTTTGACACACAAAGCGAGTTTGCGCAGTATATTTTGCAAACCTTATGTGTACTACGACTGTATACTACTTCATATGTTGCTCAACTATGTCGGCTGAGTTCAGCAATACCCCCGTATGTACCTTTGCCAGGTATATGTGGACATCGGAGGGGCACATTTTGGACACAGCCATTCCAGTTCTTTTCATACTTTGAATTTTTACGCTGTGTCCATGTCCCATTTTAGAGTATTTTACCAGGCTATATAATTCAAATACCCCATAAAGCCATACCATTTCTTAAAGAAGACATCCCAGGGTATTTCAAAAGGCCTATTTTGAACCTTAGCGTGGGATCATTTTTCCGCTAGTTGTACCAAGTGTAGTGGTAATAAGCATTTTTTCTGCCTTTTTGACACACAAAGGGAGTTTGCGCAGTATATTTTGCAAACCTTATGTGTACTATGACTGTATACTACTTCATATGTTGCTCAGCTATGTCAGCTGAGTACAGCAATACCCCCGTATGTACCTTTGCCAGGTATATGTGGACATTGAAAGGGCACATTTGAGACACAGCTATTCCTGTTTTTTTCTAACTTTGAATTTTTACGCTGTGTCCATGTCCCATTTTAGAGTATTTTACAAGGCTATATAATCCAATTACCCCATAAAGGCATACCATTTCTTAAAGAAGACATCCCAGGGCAATTCAAAAGGCATATTTTGAACCTTAGCATGGGATCATTTTTCCGCTAGCTTGTACCAAGTGTAGTGGTAATAAGCGTTTTTTTGCCTTTTTGACACACAAAGTGAGTTTGCACAGTATATTTTGCAAATCGCATGTGTGCTACGACTGTATAATACTTCATATGTTGCTCAGCTATGTCGGCCGAGTACAGCAATACCCCCGTATGTACCTTTGCCAGGTATATGTGGACATCGGAGGGGCACATTTGGGACACAGCCATTCCAGTTCTTTTCAAACTTTGAATTTTTACGCTGTGTCCATGTCCCATTTTAGAGTATTTTACAAGGCTATATAATCCAATTACACCATAAAGGCATACCATTTCTTAAAGAAGACATCCCAGGGTAATTCAAAAGGCATATTTTGAACCTTAGCGTTGGATCATTTTTCCGCTAGCTTGTACCAAGTGTAGTGGTAATGAGCATTTTTTTTGGTATTTTTTTGCTTTGTAAAACTTTTTTACTTTGGAAAACCCGTTTTTACACTTTTTTTTTTACTTATTAAATGTTTTACACTTTTACATTTTTTTCTAAACTTTTCTTTTACCGTTAACCCCTAACTAGCAGTAAGCAGCACTAACAGTAAATTCCCCCCTTTCCCATAACTCCCACCCACTCCAGCTAGCAAAACATATAATTTTAAAATATTTATATTAATTAATTAAATAAATTGAACCCCTGAGGGTTAAAAAATAAATAAAAGTTAATCCTCAGGGGTTAAAAGAAATTAGATTACAGTATAATACTGTGATCTGTATTTTGATTACTGTAGGCAGTGATCAACTGACAGGGAAGGGGTTAATTTTTATTTAGACTGGGTAAAGGGGGTGGTATTTTTTTTTTTACTTAATCGTTACTAAAACATTTTTTTAAACTTTTTTTTACCTTTTTAAAGCTTATTTTAAAACTTTTTTTAACGTTAACCCATAGTTAGCCTAACACCAAATTCCCCAATTCCCCACTAACTTCCACCCATCCCAGCTAGCTAAATATATAACTTTTAAATATTTAAATTAATTAATAAAATAAATTTAACCCCTGAGGGTGAAAAAAAAATAACCCTCAGGGGTTAAAAAAAAATCAGATGACATTAAAATGTATACCCTGCCAATTGATCACTGTAGTCAGTGATCAATTGGCAGGGAAGGGGTTAATTTTTTTAAAGCTCGGGAAAGGTGGAGGTGGGATTTAACTTTATTTTATTTTTTTTACACAGAGAGAAGATCAGCAGCACTGATCCGTCTCCCTGCACTTCACACAGAACCCAGAAGTGCAGGGAGGTGGAAGGTGAGTATACTGAGCACATGTGCTCGCTCTGACAGCCTAATACAGAGGCAGACCGGAGCACCGTTTACCCTGCGATCGCCGCGATTGCGGCAGTCTGGGGTTAACTTTAGTAAATGACGGAAATTCTCCGTCAACGGTCCTTAACTGAAGGACAAGGTTGACGGAAAATTTTCGTCTGCGGTCGGGAAGGGGATATAATTAAATATTTGACCAAAACTTTGGTTTCATTTCTCTTTTTCTTCTTTCTTTTATTATCATTATTATTTCTATTACAATTAAGCCAATGTTTTTGTGGTACTAGTGGATACATACACTTTCTAAACCCATAGAAAGTTATGTGTAAAAAGTGGCATATTCTGCAAAGTGGTATGTACTAAAAGTGGACACAACTTTTCAAACAGACAGTTTTCATCCATAACCTTCAATGGGTTTGTTTTTCTGCTTGTTGCTATCACTTGCCAACTGGACCAGTTTATCATCTTGTGAGTTTAGATGTAGGATTTCCTTTGCTAGACTTGATGGGACCTACATCTAGTCAACTCGAAGGCGACATAGTTGTAGTAGGTTTTCCTGGAAGAACTCATAGCCTGGGGCTGCCACATTTTGGATGGATCCAGGCCTATGTGTGTACCTGTAAGGCTTCTTTTGATCCTGCATAAATTGCTATTCTGTTGTTTAGACAAGATCTATAGCAGACATCCTTAAATAATTAGCATTGCACATCAGCCCCCTCTAAAATATGCTGATGCTTTACTCCTGTGCCTGAGAAATTCGTTTGTTTTTTTTGTCCAATCACAGACTTCCCAATGCAGTTAAATGACAGGCCTTAGCAAGGCAGGTGCTATGAGCAATTGCTCCCTCTTGAATTCCAAACCAGGAAATAACAGGACCTGTTGTCTGATTTGCTGTTCTGTTTTACCCTGTGTTTGCTATGCATTGGTTCTTTTTGAATTGTGACTCTTGTTTCATGGTTCATGACTGGTCTTTGTTTTTTTGGATGAACTATATTTTGTATTTTGACTTGACCTTGGTATGTCCCTGTTAAACTAGATGGTATTTGTGTTTCATTAAGCCCTGGCACAATCTAAGGTGTGGTATCTTTTAGTTCCTTGAACATTGAATTTACCTATACCTTGCAGTGCTGTTGTGAAAGCTGCTTGCCTCGCCTACTTGCAGTCTTCACACGTGCTTAGTTTCAAATGGACTGGATGTGCTTGTTTGCAGTTCTCTAAATAACATTCATGTGCAAATATTAGCAGTGTGCTGGACAATACATTTCAAATTAAAACTGAATGCAGGAAAATTTGAAATGTGCTGTATTTTAATATTCAACATATAGTAACTTTAATTTACAGCTAGACAACATTCATCATTGGCTCACACTGCATATTCAAAAATTGGTGACATGTCCCAAACTGGTAATGTATGCCAGCGAGACATTCAGTTTGATGACACCAAGTGAATACGTGTGGTAAAGGTCACTCTGAAATGTGTCAGAGTTTCTGTATCCACACGAGAGAGGTTACAGGCATTTCATTACCTTCAGCACATTAGGACCTGTTTTACCTTAGTCTGTAATAGTTGTAATCAGTGTAGAACAGGGGTTCTTAGCCACTGGGTCATGACCTAAAATGTGTCTCATTCTTGCCCAATAGACCCATAGGAGTTTGAAAAGGCACCTCCTTTTCATAAACCCTGTGCAACTGCACATAATACATTGCTTATTGTAGTGGCATTGCCTCGCTCAAGTCAATGGACTTCTCAAACATTGGTCAAATTTTTGCAAAGTTTAATTTAATGTTAATATGTTATATAGACTTGAAGAATGGGTCACTGAGTTGATTCAACAATTGAAAAGATGGTCATGTACAGTTTACCTATGTGATTTGTGACCTATATTATACCATGCTTCATGTGAATTACATATTTTATCGTGCTTATTACTACAATAAAAAAACAACAATTTTTGACAGTCAATAAATAAATAAATAAATTATGGGGCCACACAGTCATTGAAGTCACAATCCTACATTTTTTCATGCTTTGAAATCTGTAAGATAGTTACTCCTAAGCCAGCATAAGCCACTTATATATTTTGCCTCCACGGCTATGCCTTTTTCAGTCAGAGAAATAATTCCTAAAATATAAGATATACTTGAAATGATATGGGTTAACAGACAAACAGACGTGTTACTTCAGACATTATTAACATGATATGGCTTATTAGGCATGGTAGAGTGATGTGAAAAGCTATCTTTTATATTTTTTTATTTGCATGCATGTTTGTATGCAATTTTAAGCTAAGTGTAGCTTTGTTTTTATATATTCCCCCAATGAAAGAATGCATTCATTTAAATGTAGGGCATACCTAAAAACATCTTGTAGCCTTCTAACCCTGCCCAGACTTTCTGTGGCTGTCCAATCACAGACTTCCCAATGCAGCTCAATGAGAAATATTTGAAAGGCAGGTGCGCTGAGCAATTGCTGACTCTTTAATTTAGCTCCACTGAGCTAACCAAACTAGGAAGTGACATAACCTTTTGAAAGCCAAGGGGATGTAACAATATTACTTTCTAAAATTCCAATTTCTTTTAATAAAAAAAAAAAGGAAATAGGGTCTGAATCTCTCTTTTAATATTCAGAAGCAAAAAAGGGTCTGTATATGATATAAGTAAAAATTTCCAAACTATTCTATAACATGTAGATTTATGACATTTTGGGGCAATTTTTATTTACATAATTATTGCAAAACAAAAAGTCCACTAAAACTTCCTATGAAAATGCCTCTATCCAACCATTGTAGTAGCCTGTCTTCCTTCTATCATTATTGATGAAGAAACAACTTGACATCTTCAGTGGGCTTGGAACCTTCTAAGAAGAAAGAAAGGAAGATTAGCATGACCAGTTTGGTCTAGAGTTGAAATATGTGTACAACCTAGCTAGTCCATTGCATCATCTTCTTTCAGTCCATCTTTTCAGTCATGTCTACAAATGCTCGCAGTTTAGGGAATAAGATCCATGAACTTGTGGCAATAACGGCAACTGATAATGAAGATTTAGTGGCTGTTACTGAGACATGGTATAATGAGAAAAATGCCAGGGTACTCTTTATATAGAAAAGACAGGGAAGACAAGAAAGGGTGAGTGGTGGCCCTGTATGTGAAGGATAGCATAACATCTAGCCTAATAAAAGTAAGTAAGGTGAACATAGAGTCCGTTCGGGTTACGGTAGAATTTGGTAATCACAGAGTAATTTGTGTAGGTGTGATTTATAGGCCCCAAAGACAAATAGAAGAGTTAGATAATCTACTAGTTGAGGCAATAGCTAAAATGACAATGGAGGGGGAAGTTATCATCATGGGTGACTTTAATCTTCGTGATGTGAACTGGAAAACCAAAATAGCTGCTTGTGCCAGGAGCACACATATTCTAAACTCCCTACTTGGATTGTCTCTAAAACAAGTCATTGAGGAGCTAACTCATAAAGAGGCCATGCTAGATTTAGTGTTAACAAATGGAGATTTGGTATCAGATATTACTGTAGGTGAGTGTTTAGGATTCAGTGATCATCAGGTGTGGTTTAATATAAGAACAGTTATAAGGAAGGAGAGAAAGGTGGCGCCACAAAGATAATATATATATAATTAAATATAAGCAAGTAGTAATATAGAAATAATATAATATAGAAATAAAGAATGACATATAATACAGAGAGAGAGAACAATGAAAAAATAATAGGTATATACATATATATATATATATATATATATATAAATAACAGTCCAAAAAGAGTCCAATAAAACCTTTGGATGAGAGAACAATCTCAGTTCTATCTGAGGTAGAGATGTCTATGGAGTAGTGGGATCGAGGGGTTTGTGGGATCCGTAAGAAAGAGAAAAGAAAAACTAATAGTGCAATAAAACCCAAATAGGTAGCAGGCGATAAAAGAGGTCTATATGGTCCTACTCACGTTTTTGAGAGCTAAAAACTAGCTCAAGAATAAACTGTGTGCAGTGGTATAATTCCCACTTACTGTTGTAAGTAGATATCTCGTCAGATGGGGACCATATGTAGTATAAAAAACAACAATAGTGCTCACTGTGATAAAACCAGGAGATTGTATAAAAATACCAAATGGTTTCTCACATTTAATTGGGCAGACACACTGCTCAGTGATAGCGTGTAAGTGGTATAATCTGCACCACGGATGCTTTGGAGTAGTATCTCTCTGGAACAAGTAAAACTCAGATGCCAGGTAGTAAAATAATAAAAATGGTAAAAAAAGATAAAATGGCTAACTGACTGGGTTTTTTTTTTATCCACTTGTGTAAATTTTAACTTACTGTATTTTATTTTTTTTAAATTCTTTATTTTTTCATACAATAGGTGTAGCGGGCTCAAGCCAACATTTGGGCTTACGCAGAAGCCGATATTTGAGAGGTCATTCATAGCAATACAATACATAACTTTAGTTTACATGACATTCCTCTTTGTGATCACTTTATACCCTGCTTCCCATCGAGGATTTTGTGTTTAAACCAGGCAATTTAGCTTCGTAAGGATCCCTAGCTCTACGCAACTCAGTTTCGTCTTTAGGTATCCTCGTTTCTTCGATAGTGTAATCATGCCTGGGTGAGTTAAAAATATAAGTGAAGGAAAAATGGAAAAGAGAGGGAAAAGAGGACAGTTAGCATTTAGTAATTATAAAAAAAAAAAATCAGAGTGAGGAAGATAGACAGATCTATAAGATTAGGCAGAAAGAGGCTAAGCCAGTTATAAGAGCTTCCAAATCACACACAGAAGAGAAAATAGCACAGTCAGTAAAAAAGGGGACAAAACATTTTTTAGATATATAAATGAGAAAAGGAAAGTAAAACAAGGATTAGTTAGATTAAAAACAAAAGAAGGAAGGTATGTAGAAGAGGATAAAGGTCTAGCTGACTGCCTCAATTAAAGGACCACTATAGTGCCAGGAAAACATACTCGTTTTCCTGACACTATAGTGCCCTGAGGGTGCCCCCACCCTCAGGGACCCCCTCCCGCCGGGCTCTGGGGAGAGGAAGGGGTTAAAATCTTACCTTTCTCCAGTGCCAGACGGGGAGCTCTTCTCCTCCTCTCCGCCTCTTCTCCTCCTCTTTGGCTGAATGCACATGCGTATTCTCACTTTGAGGTCATTCATTACAATACATAACTTTAGTTTACATGACATTCCTCTTTGTGATCACTTTGTACCCTGCTTCCCATCGAGGATTTTGTGTTTAAACCAGGCAATTTAGCTTCGTAAGGATCCCTAGCTCTACGCAACTCAGTTTCGTCTTTAGGCATCCTCGTTTCTTCGATAGTGTAATCATGCCTGGGTGAGTTAAAAATATAAGATAAGGAAAAATGGAAAAGAGAGGGAAAAGAAGAGGACAGTGCCCCCGTAAACCAAGGGGTGGAATGGAATGAAAAGGAGCGAGATCAGAAAGAAAGAGTGAAGTCGAAGGAGGTGGGAGGAAGCAGAGAGCAAGAAGAATCAGATTGAGCGGGGGGGGGGGGTTAGCGGGGCCTTTAGAGGCTATGTCACCCTGGGTTCGCTTGTGTTGCTAGGCTGCTTTTTACTATTTATTTAGTCCCTCAATCCCCACTGGAACCCACTAAGCTAGTGTCCCATGGTTCCCAAATCCTTTGGAAAGATATGGTCGTCTCCTTTATCCTTGCCGTCAGGTCGTCCATAATTCTGCAATCTCTTATTCTGGATATTACCCCTCGAAAGTCTGGTCCTCCAGGTGAGAGCCATGCCGTCGCTATTGCCCTGCGCGCACTCAGGGTTATCGTGTGTACCAGTTTCTGCTCTTTTTTAGTCCATCCCTCGATTGTTCTGTTTAGTAGGTAGATCCATGGGTCCAAACCCAAAGGTTTACCGAACGTTTGTTTCAATAGGTTTTCCACAGACTTCCAGAAGCTGTGTAGCTTCGAACTAACTGTATTTTAATAAAGGTATTTTGCCCACTTTCTTTGTTGTGAGTTAGCCATTTTATCTTTTATATTTTATCTTTCTCTCCTTCCTTATACCGATATACCCATAGGGCCTGTGAGGGAGCCCTATCCCTTAGGTGTGCTGCCTTGACTGCTGACCCCAAATACCCAAAACTGTTACCCCCAATAATGACATGACACCTGATTGTTGGGTAAGGGCAACGGCCACAGCTTTATTAAACTTTTACACAACCAGCATTTCCACCTGTCAGCTGTTGGGGTGACTACCCAACAGACAGATACTCCAAGTCTTTATCCAGAGTTCGTACAGCCTGCCTTCGGCCATCAGCCCTAGCAGGCTGCGACTCCCCAAATCCTTTCCGTGCATTACGTGCACTGGCCAGGAACTCCGCCATAGCTGTGACAAAACAAGAACAGAAACAAACAACACCACAAGCCAAACCATCACATAGCATGGGAAATTATTTTGGGGGAGGGCGGGCGGGAAACTGTTCCAGACTGCTCCTTCTGCACTGGTGAGTCCCACCCCCTTGATCTCCCTCTTATATCCCACTACATAGGCAACATTGTATCTTTTATCTTCCCACCCCTTACTGCAGGGCAGCAGTCATGCCTCCCCTTCCTTGCAGTCCAGGGGATATCTTTATTTACGTTTTTAAGCGCTGATCATTCTGTACACTTTTCATGTAATATAAGAACAGTGACTGAGTAGCACCACACAAAAACAAAAGTTTTAGACTTTAGAAAAACAGGCTTTTCTAAAATTAGAATATGGGTAGAGGAGTCATTATCAGACTGGAGCAATTTAAATGGAGTCCAAGAGAAATGGGATTATTTAAAAGTTGCACTATTGAAGGCAACAGAAAATTGCATTAGGCTTGTCAGTAAAAGCAAAAAATTCAAAAAACCACTGTGGTACTCCGCAGATGTAGCCAAAATAGTTAAAAACAAAAAGTTAGCATTTAGGAATTATAAAAAAAACCAGAGTGAGGAAGACAAAATGATCTATAAGATTAGGCAGAAAGAGGATAAGCAAGTTATAAGAGCTTCCAAATCACACACAGAAGAGAAAATAGCACAGTCAGTAAAAAAGGGGACAAAACATTTTTTAGATATATAAATGAGAAAAGGAAAGTAAAACAAGGATTAGTTAGATTAAAAACAAAAGAAGGAAGGTATGTAGAAGAGGATAAAGGTCTAGCTGACTGCCTCAATTAAAGGACCACTATAGTGCCAGGAAAGCATACTCGTTTTCCTGACACTATAGTGCCCTGAGGGTGCCCCCACCCTCAGGGACCCCCTCCCGCCGGGCTCTGGGGAGAGGAAGGGGTTAAAATCTTACCTGAGAAGCACGCAAACGCCTCTAGCGGCTGTCAATGAGACAGCCACTAGCGGCTTTAGAGGCTGGATTAACCTATTTATAAACATAGCAGTTTCTCTGAAAATGCTATGTTTATAAAAAAAAATGGGTTAACCCTAGCTGGACCAGGCACCCAGACCACTTCATTGAGCTGAAGTGGTCTGGGTGCCTAGAGTGGTCCTTTAATAATTTTGTTTAGTATTTACAGATGAAAATGAAGGAAAGGGGCCTCAGTTAGGAAAAGGACAAATGAGTAATTTGTTACATGTGAGTTTACAGTGGAAGAGGTTCTTTTTCAACTGTCAAAAGTAAAGAAAAATAAGTCAATGGGACCTGATGGAATACACCCAAAGTTATTAAAAGAGCTTAGCGGTGTACTAGCAAAACCATTACCAGATTTATTTAACCAATTATTACATAGTTACATAGTTACATAGCTGAAAAGAGACTTGCATCCATCAAGTTCAGCTTTCCTCACATTTGTTTTTTGCTGTTGATCCAAAAGAATGCAAAAAAACCCAGTTTGAAGCACAATTTTGCAACAAGCTAGGAAAAAAATTCCTTCTTGACCCCAGAATGGGGTCAGATTTATCCTTGGATCAAGCAGTTATTACCCTACATTGAAAGATTATATCATTGAATATTCTGTTCTTGCAAGTATGCATCTAGTAGCCGTTTGAACATCTGTATGGACTCTGATAAAACCACCTCTTCAGGCAGAGAATTCCACATCCTGATTGTTCTTACAGTAAAAAAAACCTTTCCTTTGCCTTAGACAAAATCTTCTTTCTTCCAGTCTAAACGCATGGCCTCGTGTCCTATGTAAAGTCTGGTTTGTGAATAGATTTCCACACAATGGTTTGTATTGGCCCGAATATATTTGTATAATGTTATCATATCCCCTCTCAGGCGACATTTTTCTAAACTAAATAGGTTTAAATTTGTTAACCTTTCTTCATAGCGATATGTTCCATTCCTTTTATTAATTTTGTAGCCCGCCTCTGCACTTTTTCTAGTGCCATAATATCCTTCTTTAGAACAGGTGCCCAAAATTGCACAGCATATTCGATATGTGGTCTTACAAGTGATTAATAAAGAGGCAAAATGATATTCTCGTCCCGAGAATGAATGTCCTTTTTCATGCATGACAATTCCTTACTGGCCTTAGCCACCGCTGATTGACATTGCACATTGTTGCATAGTTTGTTGTCTATAACAATTCCCAAGTCCTTTTCGTGTGTTGTTATCCCTAATTTGCTTCCATTAAGGGTATACATTGCTTGTGTATTCTTTACGCCGAAGTGCATAACTTTGCAGTTTTAAACATTAAATTTCATCTGCCATGTGAGTGCCCAGTACCCCAGTCTATCTAAATCCCTCTGCAGCAAAGTAATATCTTGCTCACATGGTATTATTTTACAGAGTATTGTGTCATCTGCAAACACTGAAACATGACTTTCAATGCTGTCTTCAAGATCATTTATAAACATGTTAAATAGAAGGGGTCCCAGAACAGACCCCTGAGGGACACCACTTGCCACCTCTGTCCAGCTTGAAAATTTACCATTAATGACAACTCTTTGTACTCTGTTTTGTAAGCCAATGTTCTACCCAAGAACAAGCATTTTCATCTAGACCGATTTCCTTGAGTTTGAATACATATCTATTGTGTGGAACTGTATCAAATGCCTTGGCAAAATCCAAATAGATCACATCCACTGCAACACCCTGATCTATACTTCTATTTACTTCTTCGTAGAACGCAATCAAGTTAGTTTGACATGACCTGTGCTTCATAAAACCGTGCTGATTTTTGCTGATAACCATGTTCTTCTCAAGGAATTCTTGAATATTATCCCTTAATAACCTTTCAAATATTTTACCAGCTACAGAAGTTAAGCTCACAGGTCTATAATTTCCAGGCAAGGATTTTGAACCCTTTTTGAATATAGGAACCACATCTGCCTTCCTCCAATCCTCAGGAACACTTCCTGAAAGAAAAGAATCTTGAAAGATTAACCCCTTAAGGACGGAGCCAAAATGTACACGCTAAAATAAAACAAAATGTAAAACAAAACCTGGCATTTCCGCTACATGTCTGTCCAAGCGTAATACACCTCTTTCATAGTAAATGCACCCACCCTTATTATATATCATTTTATTCAGGGGAAACAGGGCTTTCATTTAATATCAAATATTTAGCTATGAAACATAATTTAATATGAAAAAAATGGGAGAAAATACGATTTTTTGGATTTTTTTAGTTCTACATGACATTTTAACGGTCAGTGTCATAATACTGTTTGCTTTTACTGCAATAAAATACACATATTTGTATTCAGCAAAGTCTCACGTGTAAAACAGTACCCCCTATGTACAGGTTTTATGGCGTTTTGGGAAGTTACAGGGCCAAATATAGCACGTTACATTTGAAATTGAAATTCGCCAGATTGGTTACGTTGCCTTTGGGACTTTATAGTAGCCCAGGAATGAAATTTACACCCATAATGGCATACCATTTGCAATAGTAGACAACCCAAGGTATTGCAAATGGGGTATGTCCAGTCTTTTAGTAGCCATTTGGTCACAAACACTGGCCAAAGTTAGCGTTAGTATTTGTTTGTGTGAAAAATGCAAAAAAAACGCCAATTTTGGCCAGTGTTTGTGACTAAGTGGCTACTAAAAAAGACTGGACATACCCTGTTTGCAATACCTTGGGTTGTCTACTACTGCAAATGGTATGCCATCATAGGGTAATTTTCATTCTTGGGCTACCATAGGGTCTCAAAGGCAACGTAACCAATCTGGCGAATTTTAATGTGAAATAAATGAAACGCAAGCCTTATATTTGACGCAGCCAGTAACTTTTTGAAAATGTTTATAGTCCTGTATTACGAGGGGGTACGTTGTACGGAGACTTCACTGAACACAAATATTTGTGTTTCAAAAACAGTAAAAGTATCATAGCAATAATATTGTCCGCTTAATGCTGCTCACAGCGTGGAAAAAAAAAAAACTTCACTTTTACTGGCGATATCATCGTTGTAATACATTTTACTGTTTTGAAACACTAATATTTGTATTCAGCGAAGTCTCCCGAGTAGAACAGTACCCCCCATGTACAGGTTTTATGGTGTCTTGGAAAGTTATAGGGTTAAATGTAGTGCTAGCAAATTAAATTCCCTTTACTTTCGGCATGGGTTGTCAGGCAGGTCCCGCTAATTGTAATTAATTAAGATACCTAATTATGTAAAAATATTACATAAATATATATGTAGAATTAATATATGTATATATATACGTATGTGAATATATATGTATATATATATATATATATATAATTTTTAAAAAATATTTTTATTTATATAGGTATATATATATATATATA
>OW240913.1:264358682-264510388 GCA_933207985.1 Pelobates cultripes
AGAGGTTCACTTATTTCTACACTTAGTTCCTTAAGTACACGTGGATGGATACCGTAAGGCCCTGGAGCTTTGTTTATATTAACTTTCTTTAGTTGCTGCAGCACCTTGTCTTGAGTTAACCAATTACAATTATTCTGCAAGTTTTTAGTAGCAATTATTTGTACATCTATTACCATGGGTTCTTCCTTAATATATACGGAGGAGAAATAGTTATTTAAAATTCCTGCCTTTTCCTGGTCTTCATTAACTAACACCCCCGTTTCAGTTTTTAGTGTACCTACACTTTAATTTTTGAGTTTTTTAGAATTTATGTAATAAAAAAATGCTTTGGGGTTGGTTTTGCTCTCTTTAGCTATCATTTTTTCATTTTGAAGTTTAGCAAATCTGATTGCCTTTTTGCACACATTATTTGCTTCCTTATATCTTTTATAAGATGCATCTGATTTGTCCGATTTAAATGCCCTTTTCTTAATTTTAATCTCTTGTTTTACTTTTCTATTAAGCCACATTGGTTTTAATTTGTTTCTTTTATATTTATTTCCCAATGGTACATACTGAGAAATGTACCTTTCTAATATTTATTGGAAGATAATCCATTTATCCTCAGTATTCTTTTCACTAAAGAGTTTATGCCAGTCAATATATTGTAAAGCTGCCCTTAACTTATTGAAATTGACCTTTTTACAATTATATGTTTTGGTATACCCCATGTGCTTTTGTTTTTTTGAGTTTATTTCAAAAGACACTATATTGTGATCACTATTTCCCAAGTGCTCACCTACTTGAATGTTGGTCAAAAGATTAACATTGTTTGTTAAAACCAGGTCCATTCTAGTTGGTGCTTGTACAAGTTGTGACATGAAGGTGTCATTTAACAAGTTTAAAAACCTAATTCCCTTTGCTGAGCTACTAGTCCTTCTGTCCCAATTTATGTCCGGGTAATTAAAATCTCCAATAATTAAAGTGTTACCCAGATTTGCAGGTTTCTCAATTTACTCGAACCGTTGTTGTTCCTCATCAATATTAACATTAGGTGGTTTATAACATATCCCAACCAATAGTTGGTTTCCCTTATTGTCCCCCAAGCAGATATTTACCCATAAAGCTTCCATATTTTGCTCATCGCATTCCACTTGCTTAAGATTTGGCTTTAAATCATGGTTGACATACAAACATACCCCACCACCCTAATTGTTTTTCCTATCCTTCCTAAATAACATGTACCCATTTAAGTTAACTGCCCAGTCATGTGTCTCATCCCACCATGTTTCAGTTATGCCAATTATATCATATTGTTTAGTGCATGCTACTGCCTCTAGTTCCCCCATTTTGTTATTTAGGCTCCTTGCATTAGTAAGCATACATTTAATATCATGAGTCACTTGTACTTTTTGTGAATTATCAACATTACATAGCTTCTCTGTTTTGAGCTTGCCCCTCCCCCTGACTTCACCCCCCCCCCTTATACTGTGCGAAAGCCCATCTCCTTTCTGTCCTATCTCCATATTGTTAACAGGAGTAGTGCCAGAAGATTGGAAGTTAGCGAATGTTGTGCCCATTCACAAGAAAGGTAGTAGAGAGGAGTCGGGCAACTATAGGCCAGTAAGCCTTACTTACTGTAGTGGGGAAAGTAATGGAAACCATGTTAAATAATAGGATTGTTGAACATCTAAAATCACATGGATTTCAAGATCAGAGACAATATGGGTTTACTTCAGGGAGATCATGCCAAACTAATCTTATTGATTTTTTTTGATTGGGTAACTAAAATTATAGATCAGGGTGGTGCAGTAGACATTGATTACCTAGATTTCAGTAAGTCTTTTGACACTGTTGTGCAAAAAACAAAACTGTATATACTATACAGAAATAGGGCGCCACTTATCACCAAATATAAAGACTGGATATAATTACCCTCCAGCGAATAAATAGGAATATTCACATAAAAGATATAAAAGGAGAAAACATCATAGTGCAAACTTTTAATTCCAAAGTGATAAAAACACATAAATTAAAACACTCACAAACGATGTGGCACAATTGAAAAAATCAATATGTGCTAAAGTGCTGATGCCTAAAATAGGCTAAATCTCCCGGTCTGGCAGTCTGTGGAGGTCTGTGCAAAAGCTGCAACAAGTATGGACCAAGTGATTCACCGTCAGCTGCTTCAGCATAAAACATAGCGTACCAAGACACTGCAATAGTTGTAAAGATTTTAAAATAGAAAATTTTAGCTGTATTGCTATCGATCGGGTCAGCCCCCATTGGAGAGGGGGAGACATAGAAAAACGTCTGACCATGAAAGAAACAGAATGGATTTGCAAATTGAAAACTTCTGTTCCAGGCTGCCTCAATACAGATTTGGATATTTTAGTTTTTATGGACTAATTCCACCAAGATGATAGTGTATATACACTGATTTTAATGTTGCACTAATATTTTTGTATATATAATTACAAAATATGAGCAACCGCCTATATGATTGATTATATGTTGCTAATCTTCTTAGAGTGGAGAGGCGGAAGGAGATTAAAAAACAAGGACCAGTTGGAAACAGGAAATGAGACACATTGTAAAGACTGTCTTTCCAGAAGCTTTAGGAAAAGGGAGCAGGGATATTATGGGTAGTTAGAGGGGGTGGATAGTCAAGGGATGGTTTTTTTATATGGTATTACAGTTTGTGTTTAAGGTAGCAATACGATGCCAGAAGAGATGAGCATTGAAGATGCTGTTAGAGAAGGCCGAGACAAGTCAGAGAGATCTGATTGGTGAGATATTTTGGATCGAGCGGGCAAGTGGTGAGCGAGAGGAAGAAGAAGAGCAGCCATTCTTGGTCAGTCAGAGAAGAACTGACTAAAAAGTTCATGGTTATTATAGAAATTATGCTTTACAGACTTTTTCAGGAAATTACATGTCTAGCTTTAAAGAAAAAGAAAACTAATAGAAACCAAATACATAAAAATTCAACAGCCCCTTATTGCCAAAAAGAGAGTACTACAACTCAGCCTAGGGTAAATGGTTTTTTAAGGTGCATTTTTTTTGTCACCCAAGGGCCTAATTGAATAATTTACAGTGTGAATATAAGCCCCTCAGTTTAAATGGATTTATTACTGTATGTCACTTGTGCACTGCTTGCCCGCCTCTTGCCCTGTGACTATGGCCCCTGGGATGTATTGCCCTTTAAAGACGTGATTTGGGCATAATGGATTTGTGTTGTGCTGCTGCTAGCCCTTTTAAGAACCATCTAGGGACATACTGTGGAGTTACTGGGTGGCCACCATTTCCTGTATCAGAAGCACATGGTGAGAACAATGGATAGCGGCCATTTTAACTCACAGACACTGTTTGGACTTTTCAACACGGTGCCATCTCGCCAGTATTTGGTGCACAGAGACATCGTGCAGTGGTTTTGGACTATACAGCAGGGGACACATTATAAAGGGATTGTTTTTCTGTATGTATATGTTCTGAAATCTGCATTAAACTGTATTTTCCAAAGTACTGAACGGATCTGGGTGAATTTTGGATATGTGGTTCACCCAGATCCCCCGGTTCCAATGATATATGGGGTTATTGCATGTTTTGGGGTCCCTGTGTGTTTTATGAAACTGTATTATTTCTGGCAAGCAGATAATTGAACTTTGTGTATTGTAGAAACTCAATTATCTAGCCTGGCCCAGAGGAGGAGTTTTGTGTTGCATAAATTGTGAGTTCTGTGTGCCAGTAAATCAGTCTTGTTCCAGCATTAAGCCATGGCTCATGTTTGGGGGATTGGAGAAATACACTCTGGGGATTGCTATAATCACTATACTCCCCAGGGTATGATCACTAAGTTCTGCTAAGAGCTTGTTCCTGTTCCTGCTCTCTGGGCAAAGAGAGGTTCACCCACTGGAAGCTGGATCCTGGCCTTTGGTCCAGGATGGGTGGAGACAGCAGAGACCCAGGCGCAGTTGCATCGCTGGAAGTGGGGTCTGCAGTGCTGATGGTGTCGGTTGGAGTGCTTGGAGTCCTCAGCGAGCACTAGGAGCATCGATTGGCGGAGGTACTCAGTCGGAGTGCCAGCGTTCCGTCACAATTACACGTGAATTTACAGAGGAAGAAGTTCTATTTCAACTGTCAAACGTAAAGACAAATAAGTCAATGGGACTTGATGGAATACACCCATTACATTGGGAGATGGGAGTGATGGGAGTTGTGTGGAGCTTTATCTGCATGTTTGATTGTCTGCAGCTACAGTGGTGGTATGTACTAAGAGGAATGATAAGAATCCCATAGACATCAATGAAATAAACAATAATAATATGCTGCAGATTAAAAAGCATAAAATAGACCTCATGAAATAATTACCGGACTACAGGGACAAGCCCCCAGACTCAGATTAAGAGAGATTATTGCTGCATTCTATGGAATAAGAGGGGTTAATGACACAACCAAATTCCCATACACATACATTGGGAAAATAAAACTACTGTGATTAAAAGCTACAAAATAGAGCAGATAAATAATTACCGGGGTATTCCCTAACTACTCTGAGACTCAGATTAAGAGAGATTATTGCTGCATTCTATGGAATAAACTGAATGAAACAACAAAATCCCACAGACATTGAGGGATAAAAAGAATAATATGCTGTGGATTAAAAGCCACACTTCCCACAGGAATGGGTTCTAAGACTCAGATTACGTAAGATTATTGCTGCATTCTATGGTATGGCAACGATGAATCAAACCACGAAATATCGAACACCTGGGAGACTATGCATGGGCAACACCTGCAGCAGTGAGAGCCACATGGAAATAGCTGGAATTCATTCACCTGAGTTAGTGTTCGCTTGTTTGTGAATATAATGAATCCCACAGGAATATTAACAAGTAGATACAGGGGGATGGAGCCAAATGAAATGACTGACTGACAATGATGCTCACAATCCTTCTGCTCTCTTGGCACAGCGATTCTGTCAAACAATGTCAGGCAGACTAAGGCAAAGCCGTACGGAGTGAATGTTTTACCTGGAATAACAAACGGCACATTTCATCCCCTATATGGGCTCTGTGTGTTATACAGAACCTTGTGATAGTTTATTAACTATTAAAGGGTTAGTCATAAATATAGCACAATACAGAGCTGTGTAATAAATTATAACAATTCTAATGAATTATTTTACAAAGAGGCATTTTACTTTATTTCACTTATGTGAAGAAAATAATATGAAATACTCAGACACACCGAATTACAATTCTAAAAATTAAATATATTTACATTTCTGAGTAAAACTATTAAAGCTGGTTTTAGGCCTCCAGGAACTTGTAAAAATGACATTTAGCACAAACGGAAGACGCAGAAAACATGTCAAGTACAGCAATATGTCAGCAGGATGAGAAGTCATGGAGCTTAGCGACTGCGTCCCTCTGACTCTTCGCTCTCCGCACCCCTCTTCCTCCCAGGTACGTTCAGCGAGGATTCAATCGCAGCTCGTATTGTGGGCGAGACCTGTAACCGAGCACTGGATTCCTGGAGAGTGCAGTTACGTAACAATATTATAATGGCTGTAGGGAGAACCTGTAGTGAAGAGGAAAGCTTCAGAATTTTTTCTTATCTTGAATTGATAACGCATTTCTCAAATTACTCAGTGTGTAAATGAGCCGTAACCTCGAAAACCTCAGTTATACGCAGGGGCGTACCTAGAGCATTTGGCACCCGGGGCTGGTCCTGTGCTTGGCACCCCCTTGCCCGCCCCCCTACCCCCCCAGCACCAGTTTGGCTCCGCCTCTGATTTTGCTTAGCTCCGCCCCACTTTTCCTCCGTGCACCCTAACTACCATGGGGCACTGTGCGGCCACAGCTCACACAGCCCCCTCCAGCCAGGGCCGGTGCAAGGATTTTTGCCGCCCTAGGCAAATGTAAAGTTTGCCACCTCCCCCAAGTGACATCACAATGCCCCACCCATATGATTTGCCATGTTATCTAACGCCAGTGCTGTAGTGTTTACATTTAAAGGCCTGCAGGGACAGGCTATAGACACCAGAACCACTACATTATACCCACTGCTCTAACACACCCTTTTTTGGGTTGGGTAAATTTTACTATTTACATGATAGAATATTAAAGTCAAAGAGCAATTTTTTTAATCTGACGACCTATTCTAAATTCCAAAATGTGGAATAACAAAGTGACACAGCAGTGTGCTGACTTGTTCTGCTCTTCTACAAGGGATATAACAACGATCTGAAAAACACAATTTTACTGATTTTACTAAAAAAAAGTAGCAGGTTCTAAACATTATTATCATCTTTTTAGGTTTCTGAACCATGATATTTGTATTGTGTTTGTGACAATTTACCTGAACATTCTTTAGGAGTATGTTAGAATTAATGTATGATTCAAGGCACATGTTACGTATTGATATGCCAGATAATGCTTTGCCAAGTTTATGCCAAGATAATATTAATTCTAGGTATTGGCACCATATAAAACAACCTGACCCTATAGTGTTTCTTTAAAAAAAAACTGTGTGCCAGGATTTGGGTCCCTTATGTTGTGGAGCTGGAACCTAAATTTAAGAACACAACTTTGTAAAACATCACTACTGGAATAGGAAGTAAGTGGAAGGATGCTGACTAACACAGCACGACAAAAAACAAAACAAAAGTCTTGGAGATCCAGACCCAAGGTCAGGATGAACATATATGTATATTTTTGTGTGCAACATTAATTATAAATGCATGTATGTATTAATGTAAACCACTCTTAGATTACCAATGCATAGCCACATTAATGGCCACCCTTTGTATTAGAAGTGACCTGGGCACCAAATATTTTCGAACCCCCACTATGTATTGTACTGGTCTTCTATATTAGGTACTCTTCTGCTTCTTACAATTTTTCCTATGGCCTATCTCAATGAGGCGGTCTGGGTGCAGTGGTCCTGTAGTTTTAACCCTTCCGCCTCTTCCGCCTCCTGAACTGAGTCAGACTTGGTTCTTCAATCAAATGCTTCTGATAGCAGTATTTGATTGCATGAGCGCGTTGTTTTGCCAAGCATGCATCCTAGTCATCAATGCTTCTGATTGGAGAAGATTGTGGAAGATCTTAAACATGCGGACATTGATGGTGGCGGAGCTGGCTGCTGCAGGAAAGGATGTGGAATTATTTGCCTAAAGAGATGGTTTTATCAGAGTCTATACAGATATTTTAACAGTAATTGGATTTCTGACTGCCAGTCTGTGGTCAAGAAGGATTTTTTCCCTAGTTTTGCAAAATTGGAAGTACTTCAAACTGGGTTTTTGTCTTCATTTGGATCAACAGCAAAACCAATTCTGAGAAAGACTAAACTTTATACTATATAGCTATGTAACTAGTACATACCATATGTCTTTATTGCAGGGCAACTCGAAAAAAATAAATCTTGTGCAATAAAATTGTCAAGAATACAACTCGCATAGAAAAAGAACTTCAAACAGTGCAATAAACTCCTGTATATCAATAAAATCAGCCAACACAGCGCGCCCAATGTGCTTTGTATACACCGAAACTTACTCAGTAGGACATAATAGCAAAATATTGTTCGCTCGTTTATAGTCTCGATTTGCACATATTGTAATAAAATCCCTACGTTATAAAGTGCCAAAACATTCCATTTTGTTATATTGCTGTATTTGTTTTTTGAAGAACATTCTGAAAGGAAGCTGCTGGATGGACGTCAATTGTTCTTTTTATTTGTTTACTTGGTGAATTTTGGTGGGGACATTTTTGATTTTGTGTGTGTTTTAATGCAATGCCACCAAACCTGTTTGTAGAAACAAAAACTACAAAAATGTTCTAGCTCAATATTCCTTCCATAATATCCACCCTCTATAGTAAGGCAGTGGTCAAAATGCTGCCCATCTTTTGGACAGTGAATGTGTCAGTGCAGCTCCTGATATATAATTGTTTTTAATGGATTTTAATGTATTGACTTAGGTTATTTGGAACTGTAGTGATAAAGCTTAGGATAAATCTTTTGGATTTATTACTCTATTTAAAAAGCTCTGTTAAAATATACATGCGGTCCTTCCCCTCAAAGCTCTCGCTGCTTGATTGCCTTTTTTAAAATATAACATTATTGTTGATTTGTCCTCTCTGTTAAATAATTATATCCTTCTGTGCTTTTCTATTGCAAACTCATAAATTGGAATTTCTAAACTAAACTCTCTTTATTGTTTCTCCCGAATCTGCAGTCTTGTTTCTGTTATGGGGGAGTTTCACAGTTTTTTTCTCAATGGAAATTGCTACCAATGAACTATCACCCTAAAAAACATGTGTGTGTGTGTGTGTGAGTGTGGGGGAGGGGTGGGGTATAATAACTCCCCTCTGAGAAGGCATCTATTACAATGATTTTTCTACATATTTCAGAACTTAGACCAAAATTGCCAAACTTAAAAAATCAATTTTTCCATCTGTGCTATTTTGGCACTTGTTAGCAATCCACAATCCTTAGTTTAAATACCAAGTATATTTTTTGTTTGTGTATGTGTGTATAGCGTGAATGCATGTGCATAAATGCTTGCTTGAATTTAATTATGTGTAGAATCAGTCTGCATACACAGGTGTTCATGAGTAATATCAATAATAATAACAAAGTATTTATCCAGGAAAGGTACATACAGATTCCTCTGTTTTTTTAAGTACGTCCTGGGGATGTTACCTTAGCCCAACATCCGGGGTTGTTACTATCAACCAATTTAATGGTACTAATTTTACCTGCCTTGGAAGGATGAAAGGCTGAGTCAACCCTGCCGGGTCGAACATATTCTACTGATGATGCATTAGCCCACTGAGCTATCTCACCGGCTTATGTGTCAATAAATAGATACATTTGAGTCATTTGCAAATGTGTGTGAATGCATGAATGGTTATCTGTGTAGTATAAATGTGTGAATGCATTTAAGTGGTATCATGGTCTGTGAATGTAGTTGTCTTTTTATTAAATTTGTTTGTAATATCTGTTCATGTGTGTTAGGGCAAAAACGATATTTGTCCATTGTTAATGCAGGTACTTGTTTATAAGTAGTGTCAGATATAGTTGTGATTTGCACAAGTGTGGGTGCAAATTAATGTTTGTATTTTTGTGCAGTGTCACTATTGTGAATTTGTAAATGGTGCATTATTCTTTTAACTGCTTTGATCCACAAATTATGGATGGATGTTACATAGTTTCATAATTACATAGTTACATACTTACACAGCTACATAGGCTGAAAAGAGACATGTGTCCATTAAGCTCAGCCTTCCTCACATCTGTTCTTTTCTGTTAATCCATAATAAGGCAAAAAACCCAATCTGATGCCCTTCCAATTGTGCAACAAACTAGGGAAAAATTCTTATTGACCCCAGAATGGCAGTCAGATTTATCCTTGGATCAAGCCGTTATTACCCTACAGTTTAAAAATTATATAATTGAATATTATGTTTTTGCGATTATGCATCTAGTAGCTGTTTGTGGTGAAGGGACTCTATATTAATGCAAGAGATTATTTCAAACAAGACTGCATTGTCTTCCCTCATTCTCTAAGGTATTATAAAGCTTTAGGACAACTTTCTTCATCCTCGTTACCCAAAGTTCCATGGTCTGGATGTATTACTGTAAACCATAGCAAGTTTAACAGTTACTGTAGCCATTTGTAGGCCTGTTGCCTACTGTAGGTCCTAGCAGTAAGGCTTACAATAGGCTCTGAATGACTATGGATTTATTAAGAACACCACCTGACACTATTTATGGGGAGGATGTAATAATATCTAGTTTCCAAAGGAGAATTAGTGAACAAACTATCGAGCATTGTAAACGTGTTTTATAGCTGATGTTAGATTCATGGAGAGGAGGAAGGCTACATTTATATCATTTAACTCAAGCTATTACTCATTTTTATCAATTCCATATATAAAAATGAATAAATGTGTTTAATGGTTAAACACAATATACAGTGCATTCTTCTTGTTTTATTGAATTGTTGTTTTGGTTTTATTGATCAATATAAAGTTGACAGATCAACTTTTGTAAAATGTGCATCACCCATGGTTTTGTAACCGTCCCTTCCCTAAGTGACACAAATGCTTTCAGCAAGAGGTCACATTGGTTATTTCGCTGTAGAACTAATTGAAGTTCAATATATTTTCACACACAGCTGCCATCTGCAGCACATAACTGTCAATTCATGGTATGCATATCTGAAAGCGAAAGGGACTCCTTTCATTGAAAGATAGAGAGATGCACTTCCTAGAAGTCAGGCTGAAATCTATAATTGCAATGCATTCCTGGTAGATGCTATGTACCATTTACTAAATGCTTGTTTCACTTTCTCTTGAATTAAGAATCCATCTGTGTCAAGCAATCACTGCATGTCAATTTATCTTAACCCTGATCAGAGAGAAGCCTCCTTGATAGGGTGAGAAGTTAGCATTGTTTGTGCGCTCCCTTATTGTACATGGACCATTAAACTTCAGTCATGTGAGAAGAATTTAAGGTCACTTTCTATCTTAAAGTGAAGAGCTTTAAGATGTGACAAGATGAGAGAAAATGTGACAGCCCAGTCAGTAAGATTTGAAAACTGACAATAGGCGTATGTATGAAATATATGTAATTTCAATCAACACAATATATTTACAGCATATAAATATTGGATTCTATATAATTATTTATAAATTGTATAACTTGTTGCAAATTTGTGAATTTGTTTTATTCACAAACCTGCACAGGGTCATTCCATAAAGAATAAATTGTCAGGTATTGAAAGTGATTAAAAGTCAATTGAAAATGTAGGCCAAAATAGCCAATTTGAAATTCTCCAACTAGGCAATTTTGGGCTAACATTTTAAATGAATTTAAAATTCACACATTGGTAGTGAATATTTAAAATAAGAGAAGTTTGTCAGGAGTGGGTAGATTGCAAGAGAAACTCTTTGAGATAAAGGCAACTGGGCTGTACAAGTCAAATCCAACAATGAGTGGTAAATAATAGAATTGGCTCAAGTGGAACAGAAAAATAACTAATAACCTAACTGGCCCCCCACATACAGAACCTTGCAGAGAGCACTGCTGTAACTTGCTGCATAGCAGGGACATGGCTAATGATGCGCTCTAGCTGTGCTGCCAGAGGGCAATTAAGGGAATAAAATCAGGACAGCTAGACAGGACCCTGAAATAGGGACTGTCCTGACAAAAGCTCGTCACTTGGGAGCCTTGGGACTGTATATCGTGTGACTTTAAAGCAACGTTTTATCATCACACATAATGTGTTCTAGCGACTGGCGAAAGGACACTACAAAGGTTTTTGCAATAGCAGCCTTCAATACTCTATATAGAAAATGATTGCAACAGTATTTACTGTATGTGAACATTATGTAAAACATATAAACATTAATTTTACATTAATTTTACATTCTGGTGTCATTATAGGAAGCTACATTCCCAGAAATATCATCAAGTTCCTGAGAAAAACCCATAAGCAGAGTTTTTTTGTTTTTTTAAGGCTTTTAGTTTAATATTTTAAATCCTATCTAAAATATTTAAGCATAAAGGCTACAATATTTTATATGATGCTTTTTATCCTCCACAATATTTATGTGAAGAATGAATAGATAATTAAGAAAATCAACTACTGAAAAATGTAGTTATGGCACTCATATTTAACTATACTTTAACTATATAAAACAAAAAGGAATACGTAGCCTATTATTATTAGTATGTGCATAAAAATCTGCATTATTAGGGGGCGGGGCATGATGCCTAAGATGGATGTCAGCATTTCTCTGTAGCTCTGGAGTTAAGGAGCAAATTTGATGAAAAATACCCCAAGAATCCACAGCAACTGACTACAAACATCAGCAGAATGACCTCCAGATAGCCTGTTACATCTCCTGTGCAGATTACACCATCCTGAGTGGTGTTTGACTCAAGCGGTCCTGCGGCCTAGCACGACTAGAGGCCTGTTGTCTGGGAGAGGCGGACAATTTCCTGGTCTCAGGTCCACAAATTCTCTGAGGACTCTTTGCAGCCCTGTCCACCCCCCCTCTTGACTGGTGGGGGTTATCCTGGTCCCCACTGGCTCAAAGCACTCACCTCTATTTTACTGTATTTACTCACTATTTTACTGTATTTACTCACCTCTATTGCATTTTGACAAGTGCACCGGCATACACATCAGAGACAATGGTCTCAGCAAAATGGCGGGCGCGCCACTCATTCCGGAGCATCCTCCTATGCAATCCCGTGGAGATCGTCATTGCTCGGTGGAGCAGTCTCTCAGATGCCTAGACACAATTTTTCAACACTTCTCAGCAGAATTGGAGAAGCGCACAGTCTTGATGCCACATCTTGGATGACGGTATGGGGGACCGGAGTGTGGGGCAGAGTGGGCCTGTCTTGGGTGCAGCCTTTCCCCTACCGACAGTTACCTCTGTCCCCTGCCTGTCTAGGCCTAAAAACACCGGGAATCTGACCCCACAGCATCAACCACCATGACGGAAGACCACACGCCGCTGGCGGCGGCAGAACACCAGGGCCTTCAGAAGCTCCCATTATGGGAAGGACTCTCAAAGTCAAATTCGTCAAATGAAAAAGCCTTGATCAGGCCTGGGACTGGAGAGGGGCATTACTTCGCCCTCATCTTGCCATTTCCCTCAGTTGCCTCCATGTACTGGCTGTCTGCCTACCATGCCCAGGATTTGGTGGGTTCGGTTCTTTGCAGTTACATCCCTGAGGTCCCAAGCCGTGGTATTGGCTGATAATGGACTGGTCTACATGGGCTGATAGCCTGCTTCACCTAAGTGGATTCCTGTTTCCTATCTGGCATGTCCTTGCACCTGTTTGTTTCGTTTACTATCTGGCATCTCTTTGCACCTCTTTGTTTGTTAAATATATGCTATGACCTTATTTCTTATGTTTAACGTTTACTTTTTTGTCTCAAGCTATGCTATCCTGAATGAGAGAGTGCAGTACCAGTGGCTTTCCCTTTTACTTTCCTTTTGACTATATAATCTGTCATACAGCATCTATACTATGCCGGTTGATCTACTACTGTCTTATTAGTCTGATACTCAAGGCATGTCTTTGCTTACCTCTCACTATGTCTAGTAGTTTTCTATATATGTTTTCTTGGTGGTTTAATGTGACTAGAAGAGATTGTTAAGTCTGTTTGCTTCTCGTAAAAAAAAAAAAAGCACAGCAACACTTCTTATACTTGTAAGTCGTCATACCTTGTGTTGCCTGTCATATATCATTATTTAAACATGTATCTGACACTGCGCTCCAAAAGTAAAGAATGTAAAAAAAAAAAATCTGCGTTATTAGTATTGTCCATTCATTTTACATGCCTCTTTGTTCTCTATTGTACTTAGTTTGTTGAGAAAACAAAAAGTTTGTTGAGAAAAAGTAATGTATAGATTGTGATTGTCAAAAATGTAGACGCTCATGTGTTTCAAAACTACAGATAGCATGATGCTTTTTGGCATTAAGATAAAACATAATGAAATGTGTAGATCTATACAACCTGTCATTATTATTATCACTTGCATGCATTTAATTATACATTGTTTAATTGCGGGTATAACTAAAAGCAGCTGTGAAACGTGGATATATCTTATCTGCTCCCTTTTCAAGCCCTCCCCTTCTAACTTTGCCAAGACTTTCTGTGGCAGTCCAATCACAGACTTCTTAATACAGCCCAATGAGAAGTCCTTGCTAGACATGTGCTCTTGGCAATTGCTGCCCCTTGAGTTTAGCTTCACTGAGCTATTGAAACCAGGAATTAACTGTACCTGTGGCCTGCTTGAAAGCCAGGTAGGTGTAACCAGATTAATTTGTCATAGTGTAAATTTTAATTGAAAGCTGCACTTTTTGAGAAATTAAAAAAAAAAAAAAAGGACACATACTTTACACACATAAAGCTTTTCAGCAAGCTAAAGTGCTTTAGGGGTCTGGAATGTCCCTTCAACAATTTATTTGTGGGACGATTTAGGAAATAAGGTAGACAGAAACAAGAGGAGGGCTCCACTTAAAATAAGCTTGCAATCTGGACTAGGTAACAATTGTGATTTATTAACAAAACAGAGTTAGGAAGATATGTTGCTGTCATGCTGTTGGCTGCATTATTGTATAGTGAATCCTATGTGGAGAATTACAATATTTACAGTATGTCTTATATTACATCTCACAGGATGAGATATTCACAGCTGTGATATATTTAATTATAATGTCAAAACAAAAAAACAGATACTTATCATTCCCTACAGACTTTGACTTATGATTCTCTTACTGATATTAAAAACAAAATATTGTTTAAACAGTTCTAGAATGGTTTAGGTAAATCTTCTAGAAAAATGGAAATATTTAATATAACCTCCTTCCTTCCAAATATTATTAAGTAACCAATTTATGTGGGCGGGGTTCTCCCTTAACATCAACAGTGTAAGGTCATGCTGTGTACCACTCCCGTAAACTAATGCAAGCTTTAACCTGACCTGGGCACTGTCTATTTTGCTTTTCTATTACCCGAAGTTATGAATTAAGAAAGGTCATAGCATTTATTAAAACTAATACTGTAACAAAGGGAAATGTCACTTAAAGAACTAGAGACAGGGAACTATAGCTTTAGGGTTTGAATTCCTAACGCTATAGGGTTCTATTAAATTTAACATTTGTATACCAACAAAATAGAGTACAGTGGATGGGAATACTAGATATTTAACAAAGATAACCTTAATGATCCAGCCAATAAGGAACCTCACGCACTCAACTGGGTACATATTACATTCTCAGTTAGCAATATTGATAATGACAATCCCATGCTGAAAATGGTCCCCCTGGGACCCTAATTCCAAGAGAAATGAAGTAATACATCATTGACTGATGACACAACTTAAACATTTCCTCCTAATTTTCTAAATCTATGAGACTTCAGATATGACCTGTGACCAATTCCAAATTAGTGACAAAGCCAATTACCTGGTCTGGCTATGTCTTTTGATATGCTTCTAAAGGTGTCTTTTTTTTCTACGTATGTTTTTAACTACCACAATATTGTTTGTTGCTACTAGAATTTCTAGTTTTTAGATCCTTTTTAGCTATTGCTTTTCTTTAAAAGCAGAATTTATTCACAATGTTATGAGTCTTTTGCTACAAACGGCCTTAATATTTGTAAAGAATAACTGTAACTCCACAGGATTTTTCACATTATGTTTACTTAATTCCTCTATTTAACAAATATGTAAGTCCTGAAAAATAAAATTAAATGTAGAAATTCACACTGCTGCTTTTGCCTCTGTCCTGAAACTGAGTACTTCCATCTTGGCTCTGTGACCATAGCTCTTATAAGCCTTGCTGTTTTCTGTCATTGAGCATATTATGTAGTGCAAAGTGTGCCTTGGCTGTGCCAGAACTGAACTGGATTGTGATGTCAGTCACTGAACCTTTTTTTTTATACTTAGAAAAGAAAATGGAGTATCAGATGAAACAGGATACAACAAGTTATAAGTGGTTTTCTTTTATTCTATGGTGTAATTTCTAGAGAAGTGACAGATTCCTTGCTCCTCTCCCTACGCCGTCTCCCCTCCACCCCCCATTTAGGTATCTGAGCCATCTCATATTCATTTATCTTCCTATCCTTTTTATATTGATTGGATAGGGGTGTGGACGACTGGTGTGTGTTCACTCCAAGTACACTCTGAGCGCAGTAAAACAGGGACTTGTGGAGTACTTTCCCTCAGTTCCCCCAACACCAGGTGACAAAGTCAGGCAGCCAGGTGATCGGGAGGACTGGCGGAAAATCAGATCTCACATGGTAGCAGAACATGACTTGACAAGTCTGCACAAAACCTAAACATACCGTTTGGTTCAATAAGAATTCCCATGACATGCTTGAAAACTAGAGAAATCTCAATGTATCCTTCCTAGTAAAATAGTTTATCAATAAATAAATAATAAGATGAAAAAGACAGTAGTCAGATGGACACTAATGTGGTTGCGTGTCTGAAAGATGAATGGGAGTCTAAGAGACAATGGAGAGACTGAACTAATGATTTCTCGAACAATGAAAAAAAAATTTGGTTCTCCACATTAGAAAGTTTGAAAGGCCCCCCATAGTTAAGTGTCCCCATCATGCAAAAAAAGGACCAATTTACACTTTTGGTTACTACTCTTAAATTATTGTTTACCAAGTTATTTTGAGCATTTTTAAATCTGTTGTTTGGAAACTTTTATTGAGTAAACTATAGAGGTCTGCATATCAATAGACCTGAATAACTATTCTAATTTGCTAGTTTCCATTATTCAGAATCTTACAGACTGGACACTCTGATGTGAAATGCTGGTAATTGAAAGCAGTCAAGCTACAAAGGCCAGAGGTCATGACCCTTGACTTATTGGTTCGCACTCTCTGTTACAAACAGAAGATACATTTTTTTTCTCTGAAGGAATAGATTTCTCCTACATAAAGTTGTAAAAACTTTATTTTTTTAAGATTATTGGAAAAATGTGGCAGGGGAGATACTTTTAAGGTATAAGTAGGAAATTCTCCAGTAAGTCTATGGATCTAAGAGAAAAAAACTGAAATGAATGCATATGGATGACACAAGATGTGAAAAGGGCCCTGCATAAACAAGTTTATATATACAAGTAGAAAATGGAAGTAAAGCCTTAACCGGAAATAACTAAAGTGGATAGATTTTGCACTTTAATAAACCAATCCATATTTCTTTCTTTTGGCCTGTGCAAAGTTAGGAAACCATTTGACATATTTTAATACAATAATTTATGTCCCTAAGCATCGCAGCTTAGCTCCAGGAAAACAGTCTGTATATAGGAAAACACCCTCCAGTTATGAATAATCTTACATATTGTTTGCCAAGAAGAGCAAGGAATACCTGATGGTAAAGCTATTCGAAGATTCTGAAGTTCTAAAGATAATACAGGCAGTGATATAGAGAAATAAACAAAACCATCTTAACAGGGCTTGGCAACACCCTCTACAGTACAACTTGTGTCATCCTAATTTAAACAAGCAATGTGGCTTATAGTCCAATACAAATAGAATGGGCATTATAGATCATTCTTGCCCTGTTGTACAATAATCAAGAAAAAAGACACTGCACACAGTGTAACTAACAGGCTACGCTTAATAAAAAGTTAGAAATATCACACTTTCAAAGATATCTTACAAAGTAAAAAATAAAGTCCAATTTTTCATCAGATGTTCTTAAATCTTTATAGTCACTTGAATGCTTATCAATGCAAAGAAACAAAAATAAAAGAGAGAATGACAAAAGAAGGGGGCGGAGCTCAGCAAATGAGCTGAACAGTCGCATGGCACACGAGCTTTAGGCCCAAATCTACCCATTTGACAACACCTAAACATTATTTCCTTCACTTTCAGGAGCTGTGGGTGACAAGACAGCGAGATGGGTCGCAAGACAAAGAAGCCAAGACCGGACAAACCGCAACAGGTACCAAACATTGCCAAGCTCCTGCGGCAGATACATGGGGCACCTGAGCCCAAAATGGCCACCTACCCAGAGACCTATTCCGAGCTATTGAATGGTTTTTCTTCAGGGAAGAAGCAGCTGACTTACCTCCGGTGCAAATACCAGCGCCGGTCACCCAGAGAGCTGATGTTTCACCGGTGACGACGGTGACGACCAGAAGACCTCCAAAAGACCATCCAGTCAGATGTTGCCTCGCTCCGCGCCGACATCCATGGCCTAACAGGACGAATTGGAGCCTTGGAGTGTGCTACTAACGTCCACAAGGATCAAATAACTTCATTGCAGCAAGCAGTCCAGGGACTTCAGCAACAAAAGGAGGCATATGAGCGCCGGTTTGCAGCACTCGAGGATGCACGCCATGCCAACAATCTGAACGTCTGGGGCATCCCAGAGGACACCCCAGGGGCTGAACTGCCACATATAGGGTATTTCTTGGATTTTAACTAACAACTATTTCTGGCACTATGGCACTTTTTATCTCCAGATTTGCGGTACGACGATGGGCACCAGATTCGCACCCAGTTACGCCAACCTGTTTATGTCATTATGGGAACAGAGACATATTTTTGATCAACACAGGTGGGATGCGAATCTGGTGACCTATCGCCGATACATAGATGATATCTTTTTTATCTGGATGGGGGACGAGTCATCTCTTACTGCCTTTTTAGCCCATCTGGAGGATAATGATTGGGGCATTCGACTGAACGGCACTTTTAGCACCCATTTGGTTAGTTTTCTGGATTTGAATATTTACATAGAGAACAACACTATCAAGACACTTTAAAAAGGTGGATGTCAATAGTTACATCCAGTGCAATAGCTGCCACTATTCTCCGTGGCTTTTAAATGCCCCCAAAGCGCAGTTAATGAGAATAAAAAGGAACTGCACTGACGATGCCATATTTCATGAGCAGGCCCAGAAAATTTTAGGTGACTTTAACGATAAGGGGTATGAAGACGCACTATTAAATAGGGCCTTCGAAGAAGTGGGCATGCAAGAGAGAAATGCACTAATAAGTTATAAGGAGAAAAGACCGAATATTGAGGATAATGCAATACCTTTTATTTGTGACTTTACTTGTCAGAGCAAACAATTAAGGAAAATCGTATCTAAATATTGGCGCATTTTAAAAAGTGATGAAGTTCTCAACTCAATTTTACCCGACAAACCTAAAGTTATATATAGAGGTGTCTCCAATAGTTTGACACGGAACCGATTAGCGACTAAAAAGAATACTTCTAATCCATTTAAAGAGTCAAAAGGTTTTTATGGGTGTGGGATGTGCGGAGCTTGCAGGAACACGAGATCGGGGAGTTGCCATGGCAACGCGCCGGATCTCGCGAGAGGAACCGGGCGGAGCTACAAGATAGAGCTCCGCCGGGTCCTCTCCCTCCCTCCCCAGCCGCAGGTCTGTTTAAATGGGCCGGTGAAGGAGATCTTTGATCCCCCCACCGGCCCTCCATGGCAAACAGCGGGGCCGGCGCTCTGATAGTGCCGGCACTGCATAGACCGGCAGGGGATGTCCTGGGACCTCCCCTGCCGGCCTCGGCCCATGGCCACCGCGGCCCACCGGGCATTTGCCCGGTGTGCCCGATGGCCAGTCCGGGCCTGAGTGTGGTCCATATTACTTTTTTAATTCACATTGCTGGACTGTGATGTACTTCACTATTTGCACAATATTTTCTTGCCCCTGTAGGGAACTGAACAGTTATACTTTTTCTCCAAATATAGGGCTAAGTTCATCACTGTGTTTTACAGCGCTCTACTGAGTGATTCCTAAAGTGGTTTGTTCCACCTGGGTTACTTGTTCTATACTATATATATTGCGGCGCCTACTAGTGGGCCTGCTTCCACTACGGCAAGCTAAGGCAGTTCACCTGGATGACTTTTTCCAGGCCCCGAAACTGGCTAAAGCACCAACCATGGCACCTCAAGGTCTCATTCTGTGGTTCCAGCAACACAAAGATAAAGCTGCAGTCATGGCAGCGACCAGGGACTGCTCACCCTATAAATTTTAAGCAATGGAACTATCGTTTTATGCAGACCTCACTGGGGGCACACTTGCCTGGGGAGATCAATCAGGCCATTCACTACACTCCTGAGACAACATGGCATACAATACAAATGGCAAATGACCCACACACTGCTGATCCAGCATGGAGAAATCAAGCATAATGTGTGTGACCTCCAAGAAGCAGCAGCTTTATTACCCACCCTGGGACTACCGAAGGACTCTCTTCACCCCACTGTGACCCAAGGAACCGCCAATCCGACTCATCAATGGACTCATCAATAGAACCCACGAGGATCCAAACGAGATCAGATTGTGGCAGTAACGACCTGAAGCATGCAGCCATGTAGCAACACACCGGAGACCCTCTGCCAATTAAAATGTTATGTAATTTTGGTTGTTTATCGAGTTTATCGAGTTATGCAAATTGTGCCTTTTGTACCGCACTGAATGGACGGTCCATCGACCATGATACTTTCTCCCCCCCACCTGAACCCAGTTATTGTTCTGATAGCACCAGCTGTTGTGGCTGTGCAAATCTGTCTGTTATCTTAAGCACAACCTAAATAAAGAATTTAAAAAAAATTAAAAATAAAAGAAAGAACAAATATAGTGTAGTATATTTTGGGGAATGTGATAAATGACTCAATGCACAAATGCTCACTCACATGTGAAGACGTTTCAAACAAGCTTCAATAGTAGTGACGTATATCAGTATAGTTCCCACTTGTGGATATGTGGTACAATTAGGAGCATCCAATTATTCCAGCGCATATCCAAAAAATAGGGAGAAAAAAATTCAATAGTGCAATATTGTAATTACTGGAAACTAACAATGTGCTAACAATAATAGGAAAAAATCTCAGAAGTGAGGAGCTTATTCCTAAGGCTTAGAGCAGCAAACCTGTGCTGGTACAATCTCCACCAGTTATATAGGTGTTTATTTAGCAAAGCGAGTTTTGGATATATCTGCTTGCTTTTATCCTTGTGCACATAAAAGTTATTTTTTTTTTAACTATTAGGCTTTTATTGTTTTAGATTTTTTTTTTTTTGTTTCTAGCCATTTTCTGTAAAGCACTGAAATTTGCCATCCTTGGTGAGGATTATTCCACCTACAATGTTTAAATGAGCAATCTTTTCTGCTCCTCAAATTATAAGTACAGCTTCTCTTCAGTTATTCTTTTATTTAAAAGTGTACTGTACACCATATATTGTCTCCTCACTTTTACATATCAACCTATGCTGCTGGGTGTGCTGTGAACTATACAGGGAGTGCAGAATTATTAGGCAAATGAGTATTTTGACCACATCATCCTCTTTATGCATGTTGTCTTACTCCAAGCTGTATAGGCTCGAAAGCCTACTACCAATTAAGCATATTAGGTGATGTGCATCTCTGTAATGAGAAGGGGTGTGGTCTAATGACATCAACACCCTATATCAGGTGTGCATAATTATTAGGCAACTTCCTTTCCTTTGGCAAAATGGGTCAAAAGAAGGACTTGACAGGCTCAGAAAAGTCAAAAATAGTGAGATATCTTGCAGAGGGATGCAGCACTCTTAAAATTGCAAAGCTTCTGAAGCGTGATCATCGAACAATCAAGCGTTTCATTCAAAATAGTCAACAGGGTCGCAAGAAGCGTGTGGAAAAACCAAGGCGCAAAATAACTGCCCATGAACTGAGAAAAGTCAAGCGTGCAGCTGCCACGATGCCACTTGCCACCAGTTTGGCCATATTTCATAGCTGCAACATCACTGGAGTGCCCAAAAGCACAAGGTGTGCAATACTCAGAGACATGGCCAAGGTAAGAAAGGCTGAAAGACGACCACCACTGAACAAGACACACAAGCTGAAACGTCAAGACTGGGCCAAGAAATATCTCAAGACTGATTTTTCTAAGGTTTTATGGACTGATGAAATGAGAGTGAGTCTTGATGGGCCAGATGGATGGGCCCGTGGCTGGATTGGTAAAGGGCAGAGAGCTCCAGTCCGACTCAGACGCCAGCAAGGTGGAGGTGGAGTACTGGTTTGGGCTGGTATCATCAAAGATGAGCTTGTGGGGCCTTTTCGGGTTGAGGATGGAGTCAAGCTCAACTCCCAGTCCTACTGACAGTTCCTGGAAGACACCTTCTTCAAGCAGTGGTACAGGAAGAAGTCTGCATCCTTCAAGAAAAACATGATTTTCATGCAGGACAATGCTCCATCACACGCGTCCAAGTACTCCACAGCGTGGCTGGCAAGAAAGGGTATAAAAGAAGAAAATCTAATGACATGGCCTCCTTGTTCACCTGATCTGAACCCCATTGAGAACCTGTGGTCCATCATCAAATGTGAGATTTACAAGGAGGGAAAACAGTACACCTCTCTGAACAGTGTCTGGGAGGCTGTGGTTGCTGCTGCACGCAATGTTGATGGTGAACAGATCAAAACACTGACAGAATCCATGGATGGCAGGCTTTTGAGTGTCCTTGCAAAGAAAGGTGGCTATATTGGTCCCTGATTTGTTTTTGTTTTGTTTTTGAATGTCAGAAATGTATATTTGTGAATGTTGAGATGTTATATTGGTTTCACTGGTAATAATAAATAATTGAAATGGGTATATATTTGTTTTTTGTTAAGTTGCCTAATAATTATGCACAGTAATAGTCACCTGCACACACAGATATCCCCCTAACATAGCTATAACTAAAAACAAACTAAAAACTACTTCCAAAAATATTCAGCTTTGATATTAATGAGTTTTTTGGGTTCATTGAGAACATGGTTGTTGTTCAATAATAAAATTAATCCTCAAAAATACAACTTGCCTAATAATTCTGCACTCCCTGTATATGTCCCTGGGCTGGGATTGTACACATGCTTGACTTGTTACCATGAGCTTCAGGTGAAATCTCCCCACTCGTGATTTTGTTTCATACTATAGTTTAACATTGCTTATTAACCATTACAATTTTGCACTATTGTATTTTTTCTACATTTTTGTTGCATATTCACTAGAATTATTGTAAACACCTATATTCCTGGGTAGGGATTGTACTGCCACAGATTTGTTACTGTGAGCTTCATGAAAAAGCTCCTCACTTGTGAGTTTATTTCCTGTTTCCATTTGCACATTACCAGTAATTACAATATTGCTATTGGAGTTTTTTCTCCCTCTTTTTTGCATACACCTTGGAATCATTGGTTACTCACAATTGTTACACATATCCGCAAGTGGATAAATGTCACTACTACTGAAGCTTTTTTTAAACTCTTTCACACGTGAGTGAGCATTTGTGCACTGAGGTATATATCACTCATGTTCCCTCAAATATATTAAATTATATCTTTTTTATTTCTTCTTTTATTTGTGTTTCTTTTCATGTACTTATTGATGAACATTCAAGTTACTATAAAGAATCAAGATCATCTGATGAAAAATAGGACTTTATTTTTTACTTTAGATATCTTCTAAAATGTGTTATATTTCTCTTTTTATTAGGCACAACTTGTTTGTGACATTCTGTGCTCTGTGCAGTGTTTTTTTTTTCTTGATTATTGTCTCGGTGTTTTAGATGGAGCCTCTCTTCACAATGTTTGCTGCCCTAGGTATTTCTGTTTTTCATATGTTAGTGCTGTCCCTATCTGTAGTTTCCATTTTGGCTTTGTTGTACAATAATAATGAGCAGTCCGTTCTTGGCTAGGGTGGTAGACTCATCTAGTGAGATCGAACGTTTCAGTTTACATGTTATTCTGCAAACAATCTTTTATATGAATTAGGTCTCAAATGATTTGAATGTTCCTTGCTTACAGCACTATATTTTTTTATAGTACAATGCCTTATGGCAGGGTGTAACTACAAGCTGCTGGCAACATGCAAGTTATTTTATTCATTGAGAATGTGTTATGCGTAGAATAATACATTTTGCTTTTTATTATGTTCTGGGATGCACAAACAACATTTAGCAAACACACAAAAGAAATATTCAGGTGTCAGTATTATATTGTGGTGTTTGATTGCACATACAGACAAATAATTGGTTATGAGATTCCAGACTGATAGATGAATTTATGTTTTCTAGATTATTCCACACTCAATGTGAAAAGACTTATCGATATTTGTTGTAATGGGCAATATGCCAGACAAGGATGTTGGAATAAATATAGAAGCTGTAGGCCAAAAACATTTAGGTAGTGAAGCAACTTACTAGAAAATTGATTAGGACCAGGTAAAAATGGTGAGGAATATGTCTATAATTGTGAAGTCCAAAGGTCTAGCCAAGGCCGGACTGGTAAAGCAAAGCAGCCCTGGAAAAAAATGTATGCCAGCCCTATAAGTCATTGTGCCACGGTAGTGTTTGTGTGTGTGTGTGTGTGTGTATATAGTCATTGCGCCACGGTAGTGTTTGTGTGTGTGTGTGTGTGTGTGTATATATATACACACACACAAACACTACCGTGGCACAATGACATATAGGGCCTGCATAATTTTTCTCTCTCTCTCTCTCTCTCTCTCTCTCTCTCTCTCTCTCTCTCTCTCTCTCTCTCTCTCTCTATATATATATATATATATATATATATATATAAAATATATGTTTATGAATTAGAATTACTCAATCTGGGGTAGCAAGACGTAGCCGTATTTTAAATGTTATAAAGGGATATTTAGCATTATCACTAAAGGATATAAATATATAACATCCTGGTATCCCGATGGGCCAGTCCTGCCCTGGGTCTAACTGCACACCAGCATATGTTTAGGATGTAACAGAACCAGGTCGTTATTTGGATTTTGCCTTGATGCCTCTTGCACTTAGCTACTCCAAGGTACGAAAAGATCTAGAGCAAAGGGAGCCCATAGGTTTCTTGCCATTGTTTGTTAAACTAAACCTCCAATGGTCCTAGGCCATCATTTGACTGGGCACAGGGAAGCTCAGGAATCATGGGGTTTTGTTTTACACACTAGCGGGTTATCCTTGAACTTGTCTTCTCTCATATTGTGATTCAACCACTTGTTAGTATTGTTGGCAAAATATACAGTACAATTTTTGCTATGAAAAAATTAGGCTTCACTTAACTTTACTAAGTTAACTAACCGTTTAAAATAAAACTAACAAAATAAATTGGCTAAATAAATCCTTGTATCTTAACACTTTTGTAAAAAAAACTAATCAAATTACAGCTAAACTACAGATAGATTTGTTATGAAATGGCTAAGTGAAAAGACTCAAAATGCCTTATATTAAGTTGTTGACGCGGTCTTCTTTTGCAAATCGCATGCAATAATAGTAGAGGAGAGGTAACATGATGTTGGGGATTGCTATTTTATCCCAAAAGGACATGGCCCCAGTAAATAAGTCGGTCCAAATTGTAAGTTTGAAAACTGAAATTGACATGTTAGTAATTTAACTACACAAAAATCTGGCAGAGATCTACATGTGGGATATTGCCTTACTTGAAGACAGCTGCAGAAGACAGATCTAGGGTCT
Organism: Pelobates cultripes; assembly: GCA_933207985.1. NCBI lineage: Eukaryota > Metazoa > Chordata > Amphibia > Anura > Pelobatidae > Pelobates > Pelobates cultripes. Next base: position 264,383,677 of record OW240913.1, read on the forward strand.
CTATAGTAGTGAGACACATAGTCCACAAGATTCACCATGAAAATAAAATGTATGTGAAAAACATTAAACAAAACCAGGTGCTGGTTGATGATAACATGTTTGAATGAAAATTGTCAAAATGTTCTTAGTCAAATACTCTGAGTAGTCAGTACTTTCTGCAACTATATACTATTGTGCATTTGTTTTGGATTCTTTGACTTTTATTAAAATGATCATCTCAGCAGATCAAAGTTGGCAAAAGTTTACCTTTTTATTTGAATGTAATTCCTTGCAATATTTGTGCTATAACTTCCAAAACAAAAGAAATCATAGGTAGGCAATTTAAACTAAACCTATTCTTTTTCTTTTAAATTATTTTTCTTTCTGAGATGCACAATTAGTGCCACAATGGTCTAACTGGATACAATGCCCAAATCGTTCTTCTTTGAAGATAATGTTTTTACCACCATTTTGCAACTTTGTTATAAACTTACCACATCTTGCTGTTTAGTATTTTACATATAGCTTTAAATATTTGTTGATATCAGAGATAAAACTCAAACTGTAAATAAAAGCATCCCTGCAAAAACAGAGACTGTGCTTCATAGCCCAGGGCTGTGTTTAATGTTAAATAGGATTATGCATTTTAATAATAAATGCCTTTTTAAGTTGTGTAAATAATTGATGCATTTTGTTTGTCATTAAAACACTCTCAGATGATGGAATGTGTTTAAGGAGTTAATCTCAGCTATTCTAACTGTATCTTACTTTCCTCAAATGACATAACAAATATGGCATAACATTACTGAGTATTGAGGAGGTTGTAGTTCAGTTTCAGTTGAATTATTGTTGTCTGGATTAATCCGTTCTGTGAAATGTATTTACTGTAAAAAACAAACAAAAACAAAGCCCCCCCCCCACAAAAAAAATCCCCAAACAGATAATTGCAAGGTGCTTTGATGACTACGAACAAGTAAATTCTAGACTAATATAATGCCTTCCCAGGGGAACTGCTAATCCAAGTGTCTGAACAAATGACAATAGTTTACCCTTTACAATCAAAAGAAACTCCACTTCAAAAACCTGTTTTTTTTACAGTGTGAAAGCATTAACTACTTGACAGTAGATATTATGGATGCCTTCATGATCAACTTAATGTTTTATTTTTTTAATAACAGTGTGCATAGCAACACTGCTTTAAATAGATTAATTGAGATATTGGTCTTTGAGACCATTTGAGACAAATTTAAAATGTATGTTATTTAGGGTGTTGCTTTTCACTGCATACGTTAAAAAGGAATGCTAAAAAAACTTGTCCGCCCCGTTTATGCTATTAAAGGCACACTATAGTCACCAAAACAACTTTAGGTTAAGGAAGCAGTTTTAGTGTATATATCATGATCCTGCAGTCTCACTGCTCAAATCTCTGCAATTTAGGAGTTAAATCCCTTTTGTTTCTGTCTATGCAACCCTAGTCACACCTCCCCTGGCTGTGACTCACTCACCATGCATGGAAAATAAAATGGTTTCACTTTCAATTAGATGTAACTTACTTTAAAAGTTCTTATCAACAGTGCAGGGGATAATGAATTTTAAATTAAATAGAATTTGCAATGAAGGAAGTATAAACATTAGCTGACTCTTTACAGGAAGTGTTTAGGAAGGCTGTGCAAGTCACATGCAGTGAGGTGTGACTAGGATTCATAAACAAAGGGATTTAACTCCTAAATGGCAGAGAATTGAACAGTGAGGCTACAGGGAAATGATCTATACACCAAAACTGCTTCAATAAGCTAAAGTTTTTTTGGTGACTATAGTGTCCCTTTAACACTCCATGGTTGGGGGTGGATAAAGGTTACCCTTTCAAACCCTGCTGTATTGCAATGGGGCTTTGGAAGTCACACCAGGAAGAGAGCACTGATATGGCTGTGCAGAGAGTTCAGTTTCGCTCAAGCACACTTCAGCCAGGAAATAGTTGGGACAGGGGTAATAAACAGATAGCACACACGTAGGGGGAAATATAGAGACAAGTACATAACTGGGGAGGGGAAGAGGGGACAGCAGAAAATTAACTGAGTTAGGAACAACCACAAATGCCAATGTTGAAGATACTTTAAAATGTCAAGCTCCATTATTTTGTCACAGTCCACCACTGCCATGCTGTGTAAGTATAATTAATAAAAGCAACAGGTTCAGGGAGGTCTAGCTGCATTTTAGATCAATTTACATCCATTTTATTGTTTGCTATGGTTTTATTATTTTTTATTTTATTCTACTTTTATAATTTTGATGCTTATATTTTCGGTTTGTCTCTGTAATTTTTGACGCATGGTGTACTCTAATATATGTATGCAATAAAGTGATTCTGACACTTGAGAAGGCTCAAGCCAGTATTTGTAGCTGTGGACAACTTTACCTCATTGAAGTGATCTGGGTGCAGTGTCCTGTGCCCCTTAGTCTTGCAATGTAAACCATTGCAGTTTTAAAGAAACTACAATGATTACCTTGAGTGACTAAGACTGCTTTTCACCAGAGGCACTTCTTGGATCCTAATGGACTTGTAGTCTCCTAACTGATGCTGGACATCCTCACCCTCTGCATGAAGACATCCAACGTAGTAAAATGCTCATAAGAAAGCTCTGAAACAATTCTTTCCTATGTGGACGGCCAAATACAATCGCAGCGCTTGCCGCACATGCGCATTAGGCTCCCCTGTTGGATGATGTCGGAAGAGTCGGAGTGTCAACCCAGAGTGAGTGAAAAAAAAGTTTTTTTAACGTTGAGTTCCATACACTATATAATCCTGTTAGCATTAAAGTTGAATTAAGGTTGTTCACTGAATATCTAGTGATTCTGTCATTCCTGTAAGGAGTGAGTTCAATTTCAGCCATAGGACCTCACATACCCTAGGGCTTTTAGTTTAACAAAGTTCTATGCTTATGTTTTTGTCAAATAACAAGAGAACTTGCTTTGATATATGAGTATACACAACAATAGGGTATTGCACACCATATTTATGAATTTACTTAATAAAGTGATTGTAATTTGGAAAAGTGAAGTGTCTGTATGTCTACACAGATACACCATAACAAGGATAGGTAACCTTTGGCACTCCAGATGTTGTGGACTACATCCCCCATAATGCTCTTACACCCATATTGCTGGCAAAGTATCATTGGAGGTGTAGTCCAAAACATCTGGAGTGCTGAAGGTTGCCTATGCCTGCACTATAACATTCACGTCACTGACAGGTGAAGAGAAAAACATTGATTATTATCAATACAATGGCACCTGTCCAGGGGTGGGATATATTAGGCAGTAAGTGAACAATCAGTTCTTGAATTTCATGTGTTGGAAGCAAGAAAAATGGGCAAGCGATAAGACCTGAGTCACTTTGACAAGGGCCAAATAGTAATGGCTAAACAACGGGATCAGGGCATCTCCTAAACAACAAATCTTGTTGCATGTGGGATGCAAAGGCAAATCTTGTCCAGTCACACAGAAGAGCTAATGTAGCTTAAATTGTTGAAAAATTTAATATTGAACATGATAGAACACACAGTGCATCGCAGTTTGCTGTGTATCGTGTTAGCTTAGCTGCAGACCTGTTAGAGTACCAATGAAGCAACTTCAATGTGGACGTGAGCATCAAAATTGGACCATGGAGCAATGGAAGAAGTTTTCTTGGTCTGATGAATCACATTTTCTTTTAGATCAGGTAAATGGCATCGTGCGTTCACTCGGAGTCAAACCCGGAAGTGACATCGTAATCCGGAAGTGACATCGTAATCCGGAAGTGACGTCTTAACATCAGCGCGGTCGGAAGGAGAAGTGAGAGATGTATGTAAATGAAGATATGGAACGCATGAGTGCCTTTCACAACAGATTTAACCGCGAACTGCAGCAATTAAGGACTTATATAAAGACACTATCTGGACAGTATTATTGAAAGCTGACTGAGGAAGCCACAACAGGCGAAACGCGTATTGGCTTATTTACTAGTATTTTATCCTTTTATATTTTATTTAATATTTTATGTATATCTTTATAATAAAGTAGTTTTTTACTATTCCATCCCCTGGATCCTCTTCTACTTATTGGAAACCATACCACCAGCTACCCTACAATAGATCCTGAAACCATCTATACCAGAGCCAGGTTCCTAATTGGCTCTGATTTTGTGAGTGTTTCCTTGCACCTATTGCATTTTAATATTTATTGTAAACTGTCTACACTATTTTGTGTATCTCTCTATCTCTGCAGTAATATATTGGGGAAGAGGAGAGAACAGCATTGCTCCATCCATTGTGATTGCATTGTATGTATTTTTGTGTTGGTATAGGGGATACCACACGGGTGTTTGAGCTATTGTAGTCACTAACTGTGCCATTTGTATTTGTTGTGTTAATGGCCTGGTGTGTATGCATTGTTTACCTGGGGAAGAGATGGCAACAGGATGCACTATAGGAAGGAGATAGGCCTATAGAGGCAATGTTATGCTCTGGACAATGTTCTGCTAGGATACCTTGGGCACTGACATGCATGTGGATGTTACTTTGACACCTACCTAGAATTTGTTGCAGACCAAGTATATTCCTCCATGGCAGTGGTGTTCCCTGATGACAGTGTCCTCTTTCAGCAGGATAATGTACTCTGCCACACTGCAAAAAATATTCATGAATGTTTTTTTGAGGAACACAAAACAAAGAGGTGTTGCCTTCCAAATTCCACAGATCTCAATACAATTGAGCATCTGTGGGAATTGCTGGAACAATAAGTCCAATCCATGGAGGCCCCACCTTGCAATTTGCAGGACTTAAAGTATTTGTTGCTAATGTGTTGGTGCCGAACACCACAGGAAACGTTCAGAGGTCTTCTGGAGTCCATGCCTTGATGAATCAGAACTGTTTTGGAAGCATGAGTGCGACCTAAATGATATACCCCGGTGGTTTTGTGGCTGATCAGTGTACGTGTTTAGAATAATTTCTAAAAAAATAAATATCTACCTTCCAATAAAAGGCAATATATTTTAAAAGACAATTCCATCATGTTACCATACAGGAAACAGGAAGTAGTTATTTGAACTCTATGATTTTGATCAATAAGTCAAAATCCTTGATTTGTTAAAACTGCTAAACAAAGTGAAAATTTTTAAAAGTCATGTAGTTTTTACCATGATATATGATAGTGGATATATTATTTCTGATGAGCTACTTTAAGTATAACAAAACAACATTCCATTTCTATTCTGTAAACAAGACTTTAAAAAAAAAAAAACTGACAACCTTTAATAACATAACTTCAGCATGTTTTACATTATAAGCTTGCAGACAGGGTTCTTAAAACCTATTGGAGCAGACCGTTTCAGTCTGTCAATTACAGATTTTTAGTTTCTGTCTTAGTTATGTCCTGTAGTGCAAAATTTGTAAACACCATATACATGCATTCTATGTTTTGGTACAGGGACTAATGTATGCAATTTGTTGCATCACTAATACTAGCTTCTCTTGTTGTGAGGTTTCTTTGATATTCACTTGTTATTAACTTTGGTTCTATTTCTTACAATGTATATTTGTACATTGACTTTGGAATCTGGAGAACCTTTAAAACGCCCATAAGAAGGTGAATTTATGGTGTTTAATGCAAAAGCTGCACTTTGCAAATCTCTGTTGTTTGACCCCAATTTTAAAGTCTCATTGGTTCATGTGAACCCAAAAACTAGTGGTGCAGCACCCCTGTATACTTATGGTATTATGAGTTGATAGGCACAGTTTGCTATGAGTACCCAGTAAAATTAATTAAGATACATAAACCTAACCAATCACTCAGCCTGTGCCAAGGTCACATTGGCGATCACCCAAGTCCTTGCTAATTCTAGGGCTTTGGACAGGGGGAAATGTAGAAATGCATGCAGCAGTCTGAGAGTAGATCACAACCAATACTAGTGGCAATGCAGAGAGCGGCCTATTGTGACATTTCCAAAACTGCACTTACTATACCGATGTGTGCACTGGCACCAGCAGTAGCTTCAAACAATCCTGAGCCCACTCACCATTTATCTCTCTCTCCCTTCCCTAATTGTTATATGTTTGAGGAAGCAGACACGTAAGGTGAGTGTATTTATGTACATAGCCTGTCGTCGCTCCCTGTGTATAAATCCTCCTGAGGGAGCTTATGGTTATAAAAAGTCACAAACCATTTTGTACACAATGGAATTATCTACACAAAGATGATGTTTTATCAGATTCTTTTGATATCATTTTTTTTTTTTTAAGTTCTGGATGCTTTTTAAAAGAAATTCTCAAAGGACATAATATTTAATATGCATAATAACAGTGTGATTCTCTCTTGATTTTTTTCCTCAATAAGAATTGTTTCCATTTTTTGTTGCACAATTAAAAACTTTTGCGTTCTCTTCGCACAAAAATATAAAGCAAAGATATGTGAGTGAAAGGTTAAACTCGATAGACATGAAGTGTTTTTTAACCTATATAACTAAGCACCTGTGTAACATAGTGAACAAGCTACGTTCCATTTTCCTCTTGCCTTAGGCAGATCTGACAATACAGTGCATTAAGTGTTTAAGTGATTCATCACCCACCATTCTATGGCCTGAGACAAAATTACTCTTTGAATAGCACTAGGGCCAATTTAATGTTATTTTACATACCTACAAAAAATGAAATACAGTGGATACGTTTAGTTTAACAAAATGTATGTTTTGAACTTTTATTTTTGTTTTAAGACCATTTCTCCATTTACGTAACAGACTGCAAACTGGACTAATACAGCTTCTCTATCTATCTATCTATCTATCTATCTATATACATATATATAGTGGGACCTCAGTTTACAAATGAAAATCCATTGAAAATAATGCCTCGGTTTACAAAAATGTTTCGGCAATACAAAGCAAGTTTCCCCATGATGCATTGCACCTGGGAGGTTTATAGCACCGCCCCCTGCATGCTGGAGCCTGGGGGTAGCACATGGCGTCGAGTGTGGAGGTGTTGGAGCGGCTTTTGCATCGAATTTTGGAGCCATTCTGGAAATTGTTTGCACTTGTTTTGGGACTTTTTGGTGCATTTCTTAAGCTGTGGAAAGGTAGGGAGCTGAGCTTTGTCATTTGCATGCCTTTTATTGTGTGTTCTGCATTGTGGGTTGGTTTCCATGCCAGCTCATTTTGACTTTTTTCTGACCTCCAGAACGGATTAATTGGTTTTCAATGCATTCCTATGGGATACCGCATTTCGGTTTACAAATTTTTCGCAATAAGAAAAGTCCCGGAGAACGCATTAAATTCGTAAACCGAGGTCCCACTGTATATATGTAGAGAGAGAGAGACATATATATATATATATATATATATATATATATATATATAAAATTGATATATTTGTTCATTACCCTTCCCCCTTACTTGAGCTAAAGAGTTTATGAATATAGAGATTTTATAACCCCATAATTTTTCCTTTGCAAGGTAAGGGTGATAAGAGTGCAGGGTATGATTTTAATCACAGGTCTTAGTATCTAGGAATAGGGTGAGCTATCTGTGCTGTTCCCATATGCTTATCTGTTGTCAGTACAGATATTTGCCAGTACAGTAATTGTCAGTACAGGTTTCCAACATGCAGATATAGAACAGTAAACAGGACAAAACGGATTACCGGTTGTTACAAACTGCCATTTGTAACTGTTATTTTATTTGACAAATTGCCCTGCTTCCCTGTGTTATGGAGAAGCCTAATTGCCAGCCTTCTGCCCCATGACTATGGACCTAGTGTGTATGGCGATTTGACTGTATTTGTGGGATCTGAGCGCTGTTTGGATATATTGAGCGCTCAGATCCAAGCCATCTGGGGATAGGTTGAATGTGGGGGTTCTGTTCAGTTCAATAGGAGTTATGAATTTTTGTGTCTTTTTGTGTCTTTTGCTAACATGTGGTTAATGGAGTCTGCCTCTATCCCTGGATAATTGGATTACTTTCCCCATTGTCCAGGATAGAGGCCTCTGTAAAACCGGTTTGGGCCAGAAAACCATGCTGCCAGCCAGGCCCCAAAAGACACTTTTGCTAACCTTTGAACCCCTTGTCTGACTTGTGCCATTTTTTAATATGTTGCTCCCCTTAATGGATTGATTCCAAATATGTAATTTTTATGAAGATTGGATGTGTAGTTTGGAAGTTATAGTACATGTATAAAAACTGTATTTTTACTGTTCTGTTTTAATTATGTTATGTGATTATCTGAGGGATGGGAATTTCCCCGAATGTATATTGTTCCGATTGGTTATACTGCTAATTATGTGGGTGTCTCCCTTGCATGGGCAGAATCTCATAAAAGCAGAGTGTGTGCCATTAAACATCAGATCTTCTTGACCCTCAATACGTAGCCTTGTCTCGTTATTGGAGGGAACTGCTATATCACACTGGGGATTGCTATGCTCTGCATATTCCCCTGAGCTTTTAATCACTTAGCTCTTTTAAGAGCTGTTCCTGTTATGCTCTCCTGGAGGAGAGGTCTTCCCCACACGGTCCTGGAGGACAGAAGCTGATCCAGGGTGGAAGGAAGACGGCAAGACTCCAGTTAAGCTACGGCGGTTGTGGAGTCTGCGGTGGTTGTGGTGTCTGCTGCAGTGTTTGGAGTCCTCAGGAAGCGCTAGGAGCATCCATCAACGGAGGGTACTCGGTCGGAGTACAGGGAGCTCCGTTACACCGGCCCTTGGAATGACGGTGCTTAATTTAATAAAGCAGTAGAATAGTCAAAGGAAAAGCCAAGGGAGGACAGAAAAGTTGCAATTTGAGATAAACAAGTCAAGGTCAGGATTGGAGAGTTCAGAATAGTCAAGACAAGCCAGAAGTCAAATGACAAAAAAGAATGTAATCCCAGGCTACTGCAGACCACGACAGATCACAGACCTTCTAGTGGTCTGCAGTTTTTATACTCCTGGCTTCTGTTGTCATCAGAACAGCACCAGATTGTCATGGGTAGTAGATGCCAAAATAATGCCATATTCATGCCATTTTGGCTATATAAACAAATATGGTCAAATCATTCCGCATAATTTTTGACACAAGAAAAAAGGGTGGCTTCCACTCTGGTACCAAACTGAGTGAAGATTACTCATGTTATTTTTGAGAATGGAATGTCATAGAGCATTCATTTTGTATAGAAAACCTGATGGGTTTGAGCCAAAAATTACATTGGTATGATTTTTAACATCAATGGAAGGAGCAGAATTTGATGAAAGAAAATCGATGTTAGAGTGATGAACATCGTCAGAATGAGTAGACACATGGCGCAGAGAAGAGGTATTTACCCTGGCAATAATGAAGGTGAAGTCCACAGAAAAACCACAGCAAAAATAGCTTCAATCCCAAAGTGTGTGATGGGTGAAGGCTTAAGTATAATAATTGTTAGACAATGGTCTGGTGAAAGAACCCTTAATAAACAAGAGGGAATTCTGGGCTCCATCTTATCTCTTTGCCATAGTCAGAGGGGTGACAATATAATATTTATCATGGATTCCAAAGTCCCTCCTATCATTTTCAGTAGACTACCATGCCAACATTTCTGGATATAATGCCTAACACAATGCCTTCCTTTATTACTGCATCTGAACTACCAGGGACTGATGTCATAAGAGGTGCAGAATCCGGACTGGCCTACCGGGATACAGGAAATTTCCCGGTAGGCCACCTGCCCTGGGATCACTTTGTGCTGCGGCTGCGATCAGCCTCAAGATAGGAAAGATTGACTTTACTATCTGCGCGACCTACCAGCGGCCACAGTATCTTAAAGTATTGGTCCTTGCTGGCCGCCAGATATGAGCATACAGTGCACAGAGTTGCTGACAGACCAGCCCAGTCACTCCCCCTTAGCTCCTTGCTTGAGTAGAGAATTGTGCAGGCCAGACTGGAACTGGAGGAGGGCTCATCTTGAGATAAGGGAAGAGGGGTTTGAGGGACTGTAGTGTATTTAATTAGGGGATGGGCAGTGTATTAAATTGAGAGGGTGGGCAGCGTATTAAATTGGGGTGTGGGGTAGAGAATGTATTGAATTGGGGGAGGGCGGTGTATTTAATTGGGGCAATGGGGGAGAGCAATGTATTAAATTGGGGGAGTGAGAGGAAGGGTAGTGTATTGAATTGGGGGAGGTGGTGTATTAAATTGGAGCAATGGGGGAGAGCAATGTATTAAATTGGGGGAGGGGGCGCAACATATTCAATTGGGGAAGGGGGTTGTGTATTACATTGGGGGAGGGGAAGAGCAAACTATTAAATTGGGGGGAGGTAGCCGTGTATTAAATTGGGGGGGATTGATGGGGAGAGTAGTGTATATAATTGGGGGGATTGAGGGGGAGGGCAGTGTATTACAATTGAGGAAGGCAGTGTTTAAAATTGGGGGGAGTGGGGGCAGTATATTAAATTGGTTAGATGTCAGTGTATTAAATTGAGAGGGTGTGGGGGCAGTGTAGTGGTGGGAGGGGGGCTGTGTATTACATTGAGGATAGGGAGCAGATGCAGTATTTTCAGTTGGGGGAGTGGGCAGTGTAATAAATTTGGAGGAAGGGGTAGTGTATTAAATTGTGAGAAGAAAGTGGGGCAGTGCATTGAATTGGGCTAAAAGGGAAGGGTAGAGGGGGGCAGTGTGTTAGAGTGGAGGGACGGGGGTGGGGGTGGGGCAGTGTATTAGTTTGTATGCTGTTGGGCTGGTATGCAATTATTTCCAGGGCTGGTTTTTATTCCCAGTCCGGCCCTGCTTGAGGCCCCATTTGTTAGGACAAAGAAGGTTATAAGAGGCTTTTTCGGCGAGAACCTTATGCAGCTGCCCTTTTGCCTCATGAAAAAAATGACAATCAGTTAAAAAATTAAGTTGTACTTTCCATGCCTACTGTACTTAGAATGCGATCAGCCCTATCTCATTGTGGATAAGTTGCTAAGAATAAGTTTGCCTGTGAACTCTGGTCATTCAGATGACTGCATTTTTTGTCATGTGGTTTCGTGTGGTGTGCAGCATGAGATTTAAAAATGGTAAACTCATTAACGTCTGATGTAAATAAAGCTAAAATATATGATTTCTTTTATGCATGCTTTTTAGTAGCTTGCATGACCTAATTCAATTTGCAGATGGTTGACTTACATGATAAAATTAGTTTTTTATGAAGTTAATTTCAGTCCCATAGAAGGTTTTGTTTTTTGCATCATTTTCTAAGAACAAAAGTTTTGTAGTTTGCATTCTCTGTCACTGAAAGAATCAGTTTAACTAGAATATTTAAAAAATAAATACATTTAAAAAAGCGATACAACTAAATGTTAAAACAATAAAATATTTGCTAAAATTGTAACATAGGCATCAATTTAATATTGTTGGATAACTTTCTCAATTAATTTCATATTTTTTAATAAACTCTTAAAATTATTTTCCCCCAAAATATTAAAAATATATATAAAAATATCAATATATAAAAATATTATTAAAAAAAATATTTTTCATAATATTAAATCCTTTAAAAAGTTTATCCAAAGATATGAAATCAGTTGATAAAGCTTATCCAATAATTTTAAATCAAAGTAAAAATTCTTAATAAACTAAAGATTCTTGCCAACAGTATCAGTGGAGTGTATAAATAGTATATAATAGGCATGAGAAAGATGGGCCTGACAAAAGCATTATGAATGAGTGGTACTTAAGATGAATGAAACTAATTTGCATGAGCGTCTTACACAGAAGTGCACATGCAAAAATTACATATACATTCATATACATTTGAAATCTGCACCTTAGTTTAGGATGTTGGGAATTAGAAGTGTGGTCTACCAACATCTGTCTTATGGTTAATTTACCAACGAGCGTTATAGTTCATCTACCACCTAGATTATTGAGGACAATGGTGGAGATTTATCAAAGTGTCTGGTCCAAAAAAATGGCAACAAATTTAAAATGGGAGGAGTCACCAATGGAATTTGTCCCGCTGTGTCTAGTGGTTTCCATGGTGATTGTCCCACATTTTGTGCTTGAGAGCACTTTTGAGAACAGAACACGATAAATCTCCCACGTTTCCCATGACATCCATTATGATAAAAGTGTTTGGGCATATAAAATGAACATATAGCATATAAAGGTGGGGAAAAGCAATGTGGAAAGGGGAGACATGTTGCCCATCCATGCCTTGGTGCATGAAATATCTTTTCAGTAGAAATGGAAGTGTAGAATATAGTCTTGGAAGATTTTGGAGAGACATAGATGTCTACCCCAAAATCAAAAAGTGAATTGGAAGACTAGATTAATTTTATAAGCAATTGTTGATGTAACAGGTGAAAATGTACCAGTAGGTAGGAAGCTGCAATAATGCTAAACACACTTGTATATTTTATAAATTCATGTAAAATACCTAGGGCAAGGTTACAATTCAGTCTTAAATGACCCTACAGCTAGAATTTTCAATATCCTATTTCTATTCCACTAAAGATATCAATAAACCCTGGAATGTTTGGATACAACTGTGCCCTATGGAATGCATGTGCTAACCAGGTGGAATTTTCAGAAAAATATATTTTTTTCTTATTTATCCCGTTTGCAGAATAAACACCAAAACTATAAACATAACCATGCTGCAAAAGAAATATTAGTAAAGTGGTCCACAGAAACTGATATTTGCAACCAAAAGTGTATAAAAAGGCATGTTAAGCATTTAAATGTACTTTTTTTCATACAGTAACTGCTCTAACCTGTTTTGTTATTTCTGTCCTTTAATCACATGATGTCAAAGCAGTTTTTGAGGAAGTCACTGTGCATTTGTCTAGTGTTTAACAGACAGGAGTCACATTACTGTAGACTTTATTAGTCTGCTAGTGTTTATACTCCTCTAGTAAATGACTCCATCCCAGACCTTATTCTGGTTGCAAAACAGCTAATTCGGTCAACTGTGCGTCAGGATCTTGCCCACCCCAAATATTTTCATTATTGCATGTATTTTTACAGAGTAACTGCCAAACTGTGGCAGACAATAAAAATAACTCAATCCAAGGGTGGGATGGTAACTTTTGACCTGGGGAAGAATACAAACATATGGTCTTTTTTTGTGCAAGACACTTACTGATCTCTTTGTGGATGGTCCTACTCATGACAAGTATGCAATATATGGGCTTGATAAATTGAAGTTGCTGGAGTTGCATGGTGTGACATCAAATATCCATACTGCATATGCACAAACCAATACAGTGTTGGCCTTGCAAAGACCATATACAACAGACTTGTGCATGTGTGAATTCAATGTATGAATTTCGAATTGTGAGCCATCAGTTGGTCATTATTCGCCATGTGATCAAATCATGAAACAAAGAATGAATAAGCTGTTCCATTTGATTTGTGATTTAGAGTTTCCTCTGTACGCCATAAAAAAGAGATGATTGATGAGTAAAAATAATGATTAATTGCTAGGGGACAGCCACTAAATGTTGATTTTATTGACAGATCAAGTGAGACCAGACCAGAAGAGGGGAAAAAGAGGAGCAGTAAAAAAAAAAAATCTCTCTCTCTCTCAGTTTATATATATATATATATATGTATATATATATATGTGTAAACAGACATTGAATAAATATAATAAATAAACATATAAAATGGCAGAAGAATGGTGCTAGGCCTTGCCTCTTTATTAAAGTTGCATAGTGGAGCATCATTTGCCAGCCGTCCTCTGATTCTATTCTTGTTCTCCTACTTGTTTGCACATATATATATATATATATATACACACTGATCACTGTTCAACAACAACATTAAAACTATCTGCCTAATATTGTGTAGGCTCCCCTCATGCTGCCAAAACAGTTCTGCTTTGAAGCATGGACTCCACAAGACCCCTGATTTTGTCCTGTGGTATCTGACACCAAGACATTAGCAGCAGATCCTTTAAGTCCTGAATATTGCGAGGTAGGTCCTCCATGGATTGGAGTTACATAGTCCCATACACATCAAATTGTCATGCACTGTGTGTTCTGACACCTTTCTATCATGACCAGCATTATGATCAGAGCAGACTGGCTAGCCTTTGCTCTTAACATGCATCAATGTGCCTTGAGTGCCCATGACACTGACTTCGGTTCAATGATTGTCCTTCCTTGCACCACTTTTTTTTTTTACTAGTCATACTCTACAAGACTTGCCACTTTGGAGATGCTCCGATCCAAGTGTCTAGCGATCACTACATTTGGCACTTGCCAAAGTCACTCAGATCTTTTCACTTGCAAATTTTTCTACTTCTAACACATGCAATTCAAGAACTGACTGTTCACTTGCTACTTAATGTAGCCTATTCCTTGAGAGGTGTCAATGTAATGATATGATCAATGTTATTCACTTTACCTGTCAGTGATTTTAATGTTGTTGCTGATCGGTGTATTTATAAAATTTTCTCCGCTTAACTGATAACAAACTCACAATTTAAGAACTATATTTTACCAGTAATAGTAGTGGAATATGTAACTGATGGCACTACTCCAAGGTATGCAAATACACATTTGGAAATAAAACCTTCAGGCTTTACTGGATTACATAAAAGACTTAACGTAGAGGTCAGGATGAGAACACAGGAAATATACTTCTGGATCTCATGCTGACAATTCCTTAAAGTCTCAGTCCAAATTCTCTTTCTTTAACTTATCACAACAATGTTGTGTATGGCAAAAGGCACAGAAGCATTTAAAAAGTTACATAGTTACATAGCTGAAAAGAGACTTGTGTCCATCAAGTTCAGCCTTCCTCACATTTGTTTTTTGCTGTTGATCCAAAAGAAGGCAAAAAAAAACCCATTTTGAAGCACAATTTTGCAACAAGCTAGGAAAAAAATTCCTTCTTGACCCTAGAATGGCAGTCAGATTTATCCTTGGATCAAGCAGTTATTACTCTACATTAAAAGATTATATCATTGAATATTCTGTTTTTGCAAGTATGCATCTAGTAGCTGTTTGAACATCTGTATGGACTCTGATAAAACCACTTCTTCAGGCAGAGAATTCCACGTCCTGATTGTTCTTACAGTAAAAAAACCTTTCCTTTGCCTTAGATGAAATCTTCTTTCTTCCAGTCTAAACGCATGGCCTCGTGTCCTATGTAAAGTCCAGTTTGTGAATAGATTTCCACACAATGGTTTGTATTGGCCCCGAATATATTTGTATAATGTTATCATATCCCCTCTCAGGCGACGTTTTTCTAAACTAAATAGGTTTAAATTTGTTAACCTTTCTTCATAGCCGATATGTTCCATTCCTTTTATTAATTTTGTAGCCCGCCTCTGCACTTTTTCTAGTGCCATAATATCCTTCTTTAGAACAGGTGCCCAAAATTGCACAGCATATTCAATATGGGGTCTTACCAGTGATTTATAAAGAGGCAAAATGATATTCTTGTCCCGAGAATGAATGCCCTTTTTCATGCATGACAATACCTTACTGGCCTTGGCCACTGCTGATTGACATTGCACATTGTTGCATAGTTTGTTGTCTATAACAATTCCCAAGTCCTTTTTGTGTGTTGTTATCCTTAATTCGCTTCCTTTAAGGGTATACATTGCTTGTGTATTCTTTACGCCAAAGTGCATAACTTTGCATTTTTCAACATTAAATTTCATTTGCCATTTGAGTGCCCAGTCCCCCAGTCTATCTAAATCCCTCTGCAGCAAAGTAATATCTTGCTCACATTGTATTATTTTACAAAGTTTTGTGTCAGCTGCAAACACTGAAACATGACTTTCAATGCTGTTGTCATTGTTAAATTAGAATTAACAATATCCAACAACCTACTGTAAAACGACATTATCCGTACAATCATCATTATCAAATGACCAAGTTTGCTACCTACCAAAATTCTAAAAGAGAATTGGTTGGAGTGAAATTTTCTTGCTGTTTACCACACATTTATAACTTTGCCCTATATTCCATCTATAAATAACCCATTATCTCATACTCAACTACGGCTAACTAAATTTGACATTAATCTGAAACAATTCAGAATACCTATATTTTAGGAGGCCAGGTAAAGGACCTGGCATTTGTCAAACCATTTGAGGATTACAACTACAGGCTAATAGCGCTTTTAACCACAACGATGAGCTGTTGTGGTTATGGTGCTTTAAATTGAAGAATTTCTTCTTTTTTTTTTTTTTTGTGTAAATCCTCATCTTTCTGTGGTGTCCCTGAAAAAAGTAGTAAAACTGGTACTTGTCTATTTTTCAGAATCAGACAAATTCTTTCAATTGTGTGTGTGAGTCAAACATACTATTGTTTGCCATATCTATAAAATGATACGTTGTATTGTAAATGCATACCAGGAACTACTTCACAGAAAACAAATAACTATGTATTTTTATTTGTTTTTGCACAACACTCCAAGTTAAATGTGGATTATATTGATGTAAATTGGTTTCAATGTCAAATTGGAAATGCAGATTTAAAAAATCAACAAGCAACTTTTTAGTATGTACAAGTTAGAATAAAACACAGCATAAATCCACAAACTGGTTAATATTAAAAAAAGGCAGCTAAAATAATATTTTTATTTTATTAAAATTATTGAAATACAAAAAAAAAAGAAAGAAATACATAATATTGTGCTTGAAATATCCAAAGAGAGAAGGTATTTATTCATTGCTCTATCTTGCCCACTTTAATATAGCATGTAATTAAAATCAAAATTTTGTTTTTAAAATTATTTTTTCTGGAAAAACTTGTTTTTTTTTCTCGCAGTCCCACAAAATTAGAATTTGCATCTCAAAGAACATTTTCAGTAATGTTGCTTTATTTATACCCCACAGCAGAACTTCCAATGTCTTTGTTTGGGATGCCTTTGAGTTCCTTAAGAGACAACAGGAAGCTCCACATGTTCATATGTTGAAACATAGCTAATTTGTGTCACAGTATAGTAAACAATGTTGTGGAAGTCCTATAGATTTATGACATAGAAGGAAATCCGAGTAAATAAATGTGAGGGAGGAACAAAATCCTGTTTCCCTCACTGTGTGTCGAAGATACCTTCAGCCACCTACCAAACTCTTGACTTCAGGAAAAAAAAAAAAGGATATCCCTGGGAAGATCAAGAAGAAAATGTTAGGAAAAGAGAAAAGGAAGTGTATACAGCTAAACTAACTAGAAAATGGAAGTGGAAAAACAAATGTTACCAAGTTTTTGAGAATTTTGTCAAAATCCAAATGACATAGGAAAAGGCAACTTATTTCTTTGATTATGCTACAAAATAGGACAACAAACAAAATAATAAAAGACTTTCATCACATGACATTTCTAAGAGCTGGATGGACTAGTTCTCATAGGAATATTTTGATTTGTTAAATACCATTAACACCCAGGCGATATCTGACATGCTTAGTTATGTCAGCTTTGGGTACTAACATCAATTGCCATCAATTTAGATTTGTGACAGAAGCAAAACAACATCTGACAAAGAGTCAGCTAAGCCTTTAATGAACAGAGAATATATTTAGGTGGTTTCTGACGCCAAAGAAAAAAAAAGTGTGACAAAGGCATATGATTGAATAATACCTAAAGGCATCGAAACAACATATTTATATTCTGTGCAGATTTACTTATAACCTTAAACTGATAGAGACACAGAGGAAAATAGACCTGTGCATTCAGCTTTGGCCAAATTGCAATTAGTCTGAATTTAGACCGGTCAGTGGTTTGGTCAAATTCCATATCTCTGAAGTGCCATACGATTGCATAACCAAACAAACAATTAGCAAAATGTTCATTTGCTTTGATTGTCGGAGTTCTGCCTTTGGTTACAAACAAAAAGAATCTGAGGGCGCTATATAAATAATAAAATAATATAATAACAATAGGCGATTCATCCAAAAATGAAAGAAAATGTCTGTGGGCAATTTACATATATATATATATATATATATATATATATATATGTATGTATATATATATATGTATGTATATACACATATATATTTCATAAAGGAAGGTTATATAAGCCCCCTCCCACCCTTCCTCCCGCAATCTTGTTTCTAGCAATAAATCCAGGTGGGATCCTTGTGCTGCCACGGCATATGACCAGGAAATGAAAATTATGTTTATTATGAAACAATTTTCCTTTTACCTGGCCATATCCATGGCAGCACAACAATGGGTAATACTCAAGCAATAACCAAGGGAGGGAAAGAAAACACAGACACTATATGAAATCCAATGCAAAGTGTATTGTGACAAAAAAACAAACACGTGAAACTTATTTAACATCCAAGAAATTCAACTGTTAACATCAGAAAGGACACTTTCCCCAAACTGATCCAATTGTCCTGCTTTGACATTCAATTGGTAATATGTGATAAATGTATTGGATGAGGACCAAGTGGCTGCTCTGCAAATCAGCTCTGGAGAAACTTTAGCTGCTGCTGCCCAAGAGGAAGAGAGAGACTGAGTAGAAGGGGCTTTAAGTCCCTCAGGAACTGGAACTCCTGAAACCTGATATGCTTTTACAATAGCTGACACAATCCATCTGCTTATGGTGACTTTAGAAGCCATAGTACCTCTCTTTATCACATTAGGGAGGACAACAAGTCTCTGAGAGGAACGCCAGGGAGCAGTTCTATCTACATAAATGCTGAGACACCTTACCAGGTCAATTGTAGATAGATCCGAGATCTCATCTGAATGGATAGCAGGAAGAACAATATCCTCAGAAAAGGTTATTTTAGGCCAGAACTCCGTAACGATACATAGGATAACTCTATCCCTGTGGAAAATTGTAAATGGCTCTTTAGCTGACAAGGCGTGTGTGACGAAGTGCCCTTCGCCACTTGTGCCTGGAGAGGACTGCTTGCCCGCCTCTTGCCCTGTGACTATGGCCCCTGGGATGTATTGCCCTTTAAAGACATGATTTGGGCATAATGGATTTGTGTTGTGCTGCTGCTGGCCCTTTAAGAACCATCTGGGGACATACTGTGTTGTTACTGGGTGGCCACCATTTCCTGTATCAGAAGCACATGGTGAGAACAATGGATGGCGGCCATTTTAACTCACAGACACTGTTTGGACTTTTCAACACGGTGCCATCTCGCCAGTATTTGGTGCACAGAGACATCGTGCAGTGGTTTTGGACTATACAGCAGGGGACACATTATACAGTAATTGTTTTTCATTTAGCCTGTATATGTTCTGCAGAATCTGCATTAAACTGTATTTTCCAAAGTACTGAAAGGATCTGGGTGAATTTTGGATATGTGGTTCACCCCGATCCACCGGTTCCTAGGATATACGGGTTATTGCATGTTTTGGGGTCCCTGTGATGTGTTTTATGAAACTGTATTATTTCTGGCCAGCAGATAATTGAGCTTTGTGTATTGTAGAAACTCAATTATCTAGCCTGGCCCAGAGGAGGAGTTTTGTGTTGCATAAATTGTGAGTTCTGTGTGCCAGTAAATCAGTCTTGTTCCAGCATTAAGCCTTGGCTCATGTTTGGGGGATTGGAGAAATACACTCTGGGGATTGCTATAATCACTATACTCCCCAAGGGTATGATCACTAAGTTCTGCTAAGAGCTTGTTCCTGTTCCTGCTCTCTGGGGAAAGAGAGGTTCACCCACTGGAAGCTGGATCCTGGCCTTGGGTCCAGGGTGGGTGGAGACAGCAGAGACCCCGGCGCAGTTGCATCGCTGGAAGTGGGGTCTGCAGTGCTGATGGTGTCGGTTGGAGTGCTTGGAGACCTCAGCAAGCACTAGGAGCATCGATTGGCGGAGGTACTCAGTCGGAGTACCAGCGTTCCGTCACAGCGTGCAGTTCAGATACCCTCCTTCCTGATGTTAAAGCCACCAGCAAAACTGTTTTAATAGTGAGAAAATGAGGAGATATAGACTCCAGGGGTTCTAAAGGATGGGGCTTAAGAGCCTTTAAAACTAATAGCAGATCCCATGGAGGAGACAAAGGCTTGGATGGATCTTTAAAACTGCTGCAAGAAATCTGGCCACATCCACATCAAATGCCCATTTGTGGTTTATGAGGGCTGACAATGCTGATACATGGAACTAAACCCTTTATCTAAGCCTTTATCTAATTCCAATATGTCCTGCAAAGACGCATGAAAAGAGGGAACCATGGTCTACAAATCCAAAACAGAGCTACTAGGATTATTGATGTATTTCTTGTCTCATCCTCCTCAAAACTGAAAAGATGAGAGGGATAGGAGGGAATGCATAACCCAGGCTGAATTAGCAGCTGCAAAACAGAGCGTCTCTTCCTAGAGCTTGAGGGTCTTTGAATTTTGTGAAGAATCTCTGGACCTGCCTGTTTTTCCTCCAGACTGGGAGTCATATGGATCTTGGGTTCATGGAAGAAATATTTCCTCTGGACCTTCCTCCTCTGAAACCGGATCTCTTCCTGGTCTGTATGCTCTGTTGTCTCAAAATTAATAACTTTCTGAGGATGTTTTAGAATGAAAAGGAGGCTTGGTTTTGCAATCTTGTGGTAAGAATGCTCTTCTACCTTGCACTGCTCTTTTAATACAGTCATCTAGGTTCTTGCCAAACAGCATATTCCCATGAAAGGGAAGCGTGCACAAACGGTTCTTGGAAGAGTAATCAGCTGATCAGGACCTGAGCCAAAGGGATCTTCTAGTAGACACGGAAAGAATAATATTTTTGGATAAGGCTCTCACTATATCCACTGCAGCTTCTGAAAAAACATCCAAAGTCAATTTAATGTTTTTAAGGCTCTCAGGGAAGATCTGCTCCTACCCTCTCTGATATCCTCTTGCAGGTTCTCCATCCACACCTTTAAAGCTCTGGAAACTGAGGTGAGAGCTACTGCCGGGTGTAGGCCAATGCCTGCTGCCACATATGCCATTGAAAGATTAGAGACCATATTTCTATCCAAAGGATCTTTGAAGGAACCTGCATTGTTTACTGGTAGGGTGGTGTGTTTGGCCAGTCTGACAACTGCTGCATCTACCTTAGGGGCTGAGTCCCATGTCTCTGAATCCATATTGCTTATAGGATAGAGCCGAGAAAATCTTCCTCTGACAGAGTGTTCCTTTTTTGATGAGGACCATTCATCCTTAATCAAATCTTTGATTGTGTCATTCACAGGGAAAGAAGCCCTCTTTTTTCTGAGGTCTGTAAAGAAACAATTCTAGGTATAATGTTCTTCCTTCTGAGTCTCTCTAAGGTTTAAAGCTTTGCGTACCCTAGAGATGAGATGATCCATCTCTGCTGGCTCAATAAATTCTAGATGCAATTTTTCCCGTAAGATTCTGTTTGCATAAACTCGTCATCCAAGTCATCTTGAGAGAAATTAGGAGAATTTGGATATCTGGGCCTTTTGAGGAGAATGGCACAAATGTTTGAATATTCCCACAGGCACAGTCAAAGGATCACAAATGCGCAAATGGCAAAAAGCCAAATGCGCAAGCGCGAACCAGACAAAATGCCGCGAATGGCAAATAAACTAATGCGCACACGCGATTCACAAATAGGAGTACAGCCCGTGCGTGCGCAGACATTGAAGGACGCCGATTAGGAAACTAGGCCAGAAGCCTTGGAAACCTGAAATGAGGATACAAAATGCCCTTTAATCCCTTAAGGACACATGACGGAAATATTCCGTCATGACTCCTTTTTATTCCAGAAGGTGTGTCCTTTAGGGGTTAAAGAAACAAAGAGAAGGGAGAAATAAAGGTATAAAAGAGAATTAACATAAAAAGCTTGAATGGATTCTTCCATATCTTGTATTCTTGAAATCCTACATTACCTATCCTATTGCTAGCTCTTGGGTCACTGAATTTCGTTGGGCCAGGTTGTAATCTTGCTACCCCACGGGTCACTGCAAGTTATAACCTCCGGTCACTAAAGGGGTTTCTTCAGAGGGTCACCTTTGCAGAGGGCTGTCTACTGAAGA
This sequence comes from Pelobates cultripes, assembly GCA_933207985.1. Taxonomy (NCBI): domain Eukaryota; kingdom Metazoa; phylum Chordata; class Amphibia; order Anura; family Pelobatidae; genus Pelobates; species Pelobates cultripes. The sequence continues at coordinate 264,405,567 of OW240913.1, forward strand.
CTTCCCTAGGGAGAGAGGCTCAACTCCCTTGAGGACGAGGGTAACTACCCTCAGGTAAGCTAAAAAGAAAAATCTTAGTCCGAAATGACCAAGTATGTTTTAGGGATAGGACAAGAACAAAAAGATTGGAGGAGGAAGGATGGGAGGGGGCTTATAAAACGTTATTTTAATTATACGTTCCTGTCTAATTAGGGATAGAAGGGGCTACCCATTGTTGTGCTGGCATGGATATGGCCAAAAATAAATAAATAAATAAATAAATATATATATATATATATGTGTGTGTGTGTGTGTGTGTAATTTCATTTTAACTGTACTGTATTTTAATATCAATATATGATATCAATATGTACACTTAGAAGGAAAAAATATTTTATATATATATAGTTACATAAATAATTACATAAACATGGAATATATATATTTAAATTCAATGTGTATATCTATGTAATCGTTTTAAATAATTATGTGATTTTCTTAATTACAATTTGAAGGACCTGCCTGAAAACCCAGGCAGAAACTCCAGAGAATATAATTTGGACGGTCTCAAAGGCAACATAACCAATTTGGTAAATTTCAATGTGCAATAATGGTAATGAGCACGTTTACATTTGACCCTGTAATTTTTTAAAACACCAAAAATCCTGAACATGGGGGTGCTTTTGTACTCATGAAACATTGCTGAATACAAATATGAGTATTTTGGAGCAGTGAAATGTATAATGCTGATTATATTGTCCAGGGAAAGGGCAGTTTATTTGTGAAAAATGCAAAAAAAATTTATATGAACACTAACTTTGCCAGGGCTTGTGACTAACTGGCTACTAAAAAATGCTGTACATACCCCATTTTAAATACCGTGGGTTATCTACTTGTGCAAATGGTATGCCATGATGCTGGTCATTTTAATTCCTGGGCTGCCATACGGTCTCAAAGGCAACATATGACCAGAAAAACAATCTGGCAAATTTCAATTGCAAATACAGAAAAGGGGAAAGCCCTATATATAAACCCATAACTTTTCAAAACCCCATAAATCCTGTATATGGGGGATACTGTTGTATGCATGAGACATCGTTGAACACAAATATGTTTATTTTATTGCAGTAAAAACTAACAGTATTATGGCATTCACAGTTAAAATGCCACACAGAACTAACATTTCTTAATTTCTCAAACCGTTTTTCAGATTTTATTCATATTAAGTTATGTTTAATATATAGTATTTTATGCGTTCTCCTGAACAAAATTGTATATAATAAGTGTAGGTGCACATAATAAAAGAGGCGAATTATGGTTGAACAGACATACAGCACATATTCTAGGTTTTGTTTACATTTTGTTTTGATCAGAACGTGTGCAATTGCTTCTGTCCTTAAGGGGTTATTTAACACAAGATGGAAAAAATTTAAAATATTACAATCAAACATTATAAAAGTTCTATTTTATTTTAAACCAGATATATAATAATCTAATGGTAACTCAGAATTGGCATTGCAAAAGAGCCTGATATTGCATAGCAATTAGGCCAGGCAATATTTACCTGGCCTGATTGCATGTCAGTAACTGATTTTGCATGTCAGCATAGTCCTAGTTAGCATTTTTACTACTTTTTTGTCTGTCCCAATTGTCTTCCTAGATATTTTTCAAAACCAAAATTTGGCGCAACCGTGGTATGAACTAAATTTTCCCATCCCCAAATGTCTTTCTCTGTGGAAGTGGTTCAAAAGACCTATGTCTATCCTCTGTCTGTACTCCCACATCTGATGCTCACCTCCAAGACTTCTCCAGGACTGCACAATCTCTGTGGAACTCCCTTCCTCTCTCTGTTAGACTTTCACCCCAGTCTTCACTCCTTCAAAAAATCATTGAAAACACACTTCTTCAGGAAAGCATATAATTTAAATTGTTAGCGGATTTTCATTCCTCCCCACCCCCATGACTCCTCTCCTGCAACTGTCAAAAATAACCTACTAAGTTCCCAGTGAATACGTTCCTAGCAACCTACTTCATACCCCTACTTATACACTTTGTGTCACTATACCCCACTCCCTCTAGTATGTAAGTTAATAGAGCAGAGCCCTCAACCCCTCTGTTCCTGTGCATCCATTTGTCTGGTTACAATTACGTGTCTGTTAGTCCACCTATTGTACAATGCTATGCAATTTTGCTGGTGCTGTATGTATAATAATAAAGTAATAATAATAATAAAAACAACCACATTTTTTCTCTGCATAAATCTAGCCTTGGTTGGATCCTGGCAGTTAACTTCTACTTGAATCCTCTGGTCTACACCTCAGTGGCGTACTAAGGAGAGGTGGGGGGTGAGGTTGTCTGCCCCAGTTGCCACAATGTCCAAAACATGTTTCTCTCTTACATGTTCGTATTCCTCCCAGTTACCTCTGTGCATGTCTGCCATCATGCTAGCGACACATTTGGTGACACCAGGTCTGGCCAGGCTTGTGGTTGTGTGAGCTGTGTGGCTGCACAGGGCGTCATAGCAGCAGGGGCGCTGGGCAGCTGACACAGCTCACACATGCAGGGGCTGAGAATGCAGAAGGAGTACTGCATGGGGCAGAGCCAAATTGGCTGTTGGGGCAGAGCCAAATCGAATGCGGGGATGGAGCTAAAGGCAGCCTCCACTCGTTGCTCTTACTGTAGCACACTGAGGGGAAGCAGGAAGGAGTCCCTGCTTCCCCAAATACAACAAATCAGGGACTTCAGTGACTCCACTCCTCCACCATCCAGAGCATACTGTCAGTAAGTGAGAGTGGCTTTGTGTGTGTGTGTAACTGGGATTGTGTCTGTCTGTCTCTGTGTGTGTAACTGTCTGCCTGTGACTGTCTGTCTGTGACTGTGTGTGTGATGGTCTGTCTGTGACTCTGTGTCTGTCTGCCTGTGAATGTGTGTGTGACTGTGTGTGACTGTCTGCCTGTGACTGTGTGTGACTGTCTGCCTGTGACTGCATTTGTGACTGTCTGCTTGTGACTATCTGATTGTGTGTGTGTGTGTGTGACTGTCTACCTTTAACTGTCTACCTTTGACTGTGTGTTGCTGTCTGCCTGTGACTGCATATGTGACTGTCTGCTTGTGACTATCTGACTTTGTGTGTGTGTGTGTGTGTGTGTGTGTGTGTGTGTGTGAGACTGTCTGCCTGTGCATGTGTGTGTGAATGTCTGCTTGTGACTGTCTGCCTGTAACTGTGTGTGTGTCTGTCTGCCTGTGGCTGTATGTGTGTTTGTCTGCCTGTGACTGTGTGTGAGGGACTATGTGTCTAGGACTGTGTGCATGTGGCTGTATTTGACAGTATACGTGTATAACTGTGTGCGCCCTTATGTGTGATTTCCATATTTATAGATTCCAAATTAGATTGCTGTTTAGCAGATAGCTCCTTTATTTTGGGTCCTTAAATATGGCAATCCCACTTAAGGATAGCAAATAGGGGAGTTATCTGTTAAACAAAGATCGAAGTTAAGAGGTGTCATCCAGCCTACAACAATAAATCTGGGTGGCTAATGTGAATAATATGCAAATTTGTTGACTGATGACAACGTGCACTGCATGCTGGCATCAAGCAGCCAATGGCCGCACATTACCCCATCCCTTAGTGAAAAGTTTTAGTGTCCCCCCAGTTTTTACTGTGGTATTCTATGTGCCCACCCCTCCCCCTATATATTGTTCCTAGAGTCGCCACTGTGTCTACATGTGTGTCTGTGTATTTGTGTGTGACTGTGTGTCTATGTATCTGAATGTCTGTCAATGTGTGTATATATATATGTGTATATGTGCATATATCTCAGAATCTTGCCAACACACAAATACACACCTGCATTTCAACATCAACCCTACATACAAACCCCACCATTATATATAATCATACCACTGCATTCAAAAACTATACTACATAAAAAAGCATGCCTGCATTCAAACACCAGCACCACATACAAACACACCCTCTACATTCACTTACACATACTCCATACAAAAGCATGCTTACATTCAAAAACATAAACACTGCTTAGTGCTAAATACATTTTAAAAAATTGCGGTTGTTTTTTACATTTTAAATTTGGGGGGTGCCAAAAATAGGATCTGCCCTGGGTGCCACATACTCTTGGTATTTATTTTTTACCTAGCATATTGCTGTACACTCCTTATTTATTACGTAAGGGATTTTTTTATGCACTCCACTATTGTCACTGGTGGCAACTTGTTTCCACTCAGTTCCCTTGTGTTTACCTATAGATTTTTGTGTGTAGTTAAGGAGATACTCACACTTTGTGGTAGCTGCTAATTCTTGATATTGACTAAATAAGAAGCACCATTTACACAGAACACCCTTGGATTTCTTTAAAAAACTTAATTTAGCCTGAAAAGATTAACGTTCTAAAATATGTACTTGAAAATACAATTTGCTACTGTACAAATAAACTAAAAACAGATACCAATTAAAAAATTCAGGGCTACTCATTAATTTATGAGGAAGAAAATGTGTTAGACATTTACACTATTAACACATTGTAGAGTGTACATCACTAACCAGGATTTACCTTTCGGGGTACAAAGATTTAAATACTGGTCTCCTAGTTTAGTGAACAGTCCACAGGGTTGACAAATGTATTTCAAAGACAGTTGGAGGTACTACCAATCAATGTCATAATTCACTTTCTATGCCCAAAACATGTTGCTCTCTTACATGTTCGTATTCCTCCCAGTTACCTCTGTGCATGTCTGCCATCATGCTAGCGACACATTTTGATGACCCCAGTACGGAACCTAACAAATAATTTTTCCAAGTCACGGGTTAATCTGAGTTTAAGATTTTTTATTAATTTGTAAAACAAAAGTTTCGGTGTCTGTAAAGTACCTGATAATAATTATACTTAAAGGGACACTATAGTCACCTGAACAACTTTAGCTTAATGAAGCAGTTTTGGTGTATAGAAAATGCCCCTGCAGCCTCACTGCTCAATCCTCTGCCATTTAGGAGTTAAATCCCTTTGTTTATGAACCCTAGTCACACCTCCCTGCATGTGACTTGCACAGCCTTCCATAAACACTTCCTGTAAAGAGAGCCCTTTTTAGGCTTTCTTTATTGCAAGTTCTGTTTAATTGAGATTTTCTTATCCCCTGCTATGTTAATAGCTTGCTAGACCCTGCAAGAGCCTCCTGTAACTTCAATGTAGTGATTGAGATACAATTATTTAAGGTAAATTACATCTGTTTGAAAGTGAAACCAGTTTTTTGTTTTTTTTTCATGCAGGCTCCATCAGTCATAGCCAGGGGAGGTGTGGCTAGGGCTGCATAAACAGAAACAAAGTGATTTAACTCCTAAATGACAGTGAATTGAGCAGTGAAATTGCAGGGGAATGATCTATACACTAAAACTGCTTTATTTAGCTAAAGTAATTTAGGTGACTATAGTGTTCCTTTAAAGGAAATATCCTTTTTTGGGTCTCTGCAAGATAAAACCATTAATAATAGTGTGTGGGTGGAAATAGTAGAAAACCCTTATTTGTATTAAATTCCAGTACTCAAACTATTTTTCATTTGAACTTACTATGCTGTTTACAGTGGATCCTCGAGGTGAACAGCAATCCTTCAATTTGTCAGTTTTTAGGATTGCTGAGATACAAATTCTCCCATCCTTTTCTATCCTAGTCTTGTAGGAGCTCAGAATATTTGATGTGTATAAGTTTATAAGAAACATCCGCAACAATAAAACTTGCAGCAATGTATATTTAATGCACTGGCGTACATACCAGGGTCGCAGGGGTCGCGACTGCGACCGGGCCCGGCCCACCAGGGGGCCCGGCCGCCCCTGCGACCCGGTATGTACGCCCAGGGCCAGCCTCTTCCCCTGGGGGGCCCAGGAGCCGACCACCCCAGGGCCCCCCTGAGGCTGGCCTTGCTGACCCCGGGTGGCCGGTCGGGCAGGCAGGCGCGCGCGCGAGGGAGCACTCGTGTTTCTTCAGCTCCCTCGCGCACCGCAATGATACCGGAGCCGGAAGATGACGTCATCATTCCGCGCCCGGCATCCCTACGCGCGCGCGCGAGTGGAGCTGAAGAGGAAAGCACGGAGTGTGCTCCCTCGCGCGCGCCCTGCCCTGCCCCCGCCACACCCCCCAGAGCCCCAGCAGCACCACTGGACCCCAGGGAATAATCCCCCCCAGCACTCCAAAAGGTAAGGAGGCTGGGGGGGATTATATTAAAAAAAATCATGTGTTAGTGTGAGTGTTAGAGTGAGTGTAGAGTGAGTGTTAGAGTGAGTGTTAGTGTGAGTGTTAGAGTGTGTGAGTGTTAGAGTGAGTGTTAGAGTGAGTGTTAGAGTGAGTGTTAATGTGAGTGTTAGTGTGTGTGTCTGCTAGTGAGTGTCAGTGAGTGTTACTGTGTGTGTCTTACTGAGTGTGTGTGTGTTAGTGAGTCTGTTTGATGTCTGTTAGTGAGTGTGTGTTTGTCAATGAGAGTGTATGTTTTGTAAGTGAGTATGTATGTCTGTCGCTGACTGTATCTCTGTCAGTAAATGTGTGTGTCTGTTAGCTAGTGTGTATGCATCTGTAAGTGAGAGTGTGTGTGTCTTCAGCACTTACCTTTCTCCAGCGCCGGACTCCCTTGGCGCTGAGGATCCCTCAGCCTCTCAGCTCCGAATGCGACCGCGCACGCATTCAAACCGCCCATAGGAAAGCATTACTCAATGCTTTCCTATGGACGCTCAGTGTGCTCCTCTAGCGGCTGTCAGTGAGACAGCCACTAGAGGCTGGATTAACCCTCAGTGAAACATAGCAGTTTCTCTGAAACCGCTATGTTTTCAGCTGCAGGGTTAAAACTAGAGGGACCTGACACCCAGACAACTTCATTGAGCTGATGTGATCTGGGTGTCTGTAGTGGTCCTTTAAAGGACCACTATAGTGCCAGGAAAACATACTCGTTTTCCTGGCACTATAGTGCCCTGAGGGTGCCCCCACCCTCAGGGACCCCCTCCGCCCGGCTCTGGAAAGGGGTAAAACTTACCTTTTTCCACCGCTGGGCGGAGAGCTCTCCTCCTCCGATCCTCCTCTTCTCCTCCCCGTCGGCTGTATGCGCACGCGCGGCAAGAGCTGTGCACGCATTCAGCCGGTCACATAGGAAAGCATTCATAATGCTTTCCTATGGACGCTGCGTGCTCTCACTGTGAAAATCACAGTGAGAAGCACGCAAGCGCCTCTAGCGGCTGTCAATGGGACAGCCACTAGAGGAAATAGGGGAAGGCTTAACCCATTCATAAACACAGCAGTTTCTCTGAAACTGATATGTTTATGAAAAAATGGGTTAACCCTAGCTCGACCTGGCACCCAGACCACTTCATTAAGCTGAAGTGGTCTGGGTGCCCAGAGTGGTCCTTTAAGTGTGTGTGCATCTGCATGCACTGGCGTACATACCGCGGTCGCAGGGGTCGCAGCCCTGTAACCCCTGCGACCAGGTGCCCACCGCCATGTGTTGCGGCCCGGCCCGCGCGGGGGGGGCCCACGGATCAATTTTCGCACCGGGGCCCCATGGGTCATGTGTACGCCACTGATTTAATGCACAGTAAGTGAGTTTATTTTGCAAATATAAAGACAACATTCATACAGCCGTACTCTTTGGTCAAAAATTAAGCCATACCCATTGCAACAAAACGGCCCATCTCTGATTGCTCTGACTTTTTGGAAAATTGGGGGGTATGACAGCAGGAAAGCTTCATATCATTGTATGACCATTGGCTGCATCTAGAAACATATATCCCTCTCCAAAAGACGTCACCAGGGCCGGATTAAGAGCCCATTAGGCTTTGTGTTGACAATTATGATGGGCGTAATTACAGAATCTTATTGACAGAAAACACTAAAACAGTTATATTTCCCAAGTGTCATGTATCTGGTGGAGGTGGTGCTGGAGGGAAACTCACAGGATATTGCTATCAGAAAACACATTCCCTATGCTAGTCTCTCGCGTTCATCTTTCAAGTAAATCCTAACAGCAGTGTCTGGTGTAGCAGGATTTCCGTGGGTGTGGTAGAATGGTGGGCCACTAATGTGTATAACGTAAACAGAACTGCCCAAAGGGACAATTATGCCCAAAAAGTGGGCGTGTCTGCACAAAGAATTAGATGAATGCACATCAGGCTGCCTTCCAATCATGCAGGATGAACAACCAAGGGCATACTGTGCAGACAGCACCGTGAGCTTGTCATAAATGTGTCTAATGATACGCTCGCTCCATGCTTTCTAAGGACTGTTCCCTAGCACTCGCAGGTCCACTCCTCTCCTAACCGTCTTACTACCAGACAGAAGCTCATTTTATACAGTCTGGGACAAGAAAAAAAGTGTATGTAGCGAGTGCAGAAGAAATGAAACATGCCACAGTGTTGGAGAGACTGAAGCAGCAAGAGCATTTGCATAGTGCGCAGTCAGCTTTACCTTAACTAATTTATTGTCAGCCAATCCACACCAGTTTTGTTCACATTTCCATACTTAAGTAAGAGCATGTGGAGTAGTAAAAATACATTTATGTATATATATATACACACACACACACACACATATACACACACATATACACATACTATTATTTATAAATCAATGGGCCTATTCCATAGGCATGGGCAGGGGCAGACTGACCACTCGGGCATATCGGTTATGGCCCGAGGGCCCAAGACAGCCAGGGGCCCGGCTGCACAGCCATGCTCCAGCTGGAGAGATTAGAGATCTCTCCAACTGGAACGGCAAAATTAAAAAAAAAAAATCTCTTTCATTAATAGGTTGCTGAGGCCCCTGATGGAGCGCAGGGCCCCAGCAACCTACCGCTCAGCATATCAAAACACCCTCCTCCCTCCCACTTAATGAGACCTGGTAGCGTCATCTCCTCCCTGCCAGGTCTCCTGCTTCCTGTCCCACGCGGCTCTGTGTGATGGGGAGAGGCGGGTCCTGTTTACTCCTCTCACACAGAGCCCGATCAGCGAGGGGAAGGAGCAGCAGCCTGGGAGACTAGAGACCAGACTGAGCAAAGAGAAAGGTAGGCACTAGTCACCCCCTCCCTCCCTCTGTCACTGTGTCACCCCCTTATTCTCACTAGTCACCCCCTCCCTCTGTCACTTGTCACTCCCTCCCTCTGTCACTGTGTCACCCCCTTCCTCACTCTGTCACTAGTCACCCCCTCCCTCCCTCTGTCACTGTGTCACCCCCTTACTCTCACTAGTCACCCCCTCACTCTGTCACTTGTCACTCCCTCCCTCTGTCACTGTGTCACCCCCTTCCTCACTCTGTCACTAGTCACCCCCTCACTCTCTCACTAGTCACCCCCTCCCTCACTCTGTCAGTAGTCATCCCCTCCCTCACTCTGTCAGTAGTTACCCCCTCCCTCACTCGGTTACTAGTCACCCCCTCCCTCACTCTGTCACTGTGTCACCCCCTCACTCTGTCACTAGTCACCCCCTCCCTCTGTCACTGTGTCACCCCTTCCCTCCCTCACTGTCACTAGTCACCCTCCCTCCCTCACTCTGTCACTAGTGACCCCTCCTCCCTCACTCTGTCACTAGTCACCCTCCCTCACTCTGTCGCTAGTCACCCTCCCTCACTCTGTCACTAGTCACCCTCCCTCTGTCAATAATCACCCCCTCACTCTGTCACTAGTCACCCCCTCACTCTGTCACCAGTCATCCCTTCCCTCCCTCACTCTGCCACCAGGTACCTCCTCACTCTGCCACCTGTCACCACCTCCCACACTCTTCCACCTGTCACATATCCATTCACACTGGCCCTATATACAAAAAAGCACATGTAGTCATCCAGACATGCACAAGTGCATTCACACGGACTCAAATACAAACATGCATTGATACACAGGTCTTCACAATATACACATCCAAAGGAATGCCGTATTATATGAGAGTTATATTTAAAGGGACACTATAGTCACCCAGACCACTTCAGCTCAATGAAGTGGTCTGGTTGCCAGGTCCCTCGGGTTTTATATACGTAACTCGAAAAGACCACCCAAGTGCAGCAAATTGATAATAAAAATAAGGTTAAATTACTTCCCTTAATGGTCTAGGTTGTAACAAAGGGTTCCTCAAAGCCTCATAGAATACATACAAAATACAAGATACACCTAGATAAAAAACACAAAAAAGAAAGGAACGATCATAGGGAAACACCGTTAAGTAGATGGGTCCCTAATGAAATATTGCACTCACAAAGTGATGAAGAAAATCATGCCCATCTAGGTTTCTTTGAATCTTGTCAAAAATCTTGTGAGGGAATTCTTGATTCCTCAAGTGGACATGTAAAAGAAAAACTGAACATAGCATAGAAATGTATGATATAAAAAAATATACAATTTATTGAGAACCCTTACAAGAAGTGGAAGATAAAAAATGCCCATCAAGTATTGATTTCTCTTTCAAGATGACAAACTGAGATTTCAGATACAGGGATGGCAGGTAACAATAAAATCAGCTCTACGCGTTTCGTCTTAACATTAGACTTCATCAGGAGCAATTCAATAAAAAACAATCAAATAAATAACAATGTTACAAATAGATAAATGCTAATAGTCTCTTCTGTTCAGTCTTCTTTTAAATGTGCCTTTCGCCAGGTTTAGCTTCTCATTATCCAATCTGCAGGCTTGGCATCACCTGATCCGAGTGTGCTAAATTCTGAATCCATATAAGGACTTCCTTCGAGCGTTCTGTGGAACGCATGTGCGTTCCACCGGTCCGGAAAAAAGAACCTCCTTCTACATTCGTCATTTCCTGGCGGCTGAAACGCACGTGCATTCCACCATACAGTGTGTAGTCTCGACGGAAATCAGTCCATAATATGAGAGAGGGCATAGAGAGGGCAAATAACACAAAAATACAAGAGTAGAATTAGTAATACAGAACGTACCATGGACTAGCATGAAGTATAAAACCATGTGTATTCAATATTAATGGAACATATCCCATAATGCCCCAAAAGTGAATTTATTCAAATGTGTGGAAGTAAATACATACATATTCAATTTGGAAGGGAATGATGTTGGATGCAATTGAATAAAGAGAATAAAAATGAAGCATATGTATGAACTAATAAAAAGGTAAATACAAATCAAATGATTATAAAGATAACTATGAATAGAGATAGGAATAAAATAAAGTAAAAATAAAAATAAGAATAAAATAAAAAATAATAAATAAAAAATAAAATAAAATATAAAGAATAAAATAAAAATTAAAATTAAAATAAATAATCCAAATGAAAATAAAAATTTTAATAAAAATAAAATTAAAAATAAATATAAATAAAAATAAATAATAATAATAATAATAAAAATAAAAATTATAATAAATCAAAATAAAAATAGTAATAATAATAAGATAAAATAACTTCCTAACTTCCTGATGAAGTCTAATGTTTAGACGAAATGCGTAGAGCTGATTTTATTGTTACCTGCCATCCCTGTATCTGAAATCTCCGTTTGTCATCTTGAAAGAGAAATCAATACTTGATGGGCATTTTTATCTTCCACTTCTTGTAAGTGTTCCCAATAAATTGTATATTTTTTTTATATCATACAATTCTATGCTATGTTCAGTTTTTCTTTTACATGTCCACTTGAGGAATCAAGAATTCCCTCACAAGATTTTTGACAAGATTCAAAGAAACCTAGATGGGCTTGATTTTCTTCGTCACTTTGTGAGTGCAATATTTCATTAGGGACCCATCTACTTAACGGTGTTTCCCTATGATCGTTCCTTTATTTCTTGTGTTTTTTTATCTAGGTGTATCTTGTATTTTGTATGCCCTCAGGTTTTATCCCTTCAGATGTAAACATATCAGAAACTGCTATGTTTACTTGGCAGGGTTAATCCAACCTCTAGTGGCTGTCTTCCTGACAGCCGCTAGAGGCGCATCTGTGACGCTGGATGAGAAATTCTCATCCAACGTGCAGAATGTCTATAGGAAATCATTGAGAAATGCTTTCCTATGGACTGTTTGAATGCGTGCGTGGCACTTGCCGTGCATGCGCATTCTGCTCCACTCGGGAGCTGACGTCAGCGGAGGAGGAGAGGTCACCAGCGCCGAGGGAACCTGGTGCTGGATAAAGGTAAGCTGCTGAAGGGATTTTAACCCCTTCAGTGCCGCGGGAGGGGGACCCTGAGGCTGGGGGCACCCTTAGGGCACTATAGTGTCAGGAAAACCACTTTGTTTTCCTGACACTATAGTGATCCTTCAACATTTATTTAATGCACATATATTTGGCCTTCAAATGGCCTGGGATCTAATTTTGCCCGGGGGCCCCAAAGGCTCTCAGTCTGCCCCTGGGCATGGGCCTGGAGATGCAGCTCCATTGGCCCCTATGTTAATCCGGCCCTGGGCGTCACTATTAAACAGGGCATTATCTCTTTCAGAATTAAACCATTGAACATCATCCAGACCCTTTGTTAACTTTTTATGATGCACTTTTTTTAATAGTATATAAATATTTAGCAGTAAATATTACAATCCAGTTCAGTCCTGGCACAGCCAAGGCACACATCGTGTAGAAGGCTGAGTTTTTATCCTTCTTCTCTCTCTATGCTCTCTGTGTTGGCTGACAGGTGCCCAAGGCAGCTTATAAGGGTGATTTAAGGGAGCCTAGATAGTTCCATGACAGCAGTTAAAAGACAGAAGTGTTGATTTGTACATTAATTTTCTTTTTCAGACCTAATAAACATCTTTATTAAACACAGAGATAAGAAAACATAACATTAGAAATCTTGGATAGTATCAGATGTTTTCTAATTCCCATCAGTTTAAAGTGATGAATATTTCAGACGTGTTTGGATAACGCTTAGAATAATAATAAGATACTTCTTATCAGGATTAAATAGCTATAAAATCATCAAATCATTTTTGAAACTTGGGGAATTTAAAATGAATTCAGCGTGTTTCATTTTTTTACTGTAAACTTTTTATGTAAATTTTCCCACCCAGCAGAACTATTACATCAACACAGCTGTCCTGTTTTTGGCCTGACTGTCCCAAATATGTTACTGTTCCAATGAGTAATTGTATTGGGTGGGATCTGACATTTGAACCTAATGTGTGTTAGAATGTTTAGTGTTATATTTTTCTTCACATAGCTGAGTAATCAATCTCTGAAGTTAAATAGCTGATACCAGTCTTAATGCCTAGGTTTCATAACATCACCTGCCAATCAGAATATTGATATTAAAGAAAAACTCCACTGCCCAACTCGACAAAAAAATAAAAAGCACTATTTAGTAGATATACCCTAATGAATATATGCATGCAGCAGAGAGCACCCGTCACTTACATTAGCTCAGGGAACTTTATGGGTGTTGAGTGGTCCTTTAAATTATATGTGATCAATATGATTTTTTTAATGGCTAATGCAGGAATCTTAAAATCAGTTTTTTACCACGTGTGCAGAGTCCCATGAAGTCATCTTCTGCAATGACAGCCCTTCGTTCACTTTTTAAATATATTTATTGTCTTGAATTGAACAACGTCTTTAGAAAATAATGTTCTTGTTCTTTCTCTAAAAATATATCTGAATGTTTATGATCAGGGTTTTATTATGTTAGGAATGTATACAAGTCATTTGTCAAGATGAAAGTTGTGGGAATCTTCCCAGATTCATGTTTAAAGGGAACCTATAATGAGAAATACAATTTAATCTTAAATGAAAGAGAATCACATGTCATCTATGCATTGTGCTAGCAGAATTTATAGCAAATGTCTAGATTTCTCTAAAATCAGAGGTTCCCCACTTCTGTCAGTTAAGTTGGTTCCACACCTGTGCCCATCAGCACAGAGATAAGAAGACTGCTTTGCATGTCTGTTATTAGGAAAACCCTCCTTTAGGTGCCTTACCTGTTTGGATTCAGCCTAAGGGAAATCAATGCTTGCAGAGGGAAGTAGGGAGGAGGGGCAGGCTCTGTGTAAGAGTAGTACCGTGAGTAATTGCCACAACTTTGTACAGGCAACCTGAGAATGGAGAGAGAAGAGATATATACTATTTGCATACTATAAAGCCAAGATAAAGTGTTTGGGGACTTTTAACCTGTTATGAAGAGCAAGGTGTGTCTCACAGCTTAATATAATATATATCAAAATATGATTAATGTTCTCAGCAGGAAACCGGAGTAATTTAAAATAAACGTAAACATTATTATTATTTATAAAGCGCAAACAAATTCTGCGGCCCTGTTCAAACGAACTTCCATTCTAGAGTGTATTAACTTTTATTAGTATTAATGGAAAAAACACTTACTGGTAGTTGTACAGGAGTCAAGTGAGATAGCTAGATTCTTCTTTAACCCGTTACTGGGAGTCCCCTACTGTACCTTCCCTTGAGGTTTTGAACTTAACGTTATAAAAATAAGACCTAATGGCTCTAAGCAGCCATCACCATTATTAGTTCAACTTAAGTATTATTGGACTGAGTGAAAAGATAACACAAGAAAAAGCTATCATCTGTAAATTAGGAATATGTATACACACACTACAGATTTTTTTGTTGTAATAATGTGTTGCATTCTTAAAGATACACTTTGATTACTTATTTTATCTCTTATGTAAGCATATATATAATATATAAATATATTTGTGGAAGGACTCCCCTACTCCGATTCCCTTTCTCCCATTTTTATTATTGTTATTTTTTAAACTGTTTTAAAAATTATTTAATAAAACTATGTGCAAAGAAAACTGAAAGCCAATATTGGTCATGAGAGTTCACTTCAAACTAATGTGCAGTGAGTGAGGTCATGAAATACAAATAATTTACTACAAATTCCAGATAAGAGTTGGCAAATAGCCCTCCACCTACTCACCATATGTGCTGTGCAACCACCTCTTCTTTCTCCTGTCCCCAGGGTTGTGTCTGTCATGTTTCTGAAAATTTTGCATCTAAGCATCTCTCTTCTGATCCAAAGTAATGCCTCTCATTGCAATTATCCTTCTTTCAGTGTTTATGACACCAAACACTTGCTTCTTGGCCAAATGTATAGTAATGATTCATGCCTTTCTTTGTGCAATCAGACCCACCTTCCGGTGTAACACATACGAATGATCCACTGACTTAATCTATTTAACCCCTTAAGGACACATGACATGTGGGACATGTCAGATTTCCCTTTTATTCCAGAAGTTTGGTCTTTAAGGGGTTAAAGACCTCTGCCGTAAATATCAGTGTCTTGTTGGGATTTCTGTTTGCCTGAATTGGTCCTGGTCACCCATTTGGCTTCTTTCTAATGGTTCCTGATCACTTACATTCCTTTGAGTAGGCTTGGTATACTAATATTATTATTCTCTAAATCCCTTAACCTTGGCTTGGCTAGTCTTTTGCCTGTTTAGGCCCAATGTGTTTGTGCTAATTCCAGTCACTCTACAGATCTTTAATACATTTCTATCCTGTATTATTCCTTTCTATCTTGGTTTAACTATGGTTAGGTATATGCTGACAGTAGCATCGTACAGAAGTACGTAATGATGCACGTTCTCCACAAATATATAATACCAGTGGAGAAAAATGAGACACTCAGTGAAAGTGAACATGCAGTTAATGTTTTATTTCTCCATTGAGAAATCAACTCCAAAGCTGATGAATCTGTTTATTTTTATTGAATTAATTGCTTTCATTTGTGTTTTTTGTTGTTGCAAAGAGTGGCATAGAAACATAGAATGTGACGGGAGATAAGAATCATTTGGCCCATCTAGTCTGCCCAATATTTTTTTTAAAACTTCATTGGTCCCTGGCCTTATCTTATAGCTAAGATAGCCGTATGCCTATCCCACACATGCTTAAACTCCATCACTGTGTTAACCTCTACCATTTCAGCTTGAAGGCTATTCCATGCATCCGCTACCCTCTCAGTAAAGTAATACTGCTTTGCCCCTCTAATTAAGACTATGTCCTCTTGTTGTGGTAGTTTTTCTTCTTTTCAATATAGTTTCCTCCTTTACTGGGTTGATTCCCCTTATGTATTTAAAAGTTTCCATCATATCCCCCCTGTCTCGTTTTTCCTTCAAGCTATACATGTTCAGATGCTTTAACCTTTACTGGTAAGTTTTACCCTACGTTCCATTAACCAGTTTTGTAGTTCTTCTCTGAACTATCTCTAAGGTATCAATATCCTTCTGAAGATACGGTCTCCAGTACTGCATACAATACTCCAAGTGAGGTCTCATTAGTGCTGTGTACAATGCTCTGAATTAAACAAAACACATTTGCATATTGTATATCTGTAACAATGTATACTATAGTTAGTTAGACATAGTCCTCTTACAAATTAAATCATGTGTGACACTGATAAACACAATAGAATAATTTTGAATGAAGTTAGAAATTAGAATTAAAGTATATGGAACAACAAGGGACACCAAAAAGTGATTGTAAAGCCTTACTTGATATCATGTAGGTAATATAGCATACCTCCCAACCCTGGTTGGTGTCCTGAAAATCGGTACGCCGGTGGGAAGGACATAAAGGGGGAGGGCCAGTGATGCAAGCATGACACTAGCTCCACCCCCAAAAGGGTAGAGATAGCCAGAAGGGTGGCAGGTTCGCCTGAGTTATTGGAAGATCATTCTGGAGTGAATGTACACTCGCCTGCCTTCCCATCAATCAGGCCAGCCCACTGTGAGCAGGACATGCAGGGAAGACTGTTCCATGCTCCCTGCAGGGTCCTAGTTCCTGCACATAGCACAAGATGCTCTTGTAAAATTATTCTTGGGAACATTTCCCTGGGGGGAACTGCGAGACACCAGTTTACTGTCTTAGTTAAGCTGGTTTAACTGTTTTGAAGTTATACATTTTATTAGATCATTGTCTGATAAGGGATTTGGGTGTCAATGAACAACTTGTTATCTCAACTTTTCTCAGTGTTTTCCTCTATTTGGTTTTAAATATCTACAAAAATGGATGTGATACCATATTTATTAATTGTGACATGTAGAGTGTGTAGTAGAATTATATTCATATTTTCTGGCAAAATATGTCTGACAGGCAGGATAAGGGACAGGACCGTAAATCAGGACTGTCCCACTGAAATTGGGGCATGTGGGAGGCTTGGAATGGCCTATTAAAAAGTCTCTATGGTTAACAATTCAAACTAATGAAAAAAACATTCAACAAACTTCCTGTAGATATGTATTATAAACCACTTTATATTGATTAGTTTTAACATTGTAACTAACTACTGCAGGTTTATCAGCTGAACTGTTTTAATCACAAAGCACTTCAATTGCTTAATTACCCTGCTATTGGCTGGAAACTGTTACGTTAATACAGGTGTGGGAAGCTAAAAGAAAATTCACTGACACACATTTTTACTATAATCAAACAGTGCTGCTAACAGAATCAGAGTGTCCGAATGAAATTTGTTTTTGTTGTATAGTCCATAACTTGAGAAACTTCTTACTGCTAACTCCAATTAAAGGTCTTGATCAGCAGTTTTTTTCATCTCTTCAAAAAATGCTAAATTATCCAGGATTGGATAACAACAACATCAAGTCTGTGATCATGATCATCGAAGTTTTTAAAAATCCTTTACAGTGGGACCTCGGTTTACAAACGCCTCGGTTAACATAATTTTCGGTTTACAAATGAGAATCCATTGAAAATACTGCCTCAGTTTACAAAATAATTTTGCAATACAAAGCAAGTTTCCTCAGGATGCATTGCACCTGGGAGGGTTATAGCACCGCCCCCTGCATGCTGGAGCCTGTGGGTAGCACGTGGCGTTGAGTGTGGAGGTGTTGGAGCGGCTTTTGCATCGAGTTTTGGAGCCATTCTGGAAATTGTTTGCAGTTGTTTTTAGACTTTTTGGTGCATTTCTCAAGCTGTGGAAAGGTAGGGAGCTGAGCTTTGTCGTTTGCATGCCTTTTATTCTGTGTTCTGCATTGTGGGTTGGTTTCCATGTCAGCTCATTTTGACTTTTTTCTGACCTCCAGAATGGATTAATTGGTTTTCAATGCATTCCTATGGAAATCCGCATTTCGTTTTACAAACTTTTCGCAATAAGAAACGTCCCGGAGAACGCATTAAATTCGTAAACCGAGATCCCACTGTACTTGTATTTTGAGGAAAGGCCTAAGACTATTAAAGGACAACTGTCATACATTTTTTACTTCCACTTTTTTAAAGGTTTAATACATTTAATTAAAAAATGTTTTAAAAAAAATTATATTTATTAATATTTTGAAGAAAATTTTACTCTTATCTGGCTAAACAGCCATGTCGGGTTAGATTCTGTTGGTTTTTTTTTTTACTAACTGCTGCCCACCTGAATTGGCCTGCTGCTGTTTTTGCTCTGTGTGTATCGACAGTAGTAGGTAAGTTAGGTTGAGCGGCACTTGGTCAGATAACAGTAAAATCTGACCCAACATGACTGCTCAGCCAGATAAAAAAAGAGAAATGTTCTCAATAAAAATCAATACAAATCACTTAAAAAAATATTGTTCCATTAAATGTCATAAACTTTAAAAAAACGAGAAGAGAAAATTTGATAAAACAAGTAAATATTAGTCAGCGCACCAAAATAATAATAAAAACTAAGTTTGATCACAAATTCAACAGGAGCAGCAATCTTGCAGCCTCCTTTAGGTAGTCACCTCTATTTAAAACCAAAATGCCCCCCCCCCTTTGTCCACCCCCTTAATAATAATGTCCCTATTATTCTTGAGCTATTTAAGGGCAAGCAATTCAACTCTAGTTAGGTTATTGGGTGGACAGTGTTCTCCTTTGGATTGTCTATACCCAAACTTTCTCGCCCCTAAGGTTTTGAAATCTTTGAGCACCAACTCGTAAAAGGTGGAAATTAAATGACCCTTATCAGCCACTGGATAATAAGTTGAAGGAGGTCGTAAACCCGTAGGGATATAAGCATTAATTATCTCAAGGGCATCTATATGGGTATGCTCTTCATCTTGCTCATTCAGCAATCTTAGGAGGCCACTAAAGACGATCTTGTCCTGTGGATTGTAAATAAAATTAGGACAACCCATCAGTCCCTTGTTCTCGTTAATGTTAAAAGATCTAATGAGAGTTAGTTTTCTGATAAAATAGTTAAGGTGTCTCTAAATAGATCAAACATAATGATGTTTTGGCAGGGTGCAATACTTAAACCTTTATTGAGCAGATATATTTCCGCTGGTTTTAATAAATATGAGGAGATATTAAATATATTCATGAAAATGGAGCCACATGATTTTGCTGGGAACACCTTCCCTTTCCACGGGCTCCTCTATGGGTGTATTCCGCTTTCTGTGACCCATTTTGGAAAAAAGAGGAAAGTGTTTGGAACCTTGAATGGGTTCCTCCTCTAAAAAAACTCTCAAGTATTATTGGAGTTATTGGTCTTAGGCCGAGATCCTAATCTAAGAGGAGTATTATGGGTCTGTCTATCCTCTACGTGGTTCTCAACCTCTCTTGTAGACGGCATGGCCCTAGAGTGGGCAATAGGTATATTATTGGGGTTCTCCCGATAAACCTCTGTTGGGGACTACCCTACTTCTAGGAGTAGATCTATCTCTCATGATTGGATTTATTGCGTACAATATCAGCATAGGACATAGGTTGCTTGGAACCATATGCCCTTTCCGAAGTTAACCACTGTCTTGAAGTTGTATTTCTTTTGTCAAATTTATTACTGTTTTTATTTTTGTTATGATATTTATTTTTAATTTTGTTTTTATTTGAATGGGTATATGAAGAAGGATTGCCTTTATTTGTATTTCTCTGCCACCTCCTAATTTGACCACTTTCATAATCATGTTTATCCCTTATAAATTTAGAATTATTTTTACTAATCAATCTTTTACCAACCTTATCAAGCTAGACAGTCAATTCCCCTTTATCGGTGGCACTGATTTAAGATTGTAGAGATTCAATCTGTACCTCTGTTGTTTTTATCCTACTTTGCCTGTATTTAACCAGGATATGCATCAAGATGAATTAACAGTTGTCTAATGCACTTAACCATTCATTCTCTAATTCAATTTTATCATTAAAGAAAGATTTTTTATCAAATCTCAGAGCCCGGGGAATGAATTTGGGTTCCAAATATTTTTCCAATAGAACACTGTCCCACCAATCTTGCATCTCTGTTTTGAGATGTTTCTCGAGATCAAAAAATATTTTTTTAAGGCTGCTCTCATCCTGGTGAGGGGTCATAGAGGAATCTTCAATCAAAAATTCCCTCCTTCCATTGGCCTTATTAATGACACTCAAGAGCCCCATAAGTGAAGGAAAAGAAAAATACCCAACTATCAAAACTCCTAAAAGAAAATATGGAAGCAAAGTAACATCGACTACAGCGCTCGCTAGAATGAAGACAACAACAATAGAAAATAGGTAATCAATTGATAAAATCAATCAAATTAGGGTAGCATCACTATAACAGAGCGACTTCTAATATATGTAAAGCAACAAGTAAATACTAGTTAGCGCACTAAAATAATAAAAATTAAGTTTAATCACAAATTCAACAGGAGCAGCAATCTTACAGGGTCTTTAAACCTAAGAGTAGTCTTAATAAATAAACCCAAAGTAAGTGGTGAATCACCTATAAACGGTAGATATGCTAAAGATACAATGTAACACTAAGAGTGTATCAATAGTGCATAGATAAAGATCAATACAACAAAGAATTAAATAAAAATAATTAAATACTAGTACAATCAAAAAACATAAAATCAATAAGAAAAACAGTCTTGGAACAGCAAGCCACGATTGTTGTGTACTCACAAAACCCTCAGTAGGGGGCCCCTCACACAGATGAAACTCCAGAGTGGTGTTAAGTACCGTTCCTGCCATCCACGAGTCCTGGATGATTCACGCAAAGGTAGGGTGAGGATAGGGGGACAGAGTGCTCAAACCTCCAATACCCGAGAGCGAGCTGCCAGGGGATCTAATGTAACCATGCCACCTATGGTAACCATGCCTGGTTAGTATCGAACCTCACCGGTTGGGGGAGCATGCCAATCTGTGCACATGTATACTCTCCACACTACCAATATCGCGGCCGGAAGCTGCGAAAAAGGCCATGCTAAAATTAAAAAGACAGCTCCTGTAGAAAACTACCGGACTTGAAGTCCTACTTGTTTCGTCCCACTGCGGAACTTTCTCAAGACATAAGTCCATCTGTAAAAAGAGCAGATATAAATACACCCTCCCATTAACACACAGGATAGTTGTAAAAGCTGTCCTTTCAAACCATAAATTGAATGGATTATGAGGAGAGTGGATTATCAGGCAGTGAGGTAATATTTTTGGCCAGGAAATTTGGTGCCCTACATGGTTGTGGTCTACTTCGGAAGGGTAGTATTAGGATTTTAAATATGACAATGCTATAAAAGATTGTTGCATATAAAAACTGTATCTAACTAGTTTGTACAGGAAGCCTAAAAAATTATTTATCAAGCAAAATATAGAACACCCCAGTGTTACTTTTGTCAACTAACAATTTTAGTCAAATTTTAATCGACTAAAATGTTTGAGATTTAGTCGACTAAAACGAAAACAATTCAGATGACTAAAACGAAAAAGAAATTTGCGACCAAAATTAACACCGCACAGAAAGACTGTGGAAGGGGCAAAAGAGATAGACTAGGGTTTGGGAGAGAGACATCTAAAGGGCCTGGGAGTACACAAAGAGACAAGGAGGGGCCGGGGAAGAGGCAAAAGAGACAGAGGCTTTGACTAATCCCATTAGATTTTAGTTGTGTTGACTGAAATCTACTGGATATTTAGTCGACTAAAGCTAGACTAAAACTAAAACAATTCAGATGATGAAAATACGACTAAAACTAAATTGGCTTTTTAGTCAAAAGACTATGACTAAAGCCAAACTGGAATTTTTTCGCCAAAATTAACACTGGAACTCCCACCTACCTGTCATGATATCTCCAGGCCCAACCCACAGAACTTTTATCTGATCTAGCTTAGGTAGGAAATAGATGTGGGCAGAGGCAAATTACTGGTTCTTGGCTAGAGTTGTCCAGGATCAATGCTGAGAAAGAATAACAATAAACTGTACAACAGGTCAAAGTCGGAGAGAACAAGCCAGGCTCAAGGACAATAGAAGGTAACAAAAATAGATAAACAAGTCAGGGTCAAAGATTGCATAATGGAGAATGGTTAAGGACAAGAAGAAGCCAGAATATCAGCAATCACTACTAAATATAAATGTGCTCTCGAAACACCAAAAGGGAAACCACAACAGGATATAAATAGACTTGGGAATTCTGTGATTGGTCTGTGTCATTTCTGTAACATGGTGCAAGTGCAATGTCGAGAAATGAAGGAGTTAGGTGTATGTTGCAAGTAACACAAGAAGTTTTAGCGTCATAAAAATCATTGTACAAACTGATATCGGATTGATGCAGGTCACTGGATAGAGTGGCAAAATGATGCACAAACCTAACAGGTACTGTGACACTACCCAAACCACAAATAATATTTTCCAAGAAACCTTATTACCAAAGCGAAGACAGCAAATGGATAAGCGCCACGGAATCTGCGCTATTTAAAATAATAATAATTATTAAAGGATTAACGGAAACAAAGCCTGGAACAAAATACAGTGGTGTTATGTGGATTTTGGGTTAGTGATTGTTTGGAATTGTAGGAGACTTAGAATTAGGGTTTAGGGTCCTTAGATTAAAGCCCCCCTTAAATGGTTAGCTCATATCTAACCTCTGAATCCTAACCTTATCTTAACATCAACCTTTTAATGACACTTCATTTACGTGACCACTTCATATGACCTTAAAGGGACACTATAGTTACCACAACAACAGCTTAATGTAGTTGTTCCTGTAAGTATAAGCATTGCCTTCAGGCATTTTCATACAAACACTGTCTTTTTCCCTAGGGACACCTCCAAGTGCCCCAAATGGGGCAGTGCTGCACAGTAGGCAGGACTGGCGTTCAGCGTCTCCACGCTGGGAAAGCATTGAATAGGCTAAAAATGGTCAATTCTGATTATGTCATCATGGAGGTGGATCGGGGGTGGGGCCAGCGACAGCAGACCAGCGTGGCGCTGGAAATAAGGTGAGTTTTCATTCCTTTTTACAGAAGCTGTGGGGGGACAGGCCACCTAAATGGTGGGTTTAACACTATAAGGTCAAGAATACATGTTTGTGTTCCTGACCCTATAGTGTTCTTTTAATGTATTTACTGTTTCAGCAGCAATTAAAACATTAATCATTAGATGATACATTAACAGTATATAGTATTTAGATCACCACACAAAGGATGGATTGCAACAGGGAGAAATAAGATAATTAGATCATCTTAAAATGCATGTTTCAGGGTTGTTTTAGCTTCAACGTAATGTGTAATATTTTTATTTACAAATATTTCTGAATAAAAATGTTGCAGATTATAAACTGAAAAGTAACTTAAAATTTTGGGCATATACAGCAAAACAATATTGTACCCTATCTAAGCAAGATATCATTATGTTAATTTATTACCTAAAATCTGGTCCAGACTGACCATATGGCATGCGTTGTGATGGTGACTCAATAAAGGCTTATCTTTTGATTGATGCAAAACTGCATGCAATAAAATTAATATTCATACGAGTCTCTTGACACATGGTTTATAGTTTTCCAAACAGACATAGACTGGTCCATAGGGAATCTCTGATCTATTGTAGTACTGCACACATTTTAAAAGGATTTACTAGAGTATATTCCACAAAGCAGAAGGGCGGCACTTGTCTGTCAGTAAAGTTCATGGGGCATCACTTAGCTGAAAATTGTCTAGAAACAGGAAACATGAAAGGAGAGGAGTTACCTGTCTAGGCTTCTACCTCCAACCATATAGTGTCCTTATTACTTTCATTACAAACTCAACCAATATTAGCTCTTTAGTTCCATCCATGAGTTAACTGACATATATAAACACATTGTGTTGACTGTATGACATGCAACATATAAATAAATACATTATGTGCTCGACATAGGAACATGGACAAAGACTGTTGGTGCAGCGGCAATCTACCATATCTTGTGCACCTGCCCTTCTTTATGGCAGTTGTACACATTCCACCTGCCCCCTTGATCGCTCATCTGGGGATCTTGACTGGTATCAAGTATGTCTGATCATGTCTGTGGTTTTATTTTTCCACTATGTATTTATATATCACTGATGTCACTTTCCACGGTCTAAGGATCTACGTTAAATTGTTAAATTGTGGTCGAACACTTCCGTGTCAGTGATCACAATGATATTTCTAGATAGTTGAAAGGTGCATTTTACTTACATCAGTTTTCATTAATTTACTTGAATTAATTTGAATATATGTATACACATTCTGATTATTCTATTAACTATTTATATCATCCTGTTTTTACATGTACATAGAATCATATCAGATTCAAATTGGCATGTTTATTGAGCACTTGTAGGCCCACGTTCTATATATGCAAGCTTTATGATAATTATTAAAAATAGAGGCTGGCAGGGGCCACATTTGGATATTATACATCACAGCATATCAGATTGACAAAGAGGGACACTTTAAATTTAGGGGTGTGAGCCAGGGTGTAGCCATGGGTGGGGATGTTCTGAGAAATTTTAGGTGACTTACTAACAACAATTTAGAACAAGAACAATGTACAATAACTATATTTATTGTAGTTTAAATACACATTTCTAGAAGTATTATTGCTGTGGAGCTCCATCATACAATATAAAGCTCCTAGAAAATTAGAATAGGATAGCAAATTAGGCTAGAAAAGAGGGACAAAGGGATTTGAAACTAAAATATAGACTGTCAATCTAAATAGGGACACTTGGGGGGTATGGGATTTTGTCCCTTGCATTACAGTTATCTAAATTATTCAACTATCTCATTAGAAAAAAATGCATTTTATTTTGTGTCTGTGAATGCCAAACTATATGAAACTCTCTCAATGTCTCTGGTTACAGGATATGTTTGGCATACTGCATTTGCAAAGGACTTTTAAATAATTACTATACTGACAGTTGTAGTTTGACAAGGCAATGACAGGAGGGTAATATATGAAGGAGCATATTCTCTGATCTGATCACACTAGGATAATTGAAACCTTTCCAGCTGCTACATATGCAATATCTTTTCTTCACTGCTAATATGTGTTGGTTGGAACGTATAGGTATGCATCAATCTTGGTGCAAATGTTTGTGGAAGAGAGAAGGGAATTTAAAAACGGTGTGTGTTAAATGTTTGCATGGATGCTCTATGTTGCATCAGAGGTTTGGTTTTATGATTTTATTTGTTTATTATTTGAAATTTGTTTTCAAGTCTGAGGAGCGAAATGTGTAGGGCATGGCCATATCGCTGATTTCATTTCATTGGGTGAAGTTGCATTTTATATGCTATGAATTCTTTTATATAAATTGAGAAAATGGGGCATAATTACAGAAAAAAAGCAACGCTGGCTGAATCTAAAAGTGAAGTTAATGAGAAATGCGTGATGTTTATAGGAAAGGAAATGGTGAACAGAACGTGTTATGGACACATTCCAGGTTCCCTGTAGAATGTCATTATACATACTCCAGATATTGTTTGGACTCTTGTACAGTGTCTATACCTACAACTTGGAATGAAAGGAAATCTCGACCATCTATTCCCTTGGTGTAGTTTAAAAAAACAAAACTGTCCTCTGGTTGATTTCACTTAGTTTTCAGTTTCTTTTTTAATCAAAAAACAAAACTCTAGCAACATAATGTACAGCTCTACTTGGGTAAAAGGTTTTGGCAAATTACTTTTCGACTAAGCAGCCTTACCGAATTGGGTCACACAATACTAAATTCAAAAGCAAGTCAAAAGGAGAAAGAAATGTCACTTAATTAAATTAATATTATTTTTTTAATTTAGATACACATTTTTTTCCCTTGCCAGAACGTAAAGGATAGACAGCAGTCAGTCACTGTTCTCTGAGTGAGAAAGACTCATTGTCATATGTAATGTCAGTGGAGATTACATCTAGGTCTCCTTGGCATTAAAGAAATCTGCAAGAACAGTAAGAGGCACTTACCTGCTGACAGCCTGTGTTACTTATTCTGTCAGCGCATACTTGAAGCTAATCAGCTCTGAGTGTCACAGAGTGAAAATGGCATGTATATGAAAAGATGCCTGATGGGTTTTCACTTTAGCTTATCTGTGGGGGCTGTTAAAGTTTTTTGTACTGTCTCTTACTTTCCATCTTTGTCTCATTTGTCTCTACTTTGGCCAGGTTACCTTTTGAGCTGCTGTGAGGGGACATTGGGATTTTTTTGGTGCACATAATAAAATAAGCACATTGGCCAACATGAGTTTATTGAATCAACTTTATAATGTTTTTTTTTTTCATTTCCCAGCCCTCCAACAAGTCTTCTGGAAGCATGTTTCTATAGTTGGATGCAGTATTCCAAATAAAGTCTCACCTATGATCAATAAACAGGTTTTGCTACGTATCTATTACGTCTGCTAATTCTTACAATATTACTAAATGAGTGACCAATGTATAACTACCTAAATATTATTATTAGTACTGTTTTCAGGATTCTTAAAGGACCACTCTAGGCACCCAGACCACTTCAGCTTAATGAAGTGGTCTGGGTGCCAGGACCAACTAAGGTTAACCCATTTGTTTATAAACATAGCAGTTTCAGATAAACTGCTATGTTTATAAATGGGTTAATCCAGCCTCTAAAGCCTCTAGTGGCTGTCTCATTGACAGCCGCTAGAGGCGTTTGCGTGCTTCTCACTGTAAAAATCACAGTAAGAAGACGCAAGCGTCCATAGGAAAGCATTATGAATGCTTTCCTATGAGACTTGCTGAATGCGCGCGCAGCTCTTGCCACGCATGCGCATTCAGCTGAAGAGGAGGAAAGGAGGCGGAGAGGAGGAGGAGAGCTCCCCGCCCGGCGCTGGAGAAAGGTGATTGTTTAACCCCTTCCTCTCCCCAGAGCCCAGAGAGAGGGGGTCCCTGAGGGTGGGGGCACCCTCAGGGCACTATAGTGCCAGGAAGACGTGTATGTTTTCCTGGCACTATAGTGGTCCTTTAAGGCTACTTAAAAATTATTATGCCGCATGGTACACAATACCCACCATGCATACATGCACAAACTTACATAGATACTCCTAGACATACACACAAACACACACATACACATGCTGTGTCAGACACATGCAAAAACACGCTAAAAATGACACATGCCCTGTTACACATACTCGTTCCCAAGAAAATACAGACACACATTTACAGATCTGCAGAACACAAATATATTGGCCCAAAAGATTCACACACCTCTACACACACAAAAATACATACTGTCACACATTCAAATACAAAGTGCCATACACAGTAACAGTCTGTGCCACAAACCAATACACACACTAATGTGCAGAAAATACACACACTGGATATACTGACACACACAGATAAGACAGACACACACACACATACACAAAAACAGCTAAATGCATATTTTAGCCACCCTCCTGTTTGGGTGGAAGACAGTGGTTTACCTGGGGTCCAGTGTAAGTGAACTGGTTGATGATGCAGCTAGCTGACTTCCTTTTATTTATCTTGTATGATTTATTTCAGAATTTGATTACATTTGTGATGAAGCTGACCCTAATGGGGGCATTTATTTAATAATCTGGTGACACTGAAATTAGGTGAAGTCCTAAGGGAGTTTAATAATCCCCTGGATAATCAAGCTATGGCAAACCTGTTGTCCCTTGAAAGTATGGGTAATATGGGTAATGTCTTGGAGAATAAGTTAGAGTGTGAGGATATGTTAGATAGTTGTAAAGGTACAGACTTTAAGGTCCCTTTAGGAGAAATATATTGCCAGATTTTGTCAAATTTATTCTGATACATAAGTTTTTTACATTAATGAACAGTTCTATGACCAGATCAATGGGGCGATTATGGGACCAGTGTTGTTCCCTCTTATGCCAATTTATTCATGGTTATTGGGTTGAGACAGGCTTGGGGACTGAGTTTGAGCCATCCTCTATGTCTAAGATGTGCAAGACTGCAGTGAATGACAAAAAGGACAAGGTGAGGCCGGATAGAAAGCAGTTGTTGTTGGTGGATTCTATCATAAGAGGTGTGCAGTTGGACAATAGTGACTTTGCGAGATGTCTTCCTGAATCTACTACTCGCAGAGACAGAAGACTTAAGTATTATTAATTTGTTAACCAAGCGAATTGGATGTTCTTGTCCATCAAGGGACAAATGACTCGGCTGGCAATGAGGTTTCAGAGGTAAAGAAAGTTCTTTGTGTTCTTGCCAATGATATACAGCAGGTCGTGTCCACACTGTCATTCTCTGAAGTTCTGCCTGTGTATAACATTCAGAATTATAGGTGGATGCATATCAGGGACTTTAACTTGTTGCTTGTTGAATGGTGTCAGGAGCAAGGACTTTGTTTCTCGTGGTAGCTCTGTTTGGAATAGAAATGAACTGTAAAAAATGGTTTGTCTCTTTCTAAAAAGAAAATTAATGTCCTCGGTGAGCAGTTCAGAGGTTTTGCTAGGAAGTATTTATTTTGCTAGGAAGGTCTTTATAGGCCTTGCTTTGGGTACTGGGGCACAGCCATGGTGGAATAGAAATGGGCCTTCCCTAAACTGTTCCCTCAAATTTAGGAGCATATTATTGGACATATTAATGCCTTGGAATGCTGAAGTATTAGGATTTCCGTTCACTGGAAGTAAGGGTCCTCGCCCAACTCCTGACAAACAGCCCCATACTCTTATCCCTCCTCCACCAACTTTACACTTGGCACAATGCAGTCAGTCAGATAATATTCTCCTGGCATCTTCCAAACCCAATCAGGCTGCTGGTCCAGTGGTGGTGTGCTTTACAGCACTCAGTCCAATGCCAGGCATTGTACTTGGTGATGAGAAGCTTACATGCAGCACCTCGGCCATGGAAACCGATTCCATGAAATTCACCCTGCACAGTTTTTGTGCTGATATTAATGCCAGTGGAAGTTTGGAACTCGTCAGCTGTATAATCAGGAGAGTGTTGGCAACTTTTACGCACCATGCGCCTCAGTACATGGTGACCCAGCTCAAGGAATTTACGTAGCCTTCTGCTTCGTGGCGGAGTTGCTGCTCTTCTAAATGCTTCCACTTTCAAATAATACCATTTATAGTTGACCGTGGAACATCTAGCAGGAAAATGTCATGACCTGACTTATTGCAAAGATGACATCCTATCACAGTACCACATTTGAACTCACTGAGTTCACTGATTTTGGAGACTGCATAGCTAAGTGATTGATTTTATACATACATCTGCGGCAATGGGTCTGATTAAAACACCTGAATTCAATAATTAATAGGAGTGTTACAATACTTTTGTCCATGTAGTATACTTAGGGCTCTATGTTTTTTGCAATCATAATTTATGGGATGCTAATATATAATGCTATTTGACAATTAAATAGTTTACAAATTGTATCACTTTTGTCATGTTTGTCATTTTATTGAGAAGTGGCATACATGGTAACAAAAAAGTAAAATAAAATTACTGTTCTAGGTGACATAGAGCAGAATACAAGTTCACAGTAAAATACCTGTTGATTTCAATATTGTCTAATAAACTAATCTCTCAAAACAAGATATGTAAAATGGGAGGGAGAAGAAAGAAGGGTAAAGGAGGGGGAAGCTAAGGAAAGAGGAGGAGCTGAGGGTCACCCTTCTGCCAGATGAGTGTCTAGCCAGGGTGTCCATATTTAGTAAAATTGAGTAGATGTGCCCTATAAGGACACTGGCATTTTGTCCATGTAAGGACATAGTTTATCTTGTTTTATAAGTAGTAGTATTATTATTACTGGCATTTATAAAGAACCAACATATTCTGCAGCATTATGCAATTGAGAAAAACAAAATATAATATACAAAGCCAATACAAAAGGTAAAGAGAGTCCTGCCTGTGAGCTTATACAAAGTACATAGCTAGGTAGCTAACGATACTTCTGAGAATGCAGAGAGTGAAGCTTTCAATTGCTGGCAATTAGTGATGTCCCGAACGGTTCGCGAATGATTCGCCACAAACGCTTCGCGAATGGTTCGCCACGAACGCTTCGCCGAACGGTTCGCCGCGGACTCATCATTCCAGCCAATCAGCAGCAGACAAATGGATGCTGTCCAGGAGGTGGGAGGGTCTGGGAGGGAGGGTCTGCTGCTGATTGGCTGGAATAATGAGTCCGTGGCGAACCGTTCGCGAACCGTTCGGGACATCACTACTGGCAATCAGTCTAATTGCATAGCAGATTCTGAAAATGAGCTTATTAGCTGAGAAAGAAACATCTGAAAGTGGATATGGATGATTCAAAAGGGCTGTAGAATGGTAAGTTCATATCAACCCCCAAGAGCCATACCAAGTTCTCTCAACCAAACTTACGCTACAAGTTGACAGGTCCACCACATGTGTAGATAGGAATCCTTAACTCCAGCCTACGAAGCATAGAGAAGAATGGATTGGAAATATCTGGTGTAACCTACTAAAAGATAATTACCACCTAGGAAGGGTTTTGTAGGAATTTTCTCGCAATAAAGTGTAGACTGTTACTTTAGAACAGTTGTAAAAAAATGGCAGACCAATCCTCCTGGTGAAAGGACTTTCTTTTTTGGCCTCCCATACTAGTGTATAGGAAGGGTTATTATAATTGAGAAGGTTAAGGAAGTGTGCACAAACAGATACGATGAGGCCAGGAGATCTTGAAGTGCATTTGTAAAGTAACTCTAGGGAGTTGGGTTGTCAACTGGAAAAGAGCATATGTAAAATGTAGCAATTATTAAGAACAGAAAAGTCGGGCATCTCTTGGTCACTTTTTCTAATCAATAGTACTATTTATCATGCCTCTTCTGGCTATGGAATGGTGTGTGGAATTTGGTATGATTGTAGTTGTACATACAGCTTTAAAAGTATATATAAAGTATATATTGTGAATGGGGTGTGAATGTTCCTGTTACAGCAATGTGCATATCCACTGTAAACTGTAGATGTAGTATATTGCAAATACTTTTTAGATTCTTAGTTCTTTTAATGGGATCACCTTGATTTTAATGGAATCATCAGAGAATAAGTATATATAAGAATTGTAAGGCAATTTTTGTTGCCACACACGCATTTGATGGGCATCACATAAAAAGTACTGTCCATAGTATATAGAATTTAAATGCTGCAAGAGAAGCATCAAGTCACTTTATTCATTGAGGAATTCTGTATTCTGTATATAATTTTTTTACTTGCTGCTCATCAATTAAGTGATTACTATGGGAAAATGTTGGTGTTTCATTTTTGAAAATTGTCCCACAAGGTTGTCCACAAAAGTGAGAATCACTGGGAACTGAAAGTGAATTTCAAATTGAAACCCAAAATACCAGAACTGGATTCTCCAGTGTCATCATGCTTCCACTTCTGCTATTTTGGCCTTGATTTTCAAATTCATCTTAAATTCTTTACACTTCTTAGTTTAGTTAATAAGCATGTAAGTATTACTTTTTTGAGTACCTAATTCATAACGCATTGATTTAATCACTAAAAACCGAATTGTAGCGTATTGGAAAATAAATTGCAGAAATAAAGCTAAAATAACCCAGCCCCCGACTACAGCTGAATTGAAGATTTTTTTTTTCCAACTCAATTATTCGAGTCTAAAATTTGAAATTACATTTTTCACTAACCACAATTCACTTTGGTGTGATAATTGTGCACAGTTTTTAAAATCCATAGTCACCTGGGAAATATAACACCAAGCAAAGGTTTGTGATTGTTGAAAATTTACGCTAGAGCTGTATTACTTTGATGGTCATTTGGCTGGTTTACTGTCAGTTGGAGTGAAGATTAAAATTGCTGATTTGCAGGGGATACACCAGATCGCAGCTGATGTTGATACTGTTAACAAAAACAGCAGGATTGTGTTCATGATGGCATGATATGCCCTACGTTGGTAGAAATGTCTGCGTAATTGAGATTCCTATGAGGCGTTTTGCCATAGGAGCTGTTTCAAAATAATTACTTTTGAAACATTTTACCTGTTGCAACTCTTTTTTTTTTTTTTTTTAACTAAAATTTAATACAAACTGGAAATGTAGAGCATTGAGGGGATTTAAGGGGACTGTACATTTTAGGACAAAATCATGAAATAGGTGAATGGAAGAATTTTTCCAATAGAACTATGTGCCTGAAATTAGCAATTCTTATCTAAATCCCTATATGTATGTAATATTTACAGGGTTATTTACTAAAGTGAAAATTGTTGGGAATTCAAAGTAAATTTAAAATTTAAGGCCAAAATTGCTGAATTAGAAACATTGTCCAATTCAACTAAGCTTGCAGTTCGGCTATTTTAGTCTAAACTACCCAAAATCATGAAAAGGAAAAATATGGTTGATTTGGAAACCTTTTGAAGATACCCAAGAGAGATATGGGTGCATGGGCCACCCGGTGGGCCTTCTTAGTGTGCTGGCCCCCGTATGCACCGGAGCCCATGGGGGAAAAAATAAATAGTAGGGGCAGCAAAGCACATGGGGCAGCTGCTTTGGGCCCCCTGAGTAACTGGGCCTGGGGCAGTTGCCCCATTTGACCTGCGTTAAAGACGGCCCTGCTTATAGAGAGACTCCTTGTACTGATGCTGAAATTAACAGAAATTTTATGGCAAGGCAGGAGGCTTCATATTTGCTTATCTTTCTTTACTGTAACTCCCAGCAGCAAAGAAACAGTTAACAGCAGTGTAAAAAAGTTTAACCAATCAGTAAGCATTACAGTAGTATAAACTGTCATCAGGCTCCTCCCAATTCCTCTTTCTTTGCTGCTTAGCCTCCCAGGTGAGTCTATTCTAATTATACTCCTTTTAATGCTCTATTTTTAACTACTGATATATATATTGTGTATTATTTTGATAATTTTTCATTTCCCATACAATTTTCCTATATCTGTTTCTGCTTCTACTTCTATTTTTCTTAGTTCATGGGCTGACACTCCAGTCAGCCCAACAATTCATATTACAACACTTTTCTTCAATACTTTTGTTTTTGTGGTACTGTCCGTTTAATTTCCACTTTCCCCGCGGCGCCCGGCATCTTGCCGGTCCGCTCAGCCGCTCAATTTTCCTCACACACTATGTGTGTTGCCCTGGCGTCTCCATAGACGTTTCCCGCCTTTTTTCTTGCCGCGGCCTTTTCTATTAGTTTTCTCTCGGGCTTCCCTCTCAGCGCCATCTTGTGGCAAGCTTATGCGCGGCGGTTCCCTCGCACCTCGGCTCTCACTGCAGGACGCGACCCAGCCGTTTTGGTAAGTACATATTTTATCTCTTAAAGCCCCAGACCCTTTAGTTTTAAAACTTAAAGACACATACCCATATTACAAACTTTCATATTTTTCTTGCAGATTTCAACTTTATTACAAATCCTTGCTTAACTCTGAGGGTGAACCCCTCCAGCCTTTACTCTGAGGGTGACCCCCTCCAGCCTTTACTCTGAGGGTGACCCCCTCCAGCCTTCCTCAAGGGTGACCCCCTTTGCTGCCTCTATACAGGGTAACCCCTATATGATAACACAGGCACATACCTGTTTAGATCTTGGACACTATACTGTCCTTTCTCTCTCTGGGTGAACCCCACTGATAAATTCTGTAAGATCCCATCTGTTACAGGATAATTGCTCTCCTGCTTTTTACATGCAGTCTAAGTCCACCGCCTCATTGTAATTAGTTTGTCTGCACATAAAAAAAAAAAATATATATATATATATATATAAATAAATAAAAAAAATAAAAAAATGTTTTTATATATATTGTAAATATAATAATTTATTTTGTGGTGACCCCACTGTTACTGGCATTATGTCGGATGTGCCAGAACCAGCAGTTTCTGCCGAACTTAAGGCTTGGCTATTCAATGCCATTACTGAATCTATACCCAAAGCTCTTGCGGCTTTCCGTGAGCAAACAATCCCAGCCCCTACGGCGACCATTACCCAACTCTCAGACTCCGAGGATTCTCACGCTTCAGAGCATGAGGAAGCCCCTCGCAAACGCCCTTGGAAGGGCGATAGCGCCACCGCCGGTAAAGGCAAAGCGCCTGCTAAACATCCTAAAGTGCCCTATTCTAAACCCAAGCAAACCACCTCCCAACATGATTTTGACGCATTCGAGGGTTCAACCTCTAATTATAATCTCCAAGTATTAGACGAATACTATGCAGAACACTCGGATACTGAGGCTCCGCCTCATAAGACATTCCGAGACCTTTACCCTTCCGATTCTGCAACTAATGAACCCTTTATACCTCTAGAGGAATTCCAATTGGAGTCTGATCTCACCTCTGAAAACCCTAACTTAAAAGAGGATACCTTATTTGACACCTCTGGCCACCCTTTATTTGACCCCAGATGCATCAGGCACCCTAGATCGGCCGAATGGACGCCCCCGGACCACATTGCCAAATACTGTAGAATGTGGCTCCGTCGGCCTTTAGAAAAAGAGGTGAGAGCCAAATTAAGGGCAGAATGCCCACGTCCCACTATCCCAGACAAGGTGGCCAATACGCCCGAATTTGACCCTTTCCTTGTGACCTTTCTAACCAAGTCAGGAAAAGACCCCCGTAAGGGCCTAGAACAGGGTCTGAAAGCCACTCAAGACAAATTGATGGATGTGGCGGGCCCGCTCATACAAATCTTCATTATTGCAGACGAGGCTCTATCAGGTGGCACATTTGATGCACATATGGTGCGAGAGTGGGCTCAAAGGGCCTTATGCCTTTTAGGCAATGCCAATGTGGCAATATCAACTGAACGGCGGAAGGCCGTCCTTTATAAAATCGATGCCAAGCTTGCCGAATTGGGCACTAAAGAACTTGGTCCAGAGGCTCAAGGCATGTTATTCGGAGACAAGTTCATAAAAGAACTAAGTAAGCATGTCTCTGTTTTTACCACGCTGACAAAGGCACAATCCTCCATTCGCAAGGTATTTCGCACTCAGCGTTTTTCCGGAAGAGCTGGTCGCTATAGAGGCCGAGCGACTGGCAGAGCCGCCTTCACGGGCTACAGGCCTCGACCTTCAGACACCTGGAACTCGGGCAATACCCGATTCCACCACAGGCAATTCTTCCCCTCTCGCGGAGCTATCCGAGGACGTGGATCCGCTTCCCTCCGCGGTCGCACTGCTACAGGTAATGGACCTTCCTTATTCTCATATTCCTATTGCAGGCCGGTTAACCCTTTTTTCCCAACAGTGGTCTCAACTCACTCAGGATCCTTGGATCCTTCAGACGGTGTCCGGGTTCCACCTGGAATTTTCAGTAGTACCGATACAAAATTCTCCTCCTACCCCAATCAAAATGTCACTATTAGACGAGTCCACTCTACGGAGCGAACTCGACAATCTATTCACCAAGGGTGCGATCGAAAGAGTTGTTGGTCCACAGACCTTCATAAGCAACATGTTTCTAGTCAAGAAAAAATCAGGAGGTTTACGACCTGTCATCAACCTGAGAGATCTGAACAGGTTCATCACATACCGTCACTTCAAAATGGAGGGGATCCATTTATTGAGAGACCTACTCTCCGAGGGAGATTGGTTCTCCCGCTTCGATCTAAAGGATGCATACCTCACGGTGCCGGTAACACCAGCACACCGCTGCCTCCTTCAGTTTCGTTGGGAACAAGCACTATGGCAGTTCACCTGCCTCCCCTTCGGCCTATCTTCTGCACCCTGGTGCTTTACCAAACTAATGAAACCAGTGATGGCATTACTGCGCTCCCAAGGAATCCGCTCCATAATCTATCTGGACGATATCCTCCTCATGGCACAAGACCAGGAAACTCTCCACCTTCACACAAGCATGACCTCCGCCCTATTGCAGAATCTTGGCTTCGTGATCAATCACCAGAAATCATCCCTAACACCGTCCCAGACGATACAATTCCTGGGATTCCAGATAGACTCTGTTCAAGCAGTCCTTCAACTTCCGGCATCCAAAGTCAAATCCATAAAAATAGACATTCGGAGGTTACTGATATCACCACACCTCCGTCTGCGGGACCTGGACCGCACCATCGGCTTGCTCTCCGCCTCAATACAGGCTATATTCCCTGCCCCACTGCACTACCGAGCACTACAACGCCTGAAGACCCAATACTTACATCAGTCGACGTCCTACGACCAACAGATCACACTCACGGACGAAGTCCGGCTCGAACTCCATTGGTGGCTACAACATATGGACGCTTGGAATGGCAGAGCCATTTTCGGATCCCAACCAGACTTCGTCCTGGAATCGGATGCAAGTCTGCTCGGATGGGGCGCAACTTGCTCGGAAAGCTCTACAGGAGGACTCTGGTCCCACTCGGAACGAGCACTTCATATCAATTGCCTCGAACTGATTGCAGGCTCATTCGCAATCCGCAGTTTCGCCAAGGATGTCTACAACTGCTCCGTGGTGCTGAAGATGGACAACGTGTCCGCGGTTCGTTACGTGAACCATCTAGGAGGTTCCAAATCGAAGATGCTCTCAGATCTGACCAAAGAATTATATCAGTTCTGCCTAGACAGGAATATCTCCCTGCGAGCGGAATATCTACCGGGATCAGACAACCTCGTCGCAGATTGGTTCTCCCGACACTGGAGGGACTCCAGCGATTGGCAACTGAATCCACAAATATTTCACCGTCTCCAGGCCTGCCGGGGACCATTCAACCTAGACCTCTTTGCATCTCGCCTCAACAGGCAGACGGACGCTTTTTACAGCTGGTTGCCAGACCCAGCGTGCCTTGCAGTCGATGCCTTCCTACAGACGTGGCCGATGTCCGGGGCATATGCATTCCCTCCTTTCTCCATGATTCCACGCACACTACAGCACCTCAGAACTCAGGGTGCCAGGATAACACTAGTGACCCCGTTATGGCGGGCCCAACCATGGTATCCTTACCTCCTGGAAATGTCGGTGGATTTTCCCCTGCTGCTACCCAGCACCTGCGACCTCCTCAGAGACCCGACAGGCAACTTTCACCCATTAGCAATTCAGGATCATCTCCAACTAGTGGCTTGGACCGTTTCAGGGGATCTTGGAATGTCTCAGGCCTTTCGACAACTGCTCAGGGACTCCTTTGGGACTCATGGGCCCCGGGAACTAGACGCTCTTACATCTCTGCATGGCGCCTATGGAGTTGCTGGTGCCTGGAAAGGGACCTTGATCCCTTTTCAACATCTATAATTAATATTATCAATTTCCTTTCATCTCTGTTTGACCAGGGTAAATCCTACCGGACCATTAACGTGTTTCGGTCTGCTATTTCTGCAGCACACGTTCCTATCGAAAGTTCTTCAGTAGGCAAACATCCTTCCATCTGTAGACTTTTGCGGGGCATACGCATCGCTAGACCCCCGAACCCCAAATATAATCAATTCTGGGACGTGGCCATCATGCTCACTTTCTTGGAAGCTTGGCCGGACAACGAGGCGCTCTCCCTACGCCAATTATCAGCCAAACTAGCTCTCCTCCTTTGCTTGGTCTCCTTCCGAAGAGTTTCCGACATCAGGGCTTTCGACTTTCATGCCCTCGATTTCACACCAGAGGGGGTACACTTCAATATCACTAGACGCACCAAGACCAACTCGTCTACTGTGAGCTACCCTTACTTTTCGGAGAAACCTCTCCTCTGCGTAGCCCGGTGTATACGACACTATATTGCCCGCACTACCCCTCTCAGACCACCTACTGGGCCCCTCCTGGTGTCTTATGTACGACCTCACAAACCAGTCTCGTGCCCTACCATTGCACGTTGGATTAAATGGCTTCTAGCCCTGGCTGGCATTGATGCTTCTTTCGGGGCTCACTCGGTTAGAGGCGCAGCCGCCTCAGCACTCATAGCCGGAGGTTCCTTAGCGGAAATTCTAGCCTCCGCTGATTGGTCTAGAGAATCCACCTTCCGTACCTTTTATTTCAGACACTCTCCACACGTTTCTCTGTCTTTGCTATCTGTGCGTTAAAATAGCAAATATGAAGCCTCCTGCCTTGCCATAAAATTCGGGATTATTCTAACTCCTAGTGACCGAATAATCTAAATTTTATTAAAGACAGGAGGCGAATATTTTCCCACCCTGGATTTCTTTTTACCCACCCTTTTAGGTAAGTATCCTGTACTATCTTCAGTTCTACTATGACTTGCATCCTCTCTTTTCTCTAGCCTATACTCATTAGGTCGCTATTATATACTAAACCCTTTTTCAATGGTACATTGGTTATTATATTCTAGGTATGTCACTTACTCTACATATCACACAGTTAATTATCATAGTTACAGCTTGCGCTTAAATTGAAATTCAGTTCACTGCATTTAATTTGGTTTTTTCTCTTGCCAAAGAGACCATACTTTCACGATGTTTCTCCTTCCTCCTAGTGTGAAGATCGTTTGCCTTCTGTCTCGAATCTACCCGCGGGTTGATCACTACCTTCATCCTACCGGATACCTACACCGTTACCTGTTCATCGTTTTTTAAGGTTTCTACATTTACATGGTTGACTCTACGACTGTTCGGCTACATCAAGAAAGAGGAATTGGGAGGAGCCT
The DNA here is from genome assembly GCA_933207985.1 of Pelobates cultripes. Lineage (NCBI taxonomy): Eukaryota > Metazoa > Chordata > Amphibia > Anura > Pelobatidae > Pelobates > Pelobates cultripes. The sequence continues at coordinate 264,444,145 of OW240913.1, forward strand.
GATGACAGTTTATACTACTGTAATGCTTACTGATTGGTTAAACTTTTTTTTTACACTGCTGTTAACTGTTTCTTTGCTGCTGGGAGTTACAGTAAAGAAAGATAAGCAAATATTCGCCTCCTGTCTTTAATAAAATTTAGATTATTCGGTCACTAGGAGTTAGAATAATCCAGAATTCTTATCAGTATGATAAAACGCCACATTGCTAACCACATACATTTCCACATATAGTTTTATCACTCTTAGAAAGTGCCTTTCAAAAATATCCAACCTAAAAATCTGGAATTTTTACATTTTACGTTGCTTTTTATATATGTATAACTTACACAAACTGTTACTTATTCTTCCAAAGAAACAAAAAAAAATTGTGTTTCTAACACATGTTCATTCTATGAACAGAAGCCATTTAAAAAGGAAATGTCAGTATAGGAGTAATGACACAGTTTAACAGCCAACTCAATGACAAATGTTAGTATTTTTAGTTGAGTTTTTTTACCCCCTTCATGACAGGCCCTGTTCATTGTTGCCACAAACAGTGATGGTAATGGCATTTGCCAACTGTGGCAAGATCCAGCTATTGCTAGATATCTCACTAGTAAGGCAGTATGACAAAAGCCACCAAGAGGCTGCTGAAGGCATTCAATCCCTGAGGCACCATAGGGTTTTGTTGGTGACTAGCATAATCCTGGTATGCGTACGGCATGTGACGGGCAACTGTTGAATGTCCCATGCATGAGGTGTTCAGCAATTCCTTAACAGAGCCTGACCCGGCATTGGAATGCTGTGACAAGCTGTCTATGCTTCCTGGTTAAATATTTGATAAATATTACCATAGAGATCACTAGTCACTAGATGGAAGGATAACTGTTGACTATTTATCATACAATATTTGGAAATAGTTACTGATTAGGATAGGACCAGAAGGCAAGAGCAGAAAATATAATAATTAAACTGACCAGGTTTAACAAAATAACTCTAAATGTGCAAAATTCTTTACAAGAAGTCCAGCGTAAACTGACACAAGTCAAGGAGAGGGCCCAAGATGTGCATAAAACCATTATACTAGCCAGGTCAGGTACTCTAGGAAAGAGTAAGAAGTACAAAGTCTAAGAGAACACCTGAAGATGGCAAGAATATTTAGGATCACATTACTGAGGCTCCTTGAAATCATGAGATTGGACTGAGACAGTTGAGACAGGATTATATAGGGTCGTTCGTAGAGTCAATTTGGACACCACCAATTAGAGGAGACGTGGACATGTGGGTGATTTTTATACACATTGGCTTGCAGTGTCAGAGTGATGTTGAGAAAGTTATTAATAGGAATGACATATTAGAGACCAACATCTAAAGATACCTGAGATGGCATAGTGGGTGATGTATGTATTAGTTCAGAAATAAAGCGCACAATACATAATAAATATCATATTGCTGGGTGTTCATGTCGCTTTAAAATTCTGCATTACTATATTAACCTCCATCTACAATATTGCTATAACTTTATATGCTTCCTACAAACTTTTTCCATTGATTGCGAATCATTAGTAAGTTCAACTGCACTGATCCCTAAGATTAAATACCGATATGAGTTTTTGTTGTCCTTGTATCCTAGCAACACCTCCCAGCGATGGAAGATACTGTGTATGCTGTGCGTGACATCATGATTGATCTTGTGACCTTCCCAGACTCATGGAAACATAGAATGTCTGGGGAAATACTGTCCGTGATCCTTCTTCTGGTGGTGGCACTGTATTTTATTAATTCACTCTATTTCTTGCATATACATAGCTGAGTGTGCTTCTAATGCGTAAAAACATTAGAAATGGACAACCCAAAATCTTCATACTTTACAATGATTCCAGCTGGTTATTAATAAGAATGACATGGCAGAGACTAACATTTAAAGATACCCCAGATGGCATATTGGGTGATTTTTGGTATAATTTCAGAAATAAAGAGCACTGTTTTTGTCTCTTTAAAATTCTACATGACTATATTAAGCTCCATTTACAATATTTTTATAATTGGCTGTCCATATTTTGTACCAAATTCCTATGTATCTTTCCCATCCTGATGTTCCTATCTTCTATATTATTGTTGGTGTGTCTGAGTGTATAACAGAGCTCCACAGAAATAATACTCCAAGTAATGTGTCTTTAAACTACAGTAAATGTGTTTAGAAATCAGTCTGTGTAAAGAAGATACGTTGTTCTTGTTCCACATTACATTTTAATTGCATAAATTGTTATTAGCAAGTCACCTAAAAGTTCTTAGAACAGACCCGTCTCTGGTCACATCCCCACTCATTTTACGAAAGTGAAAGTGCCCCTATTTGTCCATTTGATATATTGGGCGGTATGGTAATAACATTAATCAAACTAATTGTCTCCCTTATTCTTTTAGTCAATCCAATGCCAAGTCAATGGGAAAGGTTATGGATTTGTGGAAAGAAGGTGGGTGGCAGTCAGAAACATCTATTGTGCCTCCGTAGAATGCATACTATTCCTGCTTTCCTACGTCCAGTTTGTGCTGCTCATGTTGTGTCACATTCACATGTTCATACCTTTTGGTGCAGATGTTTGCATTACTTGCGTTTTGATGTCATAATGATGTATGACATTGGTTAAGCTGTGTGCTGATATTTGCTGTCCTTGTATGTAGTGCTGCACCTCACAATTTTATGATTACTATTTGTCATTTAAATGTAATCTCTGGCTTTCTTTGTTGGGGATCATTTCATCCAATCTGAATATTGAGTGCCGAGAGACAAGCACATAAAGGAGATGTTTCAAAGCAGATTGTAGCAGGTGATAGCTGAATGGCTACTATCCCTTTCTTTGTCTGTGGAAATCAGTTCTAAGATTACAATAGCTCCAGAATAGGTATAAATATATCAAGAAACAATTAAAGAAAAAAACATGAAGTATATTGAACAATGACAATTCTGGAGCAGATTAGGAAACCGACATTCTCCTCTGTCAGACTTATTAAAATAAAATTACTGCCACTATTTAATTATAAACACATACAAACAATAGTGTAAACTTTATTGCACAATATTCCCTAAATTCAATGGTATTTCTTCCTTCTTCGCGTTGACAACTGGAAGTGAAATTCTGCAAGGTGTTTCACCAAGGAACCAATGGCATCTATTGTTATCACAACAGAAATGTTATACATGCATTAAAATTACTGCGAGATATATCAGAAATGTTTTTTGAGTATTTCAAGGACTCAGTTTGTTCCAGTTCATATTAAACACAAAATTATTCACTAAAATCTGAACTGCAGTAAATTGTATTCTGAGCCGAAAAATGAAGGCTTAAGCAAGCAAGTGATCACTATAAACAAGATGGATTTTCTTTTTCCAGATCAGCAATATTTGTCCAATTTGGTAATTTATATTTGAATTTTCTACAAATCAGAGTTTAGTGAATAACCTTATCCGTGTTACCGGAAAGGTAATGTGACATCATGGTCCTGAAATAAAACACAGTATGTGATGAACATTATTTATTCATCCCTATTTAAAAGGCTAATGCATTCCAATAAATTTAAACTTGCTTTCATTTCATTGTAGTGATCTTCCTTGAAGAATTTGTAATGTGTCCTCTGTTTTACCCATGACCTAAGTCTCTTTGTTGCAAATTAATTATCTGAATCAGAATTCATTAGATAACTAATGCACATTCGATCTATATGCATTATGGATTGATAATATATTACTTTCTAGTAGTGAATGGAAGAGCCTAACCCTACCACACTACAAGGAGCTCATCACCCTGTTGGTGCTATGATACTTACCAGATTGGTGTGGTGCTTTTTTCTTCCTCTGCATGCTAGGCACCTCCCTGCAGCATGTTAGATGGAGCCCGCTTGCTGGACACATCTATTTATATTAGAATCTTGTGCAACATCACTTCCGGTCATGAAGTGACCAAGTTGCTCCAGTTACCTCATTTCCATACTGGAGTGACGTGAAAAATTCAGAAAGTACCAATCATATTTAAAGGCATATTGACAAATTTCACATCGCCCTGTCGTGGTTTCTATTCTCAGTTGCCAATGAATGCATTATCTTGTTATTATCTGATTTTGGCTAGTTTTTTTGTTTATCCGTATATATCTGACTTTAGCTGGTTATCCATTTATCCGTCTCTCAGTGATCCTGATTTTAGCTAGTTTCACCATTACCCTCTCCTGTGTATATTTTAAGCATGGCCACTCTGAGGTCCAGTAATATGTTCTTCTATCTGTCTATTTTCCTAGGCTACAGATATTGGGGTATAGTACATAAAGATATTAGGGTATAGTGATTCTGACTAGGAACAGTACCAGGATTTTAAACAGTACAAAAAGCATTAACAGAAGGCAATTGAGACAGCTGATTATGAGTGATTTGTGTGAGATGGTAAAGCCGTTTTTAAAGGCCACATTGCTGATGAGTTGTAGAATTCGGGCAGGATGTGAGATACTTCCACTAATATATTTACTGAAAAACATTGTTTTATCGTTATCTAAGTAAGATAGTATATTTATCTCTTTTATATATAATGCTTCATATTGGTTCATTTGGCTCAATTTTTTTCATGCCTGTAACTCTCTCTTTAATGAAATACTTTATAACATTACTGAAAGAAAGATTAGCAAGCATGCTTGCCGATTACAGGAAAGGATACAGCATGGACATGGAAGAGCTGCTGTATTGCTTTCAGTGTGTTTTCTGTATAGTCTCAGTTAAAATAAATTAGGCTTACATTCCTGCTACCTTTCTTGAACCTCACTTTAAAAACGTATTTCAAGAATCTGTTCATAGTGTTGCATAAGCAACATTTTTACTTGGAAAATTGTGTGAAGGTATGCACTGAAATTCTTCCTCTCGTAGAACATTGCATTGTTAGGAAAAAGATCCAAATGAAGGTCACAAACAAAAAATTGTGAATTCATAAGTGGTTGATAATCAATAGGTAGATCCATGCAGGGTCATTCACTAAAGTGAGAATTGTCAGAAATTCAAAATGAATTTCATATTTAAGGACAAACTAGCCAAGCATAGCTGACTTAGAATTTTTTTTTCAGTTTGGCTGTTTTGGCTTTAAAAATAAAAAATAAAATATATTATTTTATTATTTATATAGTACCATCACATTCCGTAGCGCTGTACAATGGGTGGACTAACAGACATGTAATTTTAACCAGACAGTTGGATGTACAGGAACATAACATTGTACACATTTTGGCTTTAAATGTGAAATTCTTTTTGAGTTAATTTAAAATTACCAATAATTCTCACCTTAGTGGATAGCCATGATAGTGTTTGTAGAATTACAATCTTGTGATGCGCACATCTTTGTGACAGTTGTAGGTTTTAATCACCAGAGGATCTACCTGACCCTATAGTGTTAAAAACACCATTTAAGTGGCTTGGCCCCACTTGCCCTACTTAAAAGGTAAGAAAACTTACCTTGCTTCACCCCCGATCTGCCTCCTTGAATGACCTCATCAGAATTGATAAACTGAGCCAATCCAATGCTTTCCTATATCAAAAGCATTGGATTGGCTGAGATTGTCAAGGTGTTGAGGACAGGGTGTGACCAAACGCCAGCTTGGCCCCTCAGCATCTCCTCATAGAGATGCATTGAATCAATGCATCTCCATGGGGAAAGTTCAGCATCTCTATGAAGAGTGTTGAGACGTTGAATGTCAGTGCTGCACACTGTACAGCACTGACCCAAGAATCACCTCTAGTGACTGTCTGAGGAGTAGCCACTAGAGGTGTTCCCAGAGAGGCATGTAAACACTGCCTTTTTTCTAAATGGCAGTGTTTACATCAAAAAGCTGTTGTTGTTCTGGTGACTAAAGTGTCCCTTTAATATTAACATGAACAATACCAAGCTGACGTGATGTAAAGTTCCCTAACACCGCACTCTACAGCTTTGCATTTGCTTTCTTTGAAGTGATGATTCATGTTTTTCTAAGCCGTCAGACCAACAACTAAAATACTTTGCACCATTGCTCTCAATAGGTCATCCCACCCCCTAAACCTCTCTGTGTGACAAAGGGAAGGGGAAATTGACTTCTAAGCCATCCTATACATACTACAATAAAACAGGGATGAAGTGAGGGATTTTGCTCGGCTGCTCTACAAACTAAAATGGTGCCAAATATTTTTTCTCATTGTGTTTAACAAACATTAACTTTGCCCCCTTCCACCTTAAAGCAACACTAGCCTCAATATTCCCTTATCAAGATAACATCTCAGTGCTCCATTCCACTAGGTGCTCTGAGTTCCATGCACTTTATCTTTGCAGCTACATTATTAACACATTGGCTTCCAATAAAGTGTTTCACTTTGTTTTTAAAAAAATGGTGTTATATTGGCCAAATGTAGTTTTTCATTACTATGCAATGATTCTTCACCCTTGTAGTTTCTCACACTTCACAATTTGTCTATTATGACTCCTTTTTGTCCTTCTGCATATTTGAAATCTTTATAACTGTGCCTCAACTTTCTCTCACACTCTACAGGAAGCATTGTAAGACAAACATCACGGTTGCTTTCTGTCAGCCAGGAAATATCTATAGAGAAGATGAGCTCTGATAACATTGAACATGCTTCAGGAATTATTTGGTGGCTTCTGCCTATAATACCTTGTAATACCCAATGTATGCATTATAAAATAGTTTGTAAATATGTACTTGGTTTAAGTGGGTATTACACAATTATATACATGATGTATAGACACAATGGTATGGTGGTATTTTAGAGATCTCCATCTCTATAATTCTATCTGATACATTACAAATTCCCATAAGTAGGGGGTTTTCGACAATTATATCATCTGCTTCTCTGTCACACACACTGTATGTGATATATATATGGTATTTTTGATCCTGTGGTAATATTTCACACCATTAGCACCAGAGTGGGAGACAAAAACAGGCCTGGGCATTTCACAGCATAGCAGCTAAACCTACAAATTTCAAAAATACAACTTTTTCTTTCAGATCCAAAATATTAAGTAAATAAGACATCATTAACTCACACAAGTACACACATATATATAAAGACTGCAATCACACAAAAGGCATTCAGTTGCAGATATACACACTCATTGATGCATATACCTATCATTACATATAGTCACACCTACAGATGGATTCACACAGAGATACATACATAAAGAAACACACAGACACACTCAGTCACATTTTCACAGATATATAAATCAAGACACAAAAATGAAAACATACTCTTACAAATAGACAGTCATGCATGCACTCACAGATACAAACACACAGACACACAGACACACAAACACACACTACAGGCACACAATACACATATCACACAGTCATACATACAGACATGCATGCAGGCAGGCACATTCACAGATACATAGGTAAGTTAAAGTGAGCGGTAACATTGTACTTTAAAATAATAAACAAGTTTATCTAGCTAAATGCTAACCTGCTTCCCTGTTGGAGTTTTGGTTCCTTCAAGCATTTTTTCATACATTTACACATTCCATATTTTAAATAAACATGCTTTTTAAAAGAAATAACTGAGGTGGTGAACATGCTAATAATTCTCAGATAACTAGAACATTCACACGGCGCTAAGGCCACTATGACCATGCAGAGAGTGGTGCAACAGCGCTGGCTGCATGGTCTGTCCTTAATGGGGCCTGCCAACATGATTGCTTGATTCATGATTCAGTCTGCAATTCATTATTCTATTTTTCAGACATACCCTTTGGGTAGCACCAAGGATGCAGTTTGCATCACTGGTCCTCTTCCCTTTTATCCTTCCAGTTGGCACTCTATAATCCTTTTGTATCAGCACGTTTAATTATATATCCCTCTGTAAAAGCACCGATATTGTTTTATTGCATAGTCTGTAAGGCGCTCTAGATAAAAAAGCTGTAAAAGAAATAAAATATTTGTAGCAATATATTAAATACATTTTTACATGTTATAGGATTTTATGAAACTTTTGATACCAGCTCCTTACGTACAAGTGAAGTGACTTTAAATAAAACTCATGGAGCTTAATAACTCCTAATAGAGAACAATAACTCATAATTATCGCTACAGTAATTTTAGTTTTCAGTCTTCATCTTCAATAATGTAGTTGACGTATGCTGCATTTAATTAAATTTCACTTGTATCATTCCTACTGCTACACACAGGAGACTCTGTTTTGCAGTGGAAGTTAGCCTTTGTTATTCATCATATGATATAGATATGTATGTACAAATCATTACATAGAACGGGCAACTGACAAGCCAATATCCCCAGATACAAAATAGCTCAGATCATTACCAGGTTATCAAAACCTACCATGCTTCCCCACTGATTTCAGTCTGGAGGTCTAAGCATTGTTATAGGTGAGTTTTATAACAAATGGAAAGTTTTGTTGGAAAAGTTAATATCCTGGTGTGTGGTTGTTTGTTGATTATTTGTGTTATTTATAATGCTAAATTACTATTTATCACTTTCTCTAGAGGTACATTTACAGGCAATTAAATAAAAAAACTAACACTAAAGGTTTTGCGTCTACAGACTGAAAGCTATAAAACTGTAATGGTGATTGGAAGCAAACAGCACTAGTGACATTTTTATGTTGATTGGAAGCAATAAGCTCTAGTGTCATTGTAATGGTGATTTGAAGCAGTATCCACTAGTCAAATTGTAATGGTGATTAGGAGCAATAGCAAACTGATAAAAGTGTAAAAAAGCCTGAAAGCAATAAAACACTAGTGACATTGTAATGGTGATTAGAAACAATAAAGCACTAGTGAAATTTTAATGGTGATTTGAGATGAGTGTATTGTGAGAATAAATCCTCACTATTTTTGTGACAAAAATAAGGGGCCAAAAGTTCCCCTTAGTTCATTGTCCATATACTTATGTAGGGTAAAAACAAGAATTTCACGAGAGTCATAAGTATTTGGCCGATCTAGTTTAACCAGTTTACTACTTGTTAAACTCTGGCCACCAGCCTTTTATTTTTTTTTCAGAATGTCTGATGGATATCGTATGCATTTTTAAAAGCCTTGTTGTATTTACCTTTCCATTTGTAATGGAAGATTGTTGTATATGTCACTGCACGTTCTGTAAACTAGTTTTTGAGCATGTTACATTTATTATCTGGAATATTGAAGAACACAATAAATACATAATTCATAGCTTTACACTCGTACCATGGTGATACAAAAGTATTAAACAAACATAATCATGCTAATACAGATTATTTATTTCTCCTGAATCCCTTATCGATATAAAATGATGATATATTAAAGCCTATTCTGAGAAGGTTGTTGAGATATTTAAAATAAACGCTCTTTGATTTGTTGTCTGCTTTTGATGTCAGTCAGAGAAAATGGATTGCTAGTGATAGATTAGTAATTTTCCTGGTGGGGATTTTCACTTCCATTTGGACAAGGCACACATATTGTGGTTCTGAATTTTTCAAGCATTTTCATAGAAATAAAGTGCAATTAACAAGTTATTCTAATCAAAATTCTAAAATGTGGATCACCTTAAAACATCCATTATATGGAAATGAGTGATGTTTTATATATTCTTATTAAACCATGGCTGGTATAACTGTTTCAAACTCTGAAAGTCAATGTTGAAACAAACCAGAAAGTTATGAAATTAATTTTTGGTAGAGTATAAAACTAGTGAGCCACGCTATTTTCCCCCCAGAATCATGAAACATTTTTTAAAAACGATCACCATCCTCAATACCCAACAGCCATTTTGCTCACAGTATTTGTGCCAAAATCTGTAAAAACGTATCTAGTTGGGATTTACTGGTTGATCTAACAATGTTAAGCTTGATAGGCTGATATTGTGAGGTTAATGACAAATAGGCACCACTGTGGGCTTATGTCACAGGTTAAAGGTTACCCACAGTCAAGTGCATTATTATTACTAATAGCTGACAGTAATGTGTGAAATCAGCCTCTAATCTTCCATATCCAACTTGCAATGGTTGTGTGTTTCTTTAAGGTAGTTCAAAACTAGCATTGAAGGAATTGGGTACATGTTTATATTTTATGTTAGCTGTTATTCATTACATTCAAATGGAGCAGCACCATGACTGGGTATGCATATCAAACTAAGCCCTATCGAACGCAATCTGACAATTATCTACGCATTAATGGTATTATCAGGGTTTTTAGTGCCACCAGCAACTTCCAGGATGCATGTGATCCTTGGTTATAAGATTACCTGTCATATATTCACAATGCCTTCAGAATTGCAGTTTTTTGGGGTTGTCATTAATCTTGCAATCCTGAGATTGTGCGATTAATGTCACCGACCAAATTCAAGAACCATTTAAGGCTGATAATAATTTCTAACTTTGGCAACGTTAATATCAGACAACTGGTAAGACATTTTTGTATTGTGATTAAGGCCCAGAGGAGGCGGGCTGAAAAGCTAGCCGGATAGGAGGCATGTGTGGGTGTGGTGAGTGTAGGTGTCACATGTGGGGGGTGTCATTTAGGATGGGGGTGGGGTGGGGTCATATAAAGGGCAGTCATTTTGTCCCTTACCTCAGCCATCTTAGAATAAACGGCTGGTAACATCTTCCCTCCTTGCTGCCTGTTACCACTGCTTGTCTCACGGCCAGGGCATGGACATTGAAGCCATCTTGTCTGCCCTCAGGGCTGAGGCCCTTCAAGATGGGGGACTTCACCTGCAGTCCCAGCTGGCGCGGCTGCAGGGTGCTGCTGGGTCGGCTGTTCCCTCTGTCTCCAGCCCCAGCGTTCAGCGCCGCCGTGCACGCCCCCCTACCCGGTATAGCCCCTCGCGGGAGGGTCGGGTGAGGGGTAGGAGCAGGAGCCCTGTGGCCGGGCCGCGCGCCAGTTCCCAGGTGGCCGCGGCCGGCGAGGCCTCCCCCACTCCTGGCACTTCCTCCCCGAGCGGGGCTCGGGGAGGCCGGCAGGTGGCCGCGCGGCGGTCTGATGCGGCCCACGCTGCCTCTCACACACCTCCCCCGCCGGTCTCGCGGGCATTGAGGAGGGCGGCGGCGAGACCGGCGTTCGGGAGGGCTCCAGCAACCAGAGCTTCCCGGCATGCGGCTCCCGTGACCCGTGGGTTGCTAACCCACTCCTCCGGTCGGGTGAGTAGGCCGCAGGTCAGCAGGGTCGTTTCCGGGGGGGGGAGGGTCTGGGGGCCATGGGAAGACATCTGTGTCACTTCACCCCCACAGCAGCTCCCCTCCTGCTCTGCCCTCCTTCCCTGCCTCCCCTGGGCCTGCTCCTGGCACTTCTTATAATGCCACCCCACCTACAGTGGGTCCCTCTGGGGGTGGCACTTCCCCTCTTCCCACTGTCTCTGCCCCATCACTCCACCCCTCCCCCTCACCTGCCCCCCTTGTGTCAGGGATCCTCCCTGGTACTCCTGGTCCTGCCCTTGGCTCACTGTCTGCCCCATCTGCGGGCCCTCTCAGGGTGGGGGTCCATCATGGTTTACCTGTCCCTCCCCATCATCCTGGGCCTGATCCGGGCACCCTCCTTGACGGGTCCCATTCCACCCTTCCTGGCCCTACGTCTGTTACTTTACCATCCGCCTCTCCAGGTACTTTCACGGTGGGTGTGGGAGGGTTGGGTTCCTTTTCACCTTTACTTTCTTCACAGAGTGTCCCTGGTCGGGTGCGTTTCTCTGACGCTGGCGCTGGTGCAGTCCCTTCTGCGGTTACAGCTCCCGTGGTTCCGCCGCAACCTGTGGACCGGGTTATGGGGTCGCCGCAGCTGCCGTCACATTCCATTGCCTCTGGTGAGTACGCTGGTTTATCGGGGGATGCCTTAAGGGGTATTGGTGCAGGGGTCCTACCTCAATGGGACGCTTTAATACAAACCATGAGACAAGTTTTACAGTCTCTGGAGCAGGGTCATCGTCCTGGACTGCAGCCCCCTTTAGCCCTTGACGATCAGCTGCGGTCAGGGTGGGCGGCTGCTGGTGGTTCTGACCTTTCAGGGGTTGTAGCATTGCCCTCTGCTGCCCCCGCAGGGCCCAGTGGCCCTGTGGTGCCAGTTCCTCCAGTGGCGGAACTTGAACCATCCAAAGGATCCTCGGATGACGCCGCGGCATCTTCGGGGTCAGGGGTAGCCCCCGCTGCGCATGGGGCGGCTTACATGTGCTGGTCAGGCCCTCTAGGTCTCCATTTGACTCCGGAATTGCGCACCAAGATAGAGAAAGGGGAATTCGTTGAAATATTTTCCTTACTCCCTATGGAGGATCTGCCTCGTGTTGATCCTGCGGCAAAAGACTCCGAAAAGGAGAAGGAGAAGTTTAGGTATCGGAAGATACCAAAAACTTTTGGTAATTGGATCAGGGCTTTTTCTATCCTGGCGAGTGTGATAGGCGAGAAGTCCCCCAATAAATGCTCATCCCTCTTTTGCTATCAGGATACGATATGGAACGCGTGCCGGACCTATGGCGGATTAGGCTGGTGGCGCTATGATGAGCAGTTTCGCCAGCGCATAGCGGTCCGCCCATCGTTGAGTTGGGACCAGATGGACATCGGCTTGTGGTTGGCCATCATGACCCGCCCGGCATCGCATCAAGGGGGCCTCTCGTCCTTTCTCGGGGGGGCCGGCGCAGGGTCTGCGACCACTGCGTCGGCCAATCAGCGTCGAACGGGCTGCTGCTGGCAGTATAACGACGGGCAATGTAAATTCGGCACGGGTTGTCGTTTCAAGCACGAGTGCTCTGGGTGCGGCGGATCGCACCCCGCCTCCAAATGCTTTAAGCGGGGCAGGACTGGCGACAAGGGTGACGCCATGGGCTCTAAGGGCGAGGACGCCAGTGGACGTCGGCGCGATGCAACCGTGGTTAAAACGTTATAGAAATAAAAAGGCGGCTGCCTTACTCCTGGAAGGTTTTTCGTTTGGTTTTTGGATTCCCCATCAACATCGTCCGGCGTCAAAGGTATGCCGGAATTTGCGTTCGGTCTATGACCACCCTGGGGTGGTCAGGGACAAGTTGGCTAAAGAAGTGGCTTTGGGGCGTATGGCAGGCCCTTTTCGGGAATCTCCTCTCCCTGATCTCCGGGTGTCGCCATTAGGCGTCGTACCCAAGAGAGAACAGGGAAAATTTCGGCTCATTCATCACTTATCGCACCCCCAAGGGGGTTCTGTAAATGATGACATTGCATCAGAATTATGCCGTGTTTCTTACGCCTCATTTGATGCTGCGGTTTGTATGGTCAGGGATGCCGGATCGGGGGCACTCATGGCAAAAGCAGACATCGAGTCTGCTTTTCGTCTTTTGCCGGTTCACCCGGGGTGTCATCACCTCTTAGGTTGCTATTTTGAGGGGCATTACTATGTGGACATGTGCCTCCCGATGGGCTGTGCGATATCCTGCTTTTACTTTGAATGTTTTAGTTCCTTTCTTGAATGGGTGGTGAGAATGGAGTCTGGTCACAACTCCCTCCTTCATTACCTAGACGATTTTTTGTGTGTTGGTCCCGCGCACTCCTCAATCTGCGCACATATTTTGCAGTCATTGGCGGATGTGGCCTCTGGGTTTGGTGTGCCTCTGGCGCCCGACAAGACAGTTGGCCCTTCCACGTGCCTGTGTTTCCTGGGAATTGAGATTGATTCAGTTATCGGGGAATGTCGGCTCCCAGTGGACAAACTGGTGGACTTACGGGGGTCTGTGCGGGAAGCGGGCTCCTTGCGAAAGATCACTCTTCGACGCCTTCAATCCCTCTTAGGCAAGCTGAACTTTGCCTGTCGGATCATGCCTATGGGCAGAGTATTCAACAGGCGCCTGGCGGCTGCCACGGCTGGAATTTCGAAGCCCTTACATTTCATCCGCTTAACCAAGGCGCTCAGGGATGATCTGGTAGTCTGGGCTGTTTTCCTTGAAACTTACAATGGAAGGTCTTATTGGCAGCAGCCTGAGGTTTCGAATGCCGCGCTTCACTTGTTTACAGACGCTGCGGGTTCCTCTGGCTTTGGGGCAATCCTGGGGCCTCATTGGTGCGCAGAGCCGTGGCCTGTATCGTGGGTCGATTCAGGCCTTACCAAGAACTTGGCGTTCTTGGAGCTCTTCCCCATCTTGGTGGCTGTTCACTTATGGGGGATGGAGCTCAAAGACAGGCGCGTCGTCTTCCACTGTGATAACCTGGGTGTGGTTCAGGCCATCAATAACTTGACGGCCTCTTCCCCTCCGGTGGTTAGGCTATTGCGTCAATTGGTTTTGCGATGCTTGTCTCTGAACATAACGTGCCGTGCTGTGCATATTCCTGGGGTCATGAATACCACGGCTGACTCTCTTTCTCGCTTTCAATGGCAGGTGTTTCGGAAAGCCGCTCCGGGAGCAGACTTGGAAGGCCTCCCCTGTCCCGGAGAACTATGGTCCCTTGGCCTGAGCGGATAAGGGAATGGATACGGTCCTCGGTGTCTGAGGCGACTTGGGTCCGGTATGGTAAGGCTTGGGGGGAATGGGTTGCTCTTGAGCAGGATCATGGAGGCTACGCTTCCCCGGCGGAACGAGTTCAAGGTTTGTTACATTTGCTTTGGTTCTGGGAGGCTTGCGGGTGTTCGCCGGCTACTGTTTCTGGGAAGCTTTCCGGTCTTAGTTTCTGGTTTAACTTAACTCGGGTGCCGGATGTCACTAAGGATTTCTTGGTTAAACTTGCGATGCGTGGTTGGCGTAGGGGCCCTCGTGGGCAGGATTCTCGTAGGCCGGTTTCAGGGGCATTGCTGCTAGGAATTGCCTCAGTGCTTCCGCAGATATGTTATTCTGCTTATGAAGCCAGTTTATTTCGGTTGGCCTTTATTTTTGCCTTTTTTGGGGCCCTCCGGATTGGGGAACTAATCAGCCCTAGCAGGGGGATTCCGGGGGGTTTGTTATTTCACGATGTGTTCCTCTCGGATGGTGCGGTGCGTTTCTTGATACGACGGTCTAAAACTGACGTTGTTGGAAAGGGTCGCTGGGTTACCCTTCGCACCATCCCTAATTCGTCTGTTTGCCCAGCCTCTGCGTTTCAGTCCTACTGCTCCATACGCCCGAGTCTTGCGGGTCCGTTGTTAATGCACGAGGATGGTACTTACCTGTCTCGTTTTCAATTCCTCCGGGTATTTCGCTTGGCACTCGACATGCTGGGAATCCCGAGTGGTGAATTTGGGGGTCATTCCTTCCGGATTGGGGCAGCTACTGAAGCTTCTCGGTTGGGTTTCTCTGATCAAGTGATTCAGAGGATTGGGAGATGGGAATCTGGGAGGTTTCGTTCTTATATCCGGCCCACGCGTCTGATGGGTGCCCCCCTTGTGTTTTCTCCGCAGGGCCCGGCCGACGGATCTGGCTGATTGGGCATTCGTATATCTACTGGGCCCACCTGCGGGCAGGGGTACGCCCGGGTGGGACGCGACTTGGAATTCCCCGGGAGCTGGCTGAGGTCCGATGGTTCGGTTTTCGGGGCATGCGCTGGGGCCAGCTCTTGCCGGAGGTGTTACAGTTAGCCACATTGTTGGGGGCCCCTGATGTATTGGTGATACACCTGGGGGGAAACGATCTTGGGGCGCTGCCTGCTTGGGGGCTTAGTGAGCTCATTAGAAGGGATTTGGCGCGCTTGCTAGTCCTTTTCCCACAGCTCTGCTTAGTCTGGTCAGGTATAGTATCTAGGAACTATTGGCGCCGCGCGAGGGATCAGGGGGCGATTGAGCGCTGCAGGGTTAAAATCAACAAGAGGGTGTCCAAATTTGTACTCGGGGTTGGGGGTGTCACAGTGCGACACCGGATATTTGAAAAGGAAGCGGCGATCTATTTTCGCCCAGATGGGGTTCATCTCACGGATGTGGGTTTAGATTTATTTAATCTGGCGCTGCAGGACGCGTTAGAGCAGGCCATGGCGTTGGTGGGGAGTCGCGCCAGCTGATTTAGGCTTAAATGCAGCAGGCGCTAGTGGCGGGTATGGTCCTTGCCAAACCAGTTGGAAAACGAGTACACTGGAAGAAGGAATGCTGGGTCTGGTCCCTCCCCTAACCTCGGAGAGTTGTGGTAATTGGGCGTGCCCCCCGTGCCAGTAAAAGGCGGCCAGGGGTTGGCATGGGGTATTGGAAGGCCAAGGTAAAAGGCCTGTTATCTTGGACGAGGGGGGAGGGCAGGTACCCTGGAAGGGGGTACTCTAGAGTTATTATGGGTCGGTTGGCAAGGACAAGTTCTCGAGTAAATTATTGGTTGATTTATTTATGCTTGTTATTATAAATAAAGCTGTGGCCTGTTTTATTCCACACTTATGTCTCTTGGTTTTAATTGGGGGGAAATCGGGAAAAATGTAATTATGATTGCATTGGTTCGCACCGCACAGTAACCACTACCTACACACAAGGCCCAGAGGAGGCGGGCTGAAAAGCTAGCCGGATAGGAGGCATGTGTGGGTGTGGTGAGTGTAGGTGTCACATGTGGGGGGTGTCACTTAGGATGGGGGTGGGGTGGGGTCATATAAAGGGCAGTCATTTTGTCCCTTACCTCAGCCATCTTAGAATAAACGGCTGGTAACATCTTCCCTCCCGCCCACCCTTGATTGTTGATTGTTGCATATTGTATATCGTTAACTTTATTTCTTGTCACAGCTGGCGGGTATGGTCCTTGCCAAACCAGTTGGAAAACGAGTACACTGGAAGAAGGAATGCTGGGTCTGGTCCCTCCCCTAACCTCGGAGAGTTGTGGTAATTGGGCGTGCCCCCCGTGCCAGTAAAAGGCGGCCAGGGGTTGGCATGGGGTATTGGAAGGCCAAGGTAAAAGGCCTGTTATCTTGGACGAGGGGGGAGGGCAGGTACCCTGGAAGGGGGTACTCTAGAGTTATTATGGTTGGCAAGGACAAGTTCTCGAGTAAATTATTGGTTGATTTATTTATGCTTGTTATTATAAATAAAGCTGTGGCCTGTTTTATACCACACTTATGTCTCTTGGTTTTAATTGGGGGGAAATCGGGAAAAATGTAATTATGATTGCATTGGTTCGCACTGCACAGTAACCACTACCTACACACATGTTTGAAACAAACATACAGTACTGTCCAGTTTAGAAACCATCATCAAATTAGTGGGGGATTATAATTGAGCTATTAAATATTTATGTGTGTGTTTGTACAATGTTTTTAGGACAATTTAGTGGGGATGGCTCATAAATGATTAACAATAACATGTTATTTCATAGAATGTCACAGAGGTAATATAAATCCAGATTGTTGAACTCAGAATACAACAGCGTTTACTTAAAATATTTATTTGATTGGCTTGTATTTTGTTTACAAGTGAGAAAATGTGAGCATGTTTCTACATTAGCACAGTATATATGTTTAGACACAGCATATGTAGGAACCAGGTACTAATCTCAATGACAGCCAGGAAGCCAGCAGTTAGTTATGCCTTCAGAGATAATGTGCTAATGACTGTACATTTAAAGAGTACACTGAAATCAATGTTAGTCTACACATCTCATAGACATCCTTGGATTAGCTGCTGTCAAAACACTGGATAAGTGGACTATAGAAATTAACTTTAACACATTTTGAACCTACTATCAACATAGTTTAGTAGAATTCAGCTCACCAAAACCATTTATTCCAAAGATAAAAAAATATTTAGGGATTACTAAACTTCAGTCATAATGGATTTTTAATTGCAGTACAGTTATCAGGAAAACCAAAAGGGTGAAAAAATGTGCCAATCACTGTACTGCAAAATATATACCATTTAGTTTACACATCAATGTGAGAAAAGGTAACTAATAGAGGGAAAACCAGCAGGAGCAGTAAAAATATATTATTTCTTTATTATATATTTATCAAATAAATACCATATTGATATGTGAATAAATTCAAACTCTAGCGATTGTCCCCTAAATATTCATTTTTTTTTTTCAATCATCTCTATGTTTAGTGACACGGGCATAATATGAGCCAGAGGTGAAAACGAACATGCTCGCACATTGTACTTTATGGTTGGTTCGTTATATAAGCACAATTTGGCTCACAAATTCGACTGATTACCGAATCGGCAAAAATATGGAGAAAACAAATCTCAGAGTAAGGCAATTGATTTAAATCAATTGCTGTCTATAGGACAAAATACCAAGCCGGGATTGGAAACCTCATCATTTCAAGTCATTGACATTTGAACTCTAATCCAACACAGAAATCATAGTAAAAATTAATTTCAATATTAACAGGGCTCAAAATACACAGAGATATTCATTAAAGTTACATTTGTCAGAAATGCAAAACTAATTTCACATTTGATGTCAAATTAGCCGACCTGGAAACATTCTGCAAATCAGCTATGCTTATAGGTTCAACTATTAAGGCCTTAAAGGGACACTATAGTCACCCAGACCACTTCAGCTCAATCAAGTGGTCTGGATGCCAGGTCCCTTCGGTTTTAACCCTTCAGATGTAAACATAGCAGTTTCAGACAGCCACTAGAGGCGCATCTGCGACGCTGGAGGCGAATTTCGCCTCCATCACGTAGAGTGTCCATAGGAAAGCATTGAGCATTCGGCTCCAGTGACGTCAGACGGGGAGGAGAGGTCACCAGCGCCGAGGGAGCCTGGCGCTGGATAAAGGTAAGTGGCTGAAGCAGGGGCGTTTTAGCCATGAGGCAAACAAGGCATTTGCCTTGGGCTGCATTTTTCAGGGGGCGGCAAAAAACGCTGCCCCCCAAATGCCCAGGGCAAATGCCTTGTTAGCCTCGCGGCTAACAGACATGCGCTGCGGGCGGCTGGCGAGGGAGCTCTTCCTCTGAGGGGTCCGCTCAGCTCCCTCGCGCGCCGCTGGGAGCCGGAATATGACGTCATCTTCCGGCTCCCAGCCTCACTCTGCGGCGCGCGAGGGAGCTGAGCAGACCGCTCAGAGGAAGTGCTCCCTCGCCAGCCGCCAGCCGCCCGCCCAGACCAGCCCGGCAACCACTGGACCACCAGGGAGGTAATGAACCCCTCCCCCCAGCACTCCCAAAGGTAAGGTGGGGGGGGGTAAATAAAAAAAAAGGTGTTAATGTGAGTGAGTGTGTGTCTGTTAATGTGTGTGTGTGTTTTGTTAGTGTGTGTGTGTGTGTCTGTGTGTGTGTCTGACTGTGTGAGTGTGTGTCTGCTAGTGAGTGAGTGTGTGTCTGTTAGTGTGTGTCTGACTGTGTGTCAGTGAGTGTGTGTTTGCCTGTGAGTGTGTGTGTCTGTTAGTGTGTGTCTGTTACTGTGTGTCTGTTAGTGTGTGTCTGTTAGTGTTTGTGTGTGTTAGTGTGAGTGTGTTTGCCTGTGAGTGTGTGTGTCTGTTAATGTGTGTGTGTTTGTTAGTGTGTGTGTGAGTTTGTGTGTGTGTCTGCTAGTGAGTGTTTGTTAGTGTGTATGTGTGTGTCTGACTGTGTGTCAGTGAGTGTGTGTGTGTCTGTTAGTGTGAGTGTGTTTGCCTGTGAGTGTGTGTGTCAGTGAGTGTGTGTCTGTGAATGTGTGTGTCTGTTAGTGTGTGTGTGTGAGTTTGTGTGTGTGTCTGCTAGTGAGTGTGTGTCTATTAGTGTGTGTGTCTGCTAGTGAGGGTTTGTTAGTGTGTATGTGTGTGTCTGACTGTGTGTCAGTGAGTGTGTGTGTGTCTGTTAGTGTGAGTGTGTTTGCCTGTGAGTGTGTGTGTCAGTGAGTGTGTGTCTGTGAATGTGTGTGTCTGTTAGTGTGTGTGTGTGAGTTTGTGTGTGTGTCTGCTAGTGAGTGTGTGTCTATTAGTGTGTGTGTCTGACTGTGTTTGTCTGTTAGTGTGTATGTGTGTGTCTGACTGTGTGTCAGTGAGTGTGTGTGTGTCTGCTAGTGAGTGTGTGTTTGCCTGTGAGTGTGTGTGTGTCTGCTGGTGGTGAGTGAGTGTGTGTGTCTGTTAGTGTGTGAGTGTGTTTGCCTGTGAGTGTGTGTGTCAGTGAGTGTGTGTCTGTTAATGTGTGTGTTTGTTAGTGTGTGTGTGAGTTTGTGTGTGTGTCTGCTAGTGAGTGTGTGTCTGTTAGTGTGTGTGTCTGACTGTGTTTGTCTGTTAGTGTGTATGTGTGTGTCTGACTGTGTGTCAGTGGGTGTGTGTCAGTGGTGTGTGTGGGTCTGCTGGTGTGTGTGTGTGTCTGACTGTGTGTGTGTGTGTGTCTGTTAGTGTGAGGTGTGTTTGCCTGTGAGTGTGTATGTCAGTGAGTGTGTGTTCGTTAGTGAGTGTGAGTGTGTCTGTTAGTGTGTGTGTTTCTGTTAAGCGAGTGTATGCATTATCTGTCAGTGAATGTGTGTGTGTGTGTATTTAGAAGTGGGGGCTGGCACTGTGAAGCCTGAGTTTTGTCCTGCCTAGGGCAGCACAAAACCAGGATACACCACTGGGCTGAAGGGGTTTTATCCCCTTCAGCGCTACAGGAGGGGGACCCTGAGGGTGGGGGCACGCTTTGTTTTCCTGACACTATAGTGATCCTTTAAATTTGAAATTCATTTTCAAGTCCCAATCATTCTCACCTTAGTGAATGACACTGTTAGTGTATCTATGAGACAATAAATTGTTACAAACTGCATAAACTAATGCATTTATTGGCATCCTTGATTTATACTACCCCAGTGTAATAGTATTTACATTACTACCCCATGTGAGTCATGTATATAGCTGATTGCTACAAACATGCAGCATACCTTGATGAGAAAAAAAATAAGGTGTGTACAATTAGTTAATGAATAGCACATTTTGTCTAGACACAGCTAAACCTTGACAGCTAATCTGTGATTATGTCCATTACACAGGTTATTATTTATAGGCCAGGCACTGCTATATCTATAACCTCTGACAAATGTTTACCTATGAATTCATTAAATAGATAATACTGAATTTCAGTGCAGTCGTAGAATACTATACGTCTGGAACACCTATGTAAAATATATCCGCAAAAATAATTAAAATGTAATTTCGCTATATTGTTCAAATGCTTGTGAAATCCCCTGATCTTGTGAAATTGGGGTGTGAACTAATACTACAATTGCAGTCTTGCTTGTAAAAATTATAGTGTACACATTATTGAAAAGATTACATGTCTGTTTAACTCAACTATGAAGGCTGGCCTGATTGACAAAGCTTTTTTTCATAATGGGTGTCGGTATTGTGAACGAGTCCCTGTATTGTTTTTTAGGACAAATCACAAATAAGTGGTCGAGTTTTAGAACGTACAAGACTTAATAACTAGTCAAGGAGTATTTATATAATAATGGGTTTAGCATTACAGTAAATATGTCCTGACTATTCTAGGGTGACCAAATGTAATCAAGGACATTTATAGATAATATGTTCTGCGGAATTGAATTACAATAACCACTGCCATGAATGATTTATTTTTTTATTAGCATCACTGAATTGAAAGGAAAATCAGGTCATCTGGCAGTAAAATATTTGTTAAATTACAGTAATTGCAGTAGAATTTTTGGTGCTTTATAAATAATAATAATATTAAAGGGACACTATAGTCACAAGAACAACTACATCTTAAGGCATTTGCTCCAGTGAGTATAGTCAGTTGCTACAGGTTTTTGCTGTAAACACTGTATTTTCAGCCTAGGGATACCTCCAGTGGCCACTTCTCAGACAACCACTGGAGGTGCTTGCTGGGACAGTGCTTCACAGTGTGCAGCACTGATGTTCAGCGTCTCCACGCTCTGCATTGAGACGCTGAACTTTCCTCATAGAGATGAATTAATTCAATGCATCTCTGAGTAGATACTGATTGGCCAGTCTGGCATTTAGCCCCACCCAACCTACCTCCTTGGCGATCTCAGCTAATCCAATGCTTTCACTATGGGAAAGCATTGGATTGGCTGAGATCATCAATTCTGATGATGTCAGCCAAAGAGGTGGATCAAGGGCATGGCCAGTGTCGGCGGACCTGCAAGGCGATGGAAAAAAGCTACGTTTTAACCCTTTCTAAGGGAGCTAAAGAAGGGCAAGCTACATAAATGGTGGTTTTAACACTATAGGGTCAGGAATACATGTTTGTGTTCATGACCGTATATTTTTCTTTTAATAATATCAGCTGTTATTGAATAAGTATATTTTCTTACCTATTTTTCACTTTTAATGGGTCTCGTACATACATACACCTTGGTAAGGTTAAAATGCTTTAAAGGAACACTCCAAGCACCATAACAACTACATCATGCCTTGCCAGCCTCCCTTGTAAGTAGTCTCCATTGTAAAACCTTACCTTGGGTTTTCTAGGTGCCATTCCCC
This sequence comes from Pelobates cultripes, assembly GCA_933207985.1. NCBI lineage: Eukaryota > Metazoa > Chordata > Amphibia > Anura > Pelobatidae > Pelobates > Pelobates cultripes. The sequence goes on from OW240913.1 coordinate 264,466,388, forward strand.
ACCTCCACTACAGTCTACATGAGAGCTTGAAGAAGTGCTTAGCAGAGTTTTGCTAATTGGTTTGACTTACCCAGGGTTTGACTACTTACTATGAGTGGAATGCCAGATGCTCTTGTATTAGCTATGGTGTTTGGAGTGTTCCTTTAATTACAATTGCAAAGGAATAAAATTAGATGGCAGGAGTGCTTATACAAATTAATAATGTATTGTGAACCATTTAAGTTATATTACTTTCTAAGTAATATGTACCAGCTCTGTTGTAATTACTGTTCTTTGTTCTTTATTCTTTCCACATATTGTTTCATCCACTCGACCCATTTTGTCTAGGTAGAGCCTGTCTTCTCCAGGATGTTAATTTGTCTTCAGGTACCTGACCTTTTGTAGATTCTGGAGTCTACATTCTTGTTCCTGGGTCCTTTCTGTAAGTACTGATCCCCTTCCATGATCCCCTGGCCTTGGTGCATTTTTGGTGCTTATTAGTTAGCTTCCCAGCATTTTCTTTTGAAGTCAGGCCTGGATACTCTAATATATGCTTTCTTTTTCCATTTAAAAAAAATAATAAAAAAATTATAATTTATTGTTTACAGTTGTGTTTATATTCATTCAAATAATGGTCATTTTCTAAAAACATTTAGATAACATATATTTACTCTGTCCTGGAGCCCTTATTTTTCCATAATTTGCAGTCCAATGCAAATTGAAAGGTTGAGCCTAAATATAAAAATTGCACAACCAGTTAGGCTACACAATCACGTTCTAAAGTACAAATAAATATCTTTTAATGCACTAAGGCCTCCGTTTAATATTTTTGGGTAAGCTTTTTAAATGATAGAATCGTTTGAAAAATATTTTAATATTTTGATGTTTTTGATACATTAATATAGTTTTAATTTATTATGTTTGTTTTTTATATTGTGAGAAAAAATAAATAAAAATAATAAAATGAAAATAAGCTAAATATTAATTCAAAATATTAAATCAAAATCTAAGTTTGTTGAACAGCAGGTGTACCCATCAACGCACACTGTAAGCAAATGCCTTAAAGTGCCAACTTTAAGACCAACTCCAAAGCCCAATTAAACATTGATACACTCCACCGGTACTTTGTATAGAGTCCTAGTATGTGGGTAGAAAAGTGCATGAGTAGTAACACAAAGTACAGGAGATTTCATTGGCTACAGCTACTCAAAATTGGAGGACTTCAATTTCCAAAAAATAAGGACTGAATCAAATACGTTGCATTACTGCTCTTGCAATTGCACTTTTCTACTCCTGGACTGGTACTCTATAGTAGATACCAGCAAGGTGGATCCAAACTCAATAGGACTTTCGATTTTATCAGGATCATTTTCAACTTTGAGGCATTGGCTTATAGTTTGTCTTAATGGAACTGGTGTTCATCTAGTTTGGCACATTGCAAAATATTTTTTGTGTGCTTTAGACAGTGTTTATAAAGAGTATATGATTTGCTTTTGTAGCCCTCCCATGGCAGTGATTTGTGTGTGTGGGTCATAGTATTTTATTACAATAAACATGGCCAGTGCTTCGTTTGGCTTGTGGTGGCACTGCCCCTTATCTGCCTCCTTGAAAATATCAGCCAATCCAATGCTTTACAATGGGAAGGTATTGTGATTGGCTGAGATCACCACTTATAATGATGTCAGCCAAGGAGGGAGATCAGGGGCAGAGCCAGCACCAGCAGACTGGAATTAATAAAATTAGAATGAATTATTTTTTACTATATTTAGGGGGGCTAGTTAGGCTAGATAGTGTTTTTAATGCTTTGGGACAGGAATACGAATCTGAGTTCCCGACTATAGAGTATTCATTTAATAATACTAATTCATAACACACTATACCTTGTGAAGCCTGCTATCCATATTTCTGTTTGGATTCTACAGTAGGGAAGCAACCCTGTGAGAGATCAATGCTCCAGGCACAACCTCTACACTTCAATGCTACTATTACAATATCACAAATTATAGTCTCCATATTTCTCAAATTGTTCCTATAACTTGTTATATTGCCAATATTTTGTCACACTGGCCCTTACACTGATCCTGTGTGTTGCTCTGTTTTCCCCATATATTGTCATTGTTATAAAGTTATCTTCACATCACCCTCATTGCTATCATATTGCCTCTTATGGTGTCTCTGTCCTTTATGTTGCTGTTTTGCCCCCCTAAGGTGTGCACACACATACTCTATAGACAGACAGACAGATGCTTAAAATTCCATGTACTGGGCTACTAGCCAGGCCTTAATAAGTCAGACAACAAAACTAAAATATAATAAAGTGCCCTCTGCCACTTTAAACAAAAAAGATATTTATGTAAAAAGTGCCTATCAAAAAGTAGTAATATCAAATCTACAGCTATACATGACCTCCTCATCTCTAACTCTCTCACAATACTGGCACTCACTGAGACCTGGCTATCTCCATCCGATACCGCTACTCCTGCTTCTTTATGTTTCGGTGGTCTACAGTTCTCCCATACTCCTAGACTCGACTGTAAAGGAGGTGGTGTAGGCATCCTTCTCTCCCCTCAATGTACCTTTCAACCTATCCTCCCTGCCCCTGCCCTATCCTTTACTTCCTTTGAAGTTCACACTGTACGCCTTTTTAAGCCCACTCCTTTAAGAATTGCCATCATCTATCGCCCCCCCGGTCACCCTAAACTATTCATTGAACACTTTTCCTCCTGGTTACCCCACTTTCTTTCCTCTAGCACTCCCTCTCTCATACTTGGGGACTTCAATATCCCTATCAACAAGCTCAACTGCCCTGATGCCTCTCGTCTGCTCTCTGTAACCTCCTCCTTTGGACTCACACAGATTTCTTCCTCAGCAACTCACACTGCAGGAAACACTCTTGACCTCATCTTCACCAATCTCTGTACCACCTCTGATCTCGCCACTGCTCCATTTCCTTTGTCTGACCACCATCTGCTAACATTTAACATCTGCATACCCCATACCAAAATCTCACCACCATCCACTCTCCAACCTCGCAGAAACCTCAACTCTCTCGATCTCCAGCACTTCTCCACTAAACTCCAAACACTCCTTTTACCCATCTCAAATCACAACTGCCCTAACTCTGCAACCTCACTCTACAACTCCACTCTCTCCTCTCAACTTGACATCATGGCACCTCCTACAGTTAAACGCAGCAAGCGCCCCCAACTACAACCCTGGCACACCAAGCTGACCCGTTACCTCCAAAAATGTTCCAGAACTGCTGAACGCTGCTGGAGAAAGTCTCACTTTGCATCTGACTTTGTCCACTATAAATTTATGCTGCGCTCCTACAGCATGGCTCTTTCCTCTGCAAAAGTAAGCTACTTCAACACCCTCATAAGCACACTGTCCCACCAACCCAAACACCTGTTTCACACTTTTGATGCACTTCTTCGCCCTATGACTCCCCCTCCTTCCACCACCTTGTCCGCCACAAACTTTGCATCTTATTTCACTGAGAAGATCTCTACAATCAGGAAAGAGATCTCTAATCTTTCTCCAACCAGTATCAATACATCACCCAACCCCACTCCCCCTGCCATCCTAAGCTTATTTGCACCTGCTACAGCACAAGAGGTTTCTGCTCTGCTCCTATCCTCCCGTCCCACCACCTGCTCCCTCGATCCTATTCCCTCGCATCTCATCCGCACTTTGTCTCCCTCTCTTGCTCTTCCTCTCGCTAACATTTTCAATCTCTCCCTCTCCTCTGGCACATTTCCCTCTGCCTTCAAACATGCAACTGTAACCCCAATTCTGAAAAAGCCCAACCTTGATCCCAACTCCCCATCCAACTACCGCCCTATCTCGCTACTGCCGTTTGCCTCCAAGATCATCGAGAGAGTTATCTATGCCAGATTAACAGACTTTCTTGAATCCAACTCTCTGCTTGACCCCCTTCAGTCTGGATTCCGCGCTGGTCACTCTGTCGAAACTGCTGTGACCAAAGTATCCAACGATTTAATTGCTGCTAAATCTCGCGGCCAATACTCTATCCTAATCCTCCTTGATCTTTCTGCCGCCTTTGACACTGTTGATCATCAACAGCTTCTTCACATTCTCCGTAACTTTGGTCTACGGGATACTGTTCTCTCCTGGTGCTCCTCCTACCTCTCCCAGCGCTCCTTCAGTGTTTCTTTCTCTGGCTCTGCCTCTTCTCCCCAACCCCTCCCTGTCGGCGTCCCCCAAGGTTCTGTCCTCGGCCCTCTACTGTTCTCTATATATACTGCCTATCTTGGTAAACTCATCAGCTCTTTTGGCGTCCAATACCATTTATATGCAGATGACACGCAAATCTACCTGTCCTCCCCTGATCTCTCTCCGCCCACCTTGACTCGTGTTTCTGACTGCCTCTCTGCTATTTCCAACTGGATGGCTGCTCACTTCCTTAAACTCAACCTGTCCAAAACAGAACTTCTAGTTTTTCCTCCCTCAAGTGCTGCTACTCCTGTGTCTGTCTCCATCCAAGTCAACGGCGCTACTATCACCTCTACCTCCCAGGCTCGCTGCCTAGGGGTTCTTTTTGATTCTGATCTCTCTTTTACTCCCCATGTTCAATCGATAGCCAAATCCTGTCGCTTCCAACTCAAGAACATAGCGCGCATCCGCCCATATCTAACGCCGGACGCGGCTAAGGTACTGGTTCATGCTGTTGTTCTCTCTCGCCTTGACTATTGCAATCCCCTTCTCACCGGTCTTACATGTTCCCAGCTTGCACCGCTGCAATCTATAATGAATACGGCTGCGAGGCTTATTTTCCTGTCCGGTCGCACCTCCCACGCCTCCACGCTCTGTCAGTCCCTGCATTGGCTTCCAGTTAGATATAGGGCCCAATTCAAAATTCTGGCACTTGCTTACAAATCCCTACATAATGCTGCTCCAACATACCTATCCTCCCTCATACACAAGTATGTCCCGTCGAGACCCCTGCGCTCAGCCCAAGACCTACGCCTATCCTCTGCCCGGATCCCCACCTCTGATGCTCGCCTTCAAGACTTCTCCAGGGCTGCACCTATTCTGTGGAACTCCCTTCCCTCCTCAATCAGACTTTCACCCAGCATCCATTCCTTCAAAAAATCTTTGAAAACTCACTTCTTCATTAAAGCGTATCAATTAAACTGTCAGCAGGTTTCTCATCCCCCACCCCATGACTCCGTTCCTGCACCTGTCAAAAATGACCTACCAAGCACTCAATAAACCCTTCTGTAACAAACTACTTAATTCCCCTACTTTAACCCTTTGTGTCACTATACCCCACTCCCTCTAGCATGTAAGCTCATCGAGCAGGGTCCTCAACCCCCTCTGTTCCTGTACGTCAGTGGTCTGATCTCAATTATGTGTCTGTTAGTCCACCCATTGTACAGCGCTACAGAATTTGCTGGCGCTATATAAATAATAAAATAATAATAATAAAGTGCAATACAAACATTAATTCTTTTTCAACAAAGTACATTCAACAAATAGTGCAATGTATTTACTATGCTATTTCACTTTATAAGGTGTTGCTGTATTTATTTGTGATTTTTATAAGTGTTCTAAGTAATATTTTATAGCGCCATAGTCACTTGTTTTTTGGTTTATACAGTAAATAACAATCCATAATCTTTTCTTTTGCCTATTGTTCGCCAGCAAACTCACTCAGCTGATGGAGATCTTATTGGGAAATGAAATGTACCGTCATAGCAAGCAAAATTTGCAATAAATATATTTAATTGGTAATGCATGCCCAATACTTAGGTGTGGAAGACATACCCTATATGTTTACACATTATTACTAGTGAAGAGTCTTATAATAATTCCAAAATACCATATTCAATCAATGTCTGCTTTTAAATTAGCATGACCTATAATAGATAAATTATTTCACATCTAGATAGTCTCAGATGTATGTAGAGAAGGTTCTAATCTTCCTTTGGTTTCTTTTTTTGTTTAACATACGGATTTAAAAATGTAAAATGCCCACATCACATACGGCAGTGGAATAAGGCACTGAATATTTTTGGAAAATAATTATACAAAGGTTAATTGATGGCTATAATTTCTCTTTCATTATATATGAACGTAACATGTAGTGTACAGTGAATCAAAATATAATTGCAAGTTATTCGTGTCTTTGCTACCTGGAATTCCATGTGTCTTTTGTAATAGGTTTGCATCTATTCCCCATATATTCATTAAAATACCACATCAAGGTTAGATGTATAGCAACAGTTAAATAGATGGTTTCAGACAACAAATAGCAGCTAATGGGCTTAATTATTGTTTTAGTCTCCATTTTGGGACATCATAGATACTTTGATGTAGTAATGAAATTAAAATAAGTTATATTAAATTGTGCGTTCTTTAACCATCAATGAATATCAATCCTAGAATGAATTTTATGTGGTTTCATAACTAAGCATCCAATCAGAATAAAGGTGGATATTCAGTGTTTATTTTTATTTTCATGCAGCTGATAACTGTTTTGTTTTTAACAATACATGATGGATAACATACATTTTCATCATTTGCAAGGAATAATTGTCAGAATGAAAAATATGCATGCATCTGTGACACAATGATCATGCCTTGTATCCACTCAATTAAGAAATCCAGTTATAGCTCGATTTGTACGTGGTGACAAAATTCAGCTTGGCCGAACATTTTTCCGCAAGTTTTTCAGAACACCAGAATATTGATTTCGGCTTGGCAGAATTTCAGAACAAAGATTTATATTTTAGGAAAAAAATCAGAAGAACAAAAATGGCATGAAAATGGGACAACCATTGTGCCCTCTTCTGGTCAATTCTCACTCGGTAAGTAAATAAAATCAACATTTAGTGACTGTCCCCTAGCCATCAATCTTCTTTGTTTCCCATCAATCAACTCTCTTTTTGATCCCACAACCTCAAACCAAACTAATTTGCCATTGCATGGTTTGTGTTCCATGATTCCTGAAATGAATCTCCAAGTCTAATCAAAACTACCATATAGGTTTGATAACCTCACCATTGTCAGGGTATATACCCCTCTTTCATGCTCAGAATATACATAGCTACATACTCATTTTCCTGGAACTATAGTGCCCTGAGGGTGCCCCCACCCTCAGGGTTCCACTCCCGTGGCACTGAAGGGGGAGGATGGGGTTAATCCCTTACCTTTTTTCCAGCGCCAGGCTCCCTCGGTGCTGGGACTCTCCTCCCTCTTCTTCCGTCATCGGCTGAATGCGCATGCGCAGCAAGAGCCACGCGCGCATTCAGCCAGTCTCATAGGAAAGCATTATCAATGCTTTCCTATGGATGCTGGCGTCTTCTCACTGTGAAAATCACAGTGAGAAGCGCGGAAGCGTCTCTAGCGGCTGTCAATGAGACAGCCACTAGAGGTTGGATTAACCCATAGGTAAACATAGCAGTTTCTCTGAAACTGCTATGTTTACTGCAAAAAGGGTTAAACCTGGCACCCAGACCACTTCATTAAGCTGAAGTGGTCTGGGTGCCTATAGTGGTCCTTTAACACAATGATCAAAGTTCATCAACACCCTATACCTTTTAGCCGTGTTAAATATATCACAATCATGATTTGTAGGTTTAGATTAGTAAATATTAGCACATTGAGTAAATTATGTTGTTTGTGATAATAAAATACCAAACACTCACATTCACATTCCAGTTCTTTGAAAGACAGAAAAGGAAATCTACTTTGCACTCTGTATTCCATTCGTTCCCACAATCTCTCAATGGTTTTCTGTAAGGAGGCTATTGGAAGTGTCTGAGTTTTTCCTGGTGTTCATGAAACCTCACTTAACTAACAATGTGTGTGGGTCATTATCACCTTGAATGTTTAATTCATAGGATACACCTTTTTTCCGGTAAAATTACCTCACATTCTATGACTATTTTATGACCATACAAACCAGTCAATGGACTTCACATTAGAAGATTGCTTCTATACTAGTATGGACCCCCACCACATTTAACAGGCAATAGACATTGTGTGTTGAGGTCAATGTTGACTTTTTCCATACGTAAACCCATCACCCAAGAATTTAAGGGGTAACACTGCCCAATAAAACCTTACCACTTTCTTGCTGCTCCAGTGTACATGTTTTGGTCTCTTAGTAATAGTTTGTACATATTCGTCCTTTGGCCTTGTATACAAGTGGTTTCTAGATGGTGGTCTTGCCATTAATATAAGCTTCTTGAAGTTTTTTAATTATAGCATTACTTGAGTTACCAGAGCTCTGATTTAATCCTTTGATACTTTTTAAGGCTCTGCTTTTGCGACTTTTAACATTGAAATGTGCATTTATCCTTAATAGTAATGGAGACATCAGAAGCTGAGTAAAAATATGTAGTGATTGTGATTCCCTGATGAAGTTGAAGGGTAACCTACGATTCCAACAGTGCATGTGGGACTTAATTAACCTTTAATAAACAAATAATGTTATGTATATTCTGAAAACTATCAGACATATGTCATTTATTAAAATACTGCATTGCTATGAGAATGAGGTCTCTGGGATCAATCTTGTGTATTTCCCACAGCAGCGAATGCATATCACTCTTCAAAAATAGTAAACATCAGTTTTTGTGGAGCTGTTATTAATTAACTATTAGGATAGGAGGGGTGTGTACATTCTCACTAGTATTTCGGTGTATCGTGCTAGTGTTTTTATGTAGTAAAGTTATTGTCAACTGAAGATACATGTGAATTAGAAAGTACAACCATCTTATGGGAGTGGGGTTGCTCTGTAAAAGCAACTACTGAAGTTATATCTAATGAGAAAATTAATGATCTGGAGCAAAAGAGCTGCATTCTGAATGTTGAAGAATGCATATGTTGGTTTTTGCAATGTCATAACTGGTTTAATAAATCTTATAAAAACGAATGTACCTATCTAGATAATTTTTACTTTTACTAATGATACAGAAGTGCAAATGTCTTAAATAGGGAGGAAAACGTGTTTGAATTTATGGTAGGTAACATTTCTGTTTTTATTGTCATATAGTAGCAGTACATTAATGATATAGTGAGAATATGAACAACATATCATCATATTTTTTTAATGTAACTGGTGCCTGAAAGTTGCTTCTAGTAGGATCTACCTTGGTCGGGGAAAGGGCTTTCAGATCAGTCCAAACTGACCTCCCTGTCCCTGCATTACAGCTTCCATCTTTTTTGGCAGGTCATGCTGCTATTGTTTTAGGAAAGGGCTTTCAGACCAGTCCAAATTATTTTTCATTGTCCTGTCTTATATCTCGCATAAGGTCAACACTGCTTTGACATTATACTCTATTAAAACCCTGTGACCAGTCAAATGAACCAGAATGAGTTAAACCCGTTCTAAGGTCTGTCTGGAGTATGTTGGAAATAGGGAGAATTACTGCTACTTTTCGCAGACTACATGGGCAGAATGGTTCTTATCTGCGGTCACATTCTATGTTTCTATGTTTCTATATTTTTCAGAAGGATCCTGCTGAAAACATGACTGCTAAGAAGCCAACCCTTGGATAATTGCTACTGGAGTGCTTCCTTGTGTTGAGAAGGAATGAAGAACGTAATGGGATCATACCTAAATTTCAAGCTGTTGATCAGCTCTTTTCTTCTTATTACATAGATATGTTGAACAACATGGAACAAAATGTATTATCTTATGGAAATGCCTCCTGTTCCATGTGGACCACAGGAGACCTTGTGTGGTCCATTAGATTTATTTCATCTTGTGATAATTCTGGGAAGCCCTGATATATTTGGTGAGAAAATGAAACAGTAAGTGTAAGCAGATAGTGATCACCTGACTCATTTGTGTTCTATTTCCAAACGTTCCATATGTACAACTTAAATACCATTAAATACCATTTTTCTTAGAACAGTCATAATTGTTTCATGTTGTTTAATGCTCTACATGGAGGCAATGCAATCTGCTCTGTATCAGAAAGATATGTAACCAGCATGTATGCCTCCTGCTTCCTTTTCCTTTATAAATATGTAAGTGAGGTATTTTAAGAAATAGTTAATTACAGCAAAATCTGACTTCCTTTTAGTTTGCAAATATATAGAGCATGACACTAAAAAGAATGAATTACTGCGGCATGAATATTATTTTACATTTCTTACACAGGAATTGCTAAATCATGTTCATCATTGTTTAGCTGATTTATAAAGAACAGTAAGAAATCTTGAGATAAAGTGAAAATTAAAAACATAATTCTCAGAAGAGTAAAACTGTGTGCTGACTAGAACTAACACACATTTTTTTAAGTTTGATGTAAATTTCCTATTAAATAAGTAATTCAAAATTATTTAGATTAATGTTATTGGAGAAACACAGGATGTTTACATTGAAAATAGAATATTCCTTCCAGAGCAGTAAATGATAGGAAGAACAAATACATAATTATGGCATGAATACATAACACATTTTAATAATAAAAAGAGTACATTTTAATGCACGCCAATATTGTTTTCATTCATATCTGTATTTTTCAGTTAACTCAACAAAGTTGTTAGCTCTAACTTAGGCCTGCTCCTGCAATCTCTAAATATTTCTGGAGTATTGATCTGTTACCTAAAATGCTATATCTGCTTTGTTTTCTTTATCCTTTTTGTAAAACTACATGATCTAAACACTCTTTTCACTAAATAGTTGGGATAATTGTGGCAATCACTAGTCATTAACCTCAAAGTATGTAAATTATGTCAACCTCACCAAAATATTAGATTAAAGGATCACTATAGTGTCAGGAAAACAAAGCGGTTTTCCTGACACGATAGTGTCCTGAGGGTGCCCCCACCCTCACGGTCACCCTTCCGTTAAAACCCTTTCAGCAGCTTACCTTAATCCAGCGCCGGGCTCCCTCGGCGCTGGTGACCTCTCCTCCCCCGCCGACGTCAGCTCCCACGTCAGCGGAGCCGAATGTGCATGTGCGGCAAGTGCCGCGCGCGCATTCAAAGTGTCCATAGGAAAGCATTTCTCAATGCTTTCCTATGGACGCTCTGCGTGATGGAGGCGAAATGTGCCTCCAGCGTCGCAGATGCGCCTCTAGTGGCTGTACGGAAGACAGCCACTAGAGACTGGATTAACTCTCTGAAACTGCTATGTTTGCATCTGAAGGGTTAAAACCTGAGGGACCTGGCACCCAGACTACTTTATTGAGCTGAAGTGGTCTGGGTGACTATAGTGTCCCTTTAACCCCTTAAGGACCGGACTGTTTTTGCGATGTTGTACATTTGCGACCAGGCATCTTTTTAAAATTTTGTGGTGTTTGTGTTTAGCTGTCATTTTCCGCTCTCTCATTTACTGTTCCCATACAAATTATATATTGTTTTTTTCAGGACAAAAGGGGCTTTCTTTACATACCATTATTTATATAATCTCATGTAATTTAATTTTTAAAAAATGATGAAAAATTTAAAGAAATACATTTTTTTTACTTTTACTTGAAAAATCTTTTACTCATCTACAAAAGCTAATGAAAAAAACTGCTAAATAGATTAAAAATTTTGTCCTGAGTTTAAAAATACCCAGTGTTTACATGCTTTTTTGCTATTTTTTTGCATGTTATAAGGCTATAAGTACAAGTAGGATATTGCGGTTTTAAAACATACATTTTTAAAATTTATCAATAGTGACATTGTAACACTATTATCTGTCATAAATCTCTGAATAACACCCCACATGTGCATATTTTTTTCAAAGTAGACAACCCAGGGTATTCAATATGGGGTATGTCCAGACTTTTTTAGTAGCCACTTAGTCGCAAACACTGGCCATAAAATCTGTACATAGGGGGTACAGAGTTAGCGTTCATATTTGATTGTGTGTGAAAAAAGTAAAAAACGAAATTGAACGCTAATTTTGGCCAGTGTTTGTGACTAAGTGGTTACTAAAAAAGACTGGACATATCCCATTTGCAATACCTTGGGTTGTCTTCTTTTGCAAATGGTATGCTATCATGGGGGTAATTCTCATTCCTGGGCTACCATACGCTCTCAAAGGCAACGTAACCAACCTGGCCTTTTTCAATGTAAAAATATTTGACCCATATATTTGACCCTGTAACTTTCAAAAAGGATATAAAACCTGTACATGGGGGGTACTGTTATACTCAGGAGACTTTGCTGAACACAAATATTAGTGTTTTAAAACTGGAAAATGTATCACAACAATTATATCATCAGTAAAAGTGCTGTTTGTGTGTGAAAAATGCAAACAAAGTCACTTTCACTGACAATATCATCGCTGTGATATGTTTTACTGTTTTGAATCACTAATATTTGTGTTCAGTGAAGTCTCCTGAGTAAAACATTACCTCCCATGTACAGGTTTTAGGGTGTCGTAGAACGTTACAGGGTAAAATACAGTGCTAACAAATTAAATTCTCTGGACTTTCAGCCTGGGTTGGCAGGCAGGTCCCTCAAATTGCAATCAATTAAATTACTTAAATATTACATAAATACGCACGTAGAATTTAAATATGTAAGCATATTTATATATTTGAAGTCTATGTATATATTTATATAATTATTTATGTAATTTTGTATATGGACATATGTATATTTCGTATTATTTTTATTTATTTATATGTACATAGATATATATACAATTTCATTCTAAGTGTATTTTGATATAAAAATATATATATATTAATATCAAAATACAGTTAGAATAAAATTTCATATATATATATAATTTTTAAAAAAAAATATTATTATTTTAATTTTTTTATTTAATTTAAATTACTTATTTGTATTTTATAATAATGTATATATACACTATATATAGTTATTATATATATATTATATATATATACGTGTGTAATTTAATTATTAGTGTATTTTTGTTTTGAATATTTTTATTGTATGCACAATATAAAGTCATGCATCAGATTGATTCATAATCAAAGCAAGTGATTGCCCACGCAGGGGCTTAGACATTGGTTTAACACTGCATATACATTTGGTCGCCTGCGTAGAGGCGGGTTTGTCCTAGCCTGTGTTTGTTTTTTTTTGTTTTTTTTGTGCACATTTGGTTGCTTTGTGTTTTATGCTCTTATGTACTGTATTGCCTTTTTAGTTTGGTTATAGCGTTAAGTAAGTGTTTTGTGTTAACTGGTGTGTTTAAGTGCTGCGTGTTTGCTAGTTGGTAAATGCAAATTGTCGCCTGTGCAGAGGCAACTTAATCAGCTTGCTAATCAGAGTCGGACATTAAGCGATAATCTAAGATACAAAAACTTTTTCAACTTTCAACATAAGGAGCATATTTGTTTTTAGTCTGCTGCCTTAATATATAACAAAGCTATTTGGATACCAGGTTTACAGTAATATGCGACTGTACAGGCTATCATGCAGCAGTCAGCAATTAAATATGCATCAATATCTACCTTTGGCCCCTATGGGCATTCTGGCATTAACTGTACATTCCTGTGATATTTTAAACCATCATCTTATAATCAAAATAGATAAAAACTGAAAAAATGAATGCAGCTGTTAAGACCCTAATGTGAGCTATCCATCAGCAGGGTGGCTCTGTTAGTCTCCATGCTTGTCTGGGGGAGTCTCTCATGGTGCTGCTTCCACACTGTCCCTGGGGTGCCTGGCCTCCTTCCCTCACCCTCACGCCGATCTCCGCTCACCGGTCTGGTCCCCCACAGTTCCGTGGGCACTCGGGAGCTGAAACTGTCCGTTGGGCCCCACCACATAAGTCCTCCGGCCGTCCACTCCCTGCACCTCCCCGGCCCCGCTTGGGTCCCTTGAGGAGTGTGTTCCTGCGTCTTACCCGACGCCGGCCGCATGCTTGGAGCCGGCGTCCGCCCCCCACGACCACCGGTCCGTCGAGGGGGGCGGCACAGTCCCGCCCCACCGGGCTCACAGCGCCAGGGACTAGGCTTTCTGGGGACCCCTGACCCAAATGCCCGGGCACACACCTCTCCCGTGGTCGAGGTCACGGCCTGGTGGATCCGTCCGGCACCTGGCCCTGCCAGGGCCCGTGTGAGCCGCCCATGTTGGTCCCTTTTGGTGCTTCTCCTCCTGGGGTAAGTCTTCGGGTGGGCTGTATTTGTTGCCTTTACCCGTTTAGGCGGGCAGCTTGGACCCCGTGTGGTATCTTCCACCTCGGAGGGTGCCGCCGCCATGCGGCTTGGGTTACCCCCCACCCCCAGCCGGATAGGGGAAAACAGGGGGGGGGAGCGGAGCCGGGCCGTCTCTTGCCTTGGAGAATTCTTCCAGGTAGCTGTTATGGCCGGTTTACGCCTGCCTGCCAGTTCGTGTCGGCGGGAGTCGCCATCTTTCATGGTGCAAAGGCCTGCTTGTTTGTTTGCAGTGTTCCTGGCTTGTGATCTGCCTCTGTTTGGGATCCCCAGGAAGCTTGGGTGCTGTTTGGTAAATGTGGATCCGCCAAATCCTTTTCAGGGTGTTGTGGGCGCTTATTTTGCGGGTTTTTTCCGGGCTCAGGCCAGGAGGCATAGTGTGTTGCTGCCTCTCAGTTCGGCGGCCCGGCCCCGCCCCCCTATTAGTGTATTTTTATATTAATAGATGTACATATTAATATAAAAATACACTTAGTATGACATTAATATACACATATATAATTATTATTTTTTTATTAACATTAACAGTTATTTTTTTTAATGATTTTACACATGCAGGGAGACTGCCTGTCAGCACAGGCAGTCCCCCTGCAGGCATACACATGGACACCTATTGTGACCATGTGATCACTCTGTTGAGCAATCACATGGCCCCAGGGGTCCTAATCCGCCATGGGGAGACTGTCTGGGCTGCAGGCAGTCTCCCCACAACGGGAGCAACGCCGATTGCCGCCGGGGGAACGACGGCGATCGGGTAAGTACATAAAACCGTTTGGACGGTTCAGGACCGTCACCGGTCGGCAATGGAAAAATGCAGATGACGGTCCTGAACCGTCCTCGGTCTTTAACCCCTTAAGGACACAACGTCTGGAATAAAGGGGATCATGACGGATTATTTCCGTCATTTGTCCTTGAGGGATTAAGGGGTTAATAATCTCACATATGGTCACATATTTAGGTAAACATTTCCTATATTGGTTATCTGGTACATTAAGATGCATTTAATGATATTTACCAAATTCCTTTATTTTTTTACTACTCTACATAATTTCGATATACATCTTTCCAAAAAAAAATGTTAGAAGCCCTTTATTCAATAGCCTTATGCACGATGGCGATAGAGAAAATGACTGGGAATATTCACTTCCATATTATTTTTACCCTCCTGATACTCTTGATCGCGATCTATTCAGAAACTAAATAAACATTTCTCTGACACACCTACTATTTGTTTACTTCTAAATACAGTGGTAATAAAAAGTATATGATCTCTTTAGAAAAAATTGATTTTCAACATGAATTTGTCATAAAGTGACAAAAAAGTCACAAGTAAAGAAAAAAACACTGTACTCAAGCTATCAACACAAAAGTGAGCATTTGGATTTAATAGCTAGTTGATCTTCCTTTGGCAGCAATAACCTCAGATCTGCTCAAACATGCAGATTAGACCTGCCCAACATTCAGGAGGAATTTTGGACTACTCTTCCTCAGTTGCCATCAGAAATTTTGGGGCCCCTGACAAAGCTCAAGGTCTGGGCCCCCCCCCCGGGGCCCACCCACTAAACCGCCCACAGGTCTCCTCCCCAGTCCGCTCACAATGATGCAGGACTGAATGTGGTGTGTATAGTGGATGTGAATTAGAATGTGTGTAATGTGTAATGGATGTAGTGTTTGTGTGTATTAGATACCGTTTCTGCCGTGAATGCAGAGTGTGTGTTTGTGTAGTGGATGCAGTGTGTATTATGAACGTAGAGTGTATGTTTGT
Source organism: Pelobates cultripes (assembly GCA_933207985.1). Taxonomy (NCBI): domain Eukaryota; kingdom Metazoa; phylum Chordata; class Amphibia; order Anura; family Pelobatidae; genus Pelobates; species Pelobates cultripes. Next base: position 264,482,237 of record OW240913.1, read on the forward strand.
GTAGTGGATGTAGTGTGTGTACAGTGAATACAGAGTGTTTGTGTAGTGGATGTAGTGTGTGTTTGTGTAGTGGATGTAGTGTTTGTGTGTATTAGCCTGTGTATACTGAATGCAGAGTGTTTGAATGTGTGGTGGATGTAGTGTATATAGAGAATGCAGGATGTTTGTGTAGTGGATGCTGTGTGTATAGGTAATGCAGAGTGTGTGTCAGTGTAGTGAATGCACAGTATGTGTCAGTGTAGTGAATGCAGAGTGTTTGTTAGTGTAATGAATGCAGAGTGTGTCTTAGTGTAATGAATGCATACTGTGTGATAGTGTAGTGAATGCAGAGTGTGTGTTAGTGTAGTGTATGCAGAGTATGTGTCAGTGTAATGAATGCAGAGTGTGTGTTGTACTAGTGTATGCATGTTGTGTAAATGTTGTGCAAATGGAGCATTTTTCCCCCCACGTTAAATGTAATAAATGTAATTCTCCCCTCCCTGCTTCTTACTTGGTCCAGGGAGGGGGGAGATTCCATTCCCTGGTGGTCTGGTGGCATGGTGGGGCCCGGCTCCCTGTACTTGCAGGGGGGCCCGGTACACTGCTCCTCGCGCTCATTAACTCTTGCGTGTGTGGTGTGCGTGCCGCAGGGAGCGTTGCCATGGTAACCTTATCCTTTCTGTAAAACTATAAGGTTGCCATGGTAACCTTGTCCTTTCTGTAAAACTACATGATCTAAACACTCTTCTCACTATATAGTTGGGATAGCTGTGGCAATCACGTGTGGTGTTCGTGCCGCGCGGAACGTTGCCCTGGTAATCCGTGGCGTCTCTCTGATGGCCGCGAGTCTCGCGAGAGTTAATGATTGCGAGGAGCTGTAATGTACAGATGCAGTGTGCCAGGCCCCCCTGCAAGTACAGGGAGCTGGGGGCCCGCAGCTGCACATATATATAGTGATCATTGCTATATATATGTGCAGAGAGGGAATGTGTGGCCTGGGACTGCCAAAGCAGTCAGGGCCCCCCAGGACTGTTGGGCCCGTGACAACCGTCATGGTTGTCACCCCCTGATGGCGGCCCAGCTCTTACTTACAGAACTGCTTCAGCTCATACATTGTTCTTAGGATGTCTGGTGTAAACAGCTCTTGAGGTTGTTTTATAGCATCACAATGGAGTTAATGTCTGGGCAATGACTGTGCAACTCCAGAAGACAGTTTTTCTTTTTTGAAGCCATTCTGTCGTGGATTTACTTTTATGTTTAGGATCATTGTCCTGCTGTATCACTTAGCTACTACTGAGCTTCAGGTGGTGCACATCCACTCTAATATCATCCTATAGGATAACTTGCTAAACTTGGGAATTCATTTTCCAATGGCAAGTGGTCCCTAAGCAGCAAAGCAACAAAACATTTTCCCCAGTAGTGTTGTGGAGTTTTAAGGTGGTCTTTGGCAAATCTCAAATGCACAGGATTGTGTATTTTTGAAAAGCAGCAGCTTTCTTTAAGGATTTCTGCCATATACACCATGTTGGTTCAATATTTTCAGTATAGTAGACTCATGAACAGAGATATTAACCAGTTCCAATGATTTCTTCAAGTCTCTAGCTGTCATGGTTCTTTTCTACCTCATTGAGAATTGTGATGTGTGCCCTTTGAGTCATCCTGGCTGGACGGCCAATTTTCTCCATTTATAGACAATTTGTCTAACACTGGACAGATAAATATCTAAGCTATTTGAGATAACTTTGTAACTCTTTCCAGTTTATGAAACCCAACAATTCTTGATCACATGTCTTATTTGTGAGGCATGGTTCACATCAACAGAAGCTTTTGGTAAATAGCACACTCAAAATGTTTGACTGCTTCTTATAAGTCAAAGTAGCACTAACCCACAATTCCAGTCTCACCTCGTTAATTGAACACCAGGTTTGCCAATTTCCAGCTCATTAGCTTTTGTTAAAATTATTAACATAGGGTTTCACATGCTTTTTCCAACCTATCATGTAAGTATTTAAATGATATATTAATATGCAGAAGAAGAATACAATAATTTGCGTTAGTTAGTTAAAAGATATTGTATTGATCACTGTAACTTAGAGGAACATCAAACCAGATTTTAAAACTAATTTATATTTTAATGCAGTCATGTCTAAAGGGTTTGCATACTTTTTCTTACCATTGTATGTACTTATATTTCCACCACTGTTACATATTTCACCATGGATGATTGACATCTATATTCTATATAACTTGATCCTTTCCCACAAACACAAAGATATAATTTGTGGCATTTATTCAAAGCTTTGGAGAATATTTGGCTAAAAACCTATGTAAGTCCTCTTTGTACCAGTAGATTACACTCAAATATGTCCCTATGCTTACTACTCCCCACCTAAAGAATTCTTAATGAACTTGGAAGACCAATATCAAAAACCCTGGTCTGTTTCGGGGCATACCTCACGGCTCAGTCATTTGGAAATGGGCTTATCAGGATCAATATAAAAGACCAATATAAAATGATTGAATCACGAGGGTGTACCTCATGATTCTATCAGTTTGAAGTTGATTTGTGATTTTGTGGTCCTGCTCAGCCTAAGAGTCTTAGATCTCTACCTGATCTGTCATCAGGTGAAACTCAACATAAAAGACTTTTGATACTTCCCTTGGCAGTGGGCATTACGACTTATTCAAATCTACCTTTTACTGATATAGTCAGGGATAAACACCTTCTCTTATGTTTGACATGTACTTGTTGGTGAAACTGGGAACCAGAGAGAAACTAGTAAAACATTTCTCTAATTATTGGCCGCAATGAAGTCACTCACTAGACCTGGGATTTCAATCTAGTATAAAGAGAGATTTTGAGACAACCACAAGTCTCGGAATTCTCCAGAGGAAGTCCTGTTTTCTAGCCTCTTGCTTTTAGACAGTGAGGAGGATGTAAATAAGGATTAGGACTACAGCATTGGACATTTATTCCTAAAGTCAGTAAACTGAACACTAGAAGTAAACAAGCCACCCCTGCCTTGTTGGTGGAGGATAAAGCTTTCACTGCTACCCTTACTATCTCACATTGTGCAAGACAGAGAGACGGTATGGTTTATGACAGCCTTTCTCTGATTCAGTCACATGAGCAAGATGTTAGAGCAAGAGTAAGCTATCTCTGCATTTTTGTCATTGCATGTTTTCTCTTCAGACTGAATAACCAGGATACTGTCAACTTTCTTTGTCAGAGAAGGGGAATTTAATAGTACAGCGGTGCAGAATATATTGGCAATTTATAAATACCAGTAATAAATAAATAAAAAATAATAGGAGGAGGGTCAGTGGAATGGGGAGGAATGGTAACTGGAATGAGAAAAGGGGTGTGAAGGTGACACGGAGGAGAAAGGACTGAAAGGAAGAGAGAACAATGGGAGGGAAGCTGATGAGAAGAGACAAAACAATAAGGAAAGAAAATATAGAGAAATAAGATGTCAAAGCTGCATAGAGTTATAGCTGTAAGAAGGGGAAGAGAGTAGTGGGATTAAAGGGAAAAAACTAACAGTAGGGAGCAATGTAAGTTTGGAAAGAGTTCTGAGTGAGTGGGTGCAGAGTGCGAAAATGATGGTAGATGCGTTTTAGTCTTAGATGTTGCAGATACAGAAAGCATAGATGATGAAGAGAGTGTTCAAAAACAGATGTATTTTAATTATGGATAAATACGCTAGCATATTGTATATTTCTTTTGAACTTCTTCAGCAGATTCTAAGATATTTTAAGAACACATATGCACTTAGACGCCTATCTCTTTATTTAGAATATAATATATACTAGCACATGCCTGACCTGGAGCACAAATTAGAAAACATGAGCGTTCTTGTGAAAGCTACAGGATTATAAATTCTGTTGCAGGTCATTCAAAGCGTGTTACTAAATATATTTTTAAAAAACTTCTGAGGCATTTAAACCTTGTCCTTATATCCTGTATTATGTCAATCAATAAAAATGAAATGCATGGCCAGTCTGAGAACTAAAAACAAATTCTATACCAGCCCAAAAATGTGTCGTGCCAGCATAGTGTACTGATATAGAAGTGGAAAAGATAACTTAAAATTGAAAACTATTACTCTAGCGAAAGAGGCCTTTCTCTTGCCTGCCAATTAGCTCTTCGACCTAAACTCCCATGCTGAAGAACTGAGTTACCGGGAGCGCAGGAGACACAGATGAAAATGCACCGCCTCCCCCCCCCACACACACACACAAATGCATCTTCTCTTGTGTTTTTCTTAACCTTTGTGTTTCTTAGTCCCTCATTTTTTTGCCTCGTTTAGTGTATCTTGTCTCCAATTTCTCTCCTTTGTGTCTCCTACAACCCCCCTTGTGTGTTTCTTTGAACTCCCTTTGTCTATATTTTACTTCATCCTAGTCCGTGTGTTTCTTTTTACCCTTCTCTAGCCCTTTGTATGTCTCTTTTTTCCCAGCCCACTTTGTGTGTGTCTAAGCCTCAGCCACTTTGTCTCTGTTTCCCCTTCCAAATTCCCACTGAGTGTCTCTTTCCAATTCTAGTCCCTCTGTGTGTCTCTTTATCTCATACAAGTCCAGCTTTGCCCCCTACAAACCTTATGTGTCACTTTGATACCCTTACCTTCTCTATGTCTCTTTTTTGTGTCACTTTGCCTCTGCTTCAGTCCCTCTGTGTACCTCTTTCGTCCCCAGCCCCTCTGTGTGTCTTTCTCCCCCTCTCTTTCCCCTGTCTCTTTCTCCTCCCCTCATGTCTCTCTCCCCATCTTTCTTCCCACTCCCCCGTCTCTCTCCCCCTCTGTCTCTTTCTCCCCATTACCCTGTCTCTCTTTCTTTCCTTCTGTCTCTTTCTCCCCATTCCCCGTGTCTCTCTCCCCCTCTGTCTCTTTCCCCCCTCCCCTGTCTCTCTCTCCCTCTCTGTCTCTTTCTTTCCCCTCCCCTGTGGTAAAACATTTTACCACAGGGCCCTCTTGCCCCTCTGTCTCTTTCTCTACCTGTGTCTCTCTCTTGCCCCTCTGTCCCTTTCTTTCCCTTCATCCCCCTGAGACTGACCTTGTCTGACAGTCTGTCCGATACCACAGGAGGACTGAGGGAGGGGGCAGAGCTGACTATCATGCTCCCTTGCGGTTCCCACAATTCCCAGCACAGCCACATCAGAGAGTAATCACTACTCTATGATGTGGCTGTGCTGGGAATTGTGGAAAATGCAAAGGAGCATGATAGGTATCGGACAGCTGCAAGGCTGTCAATATTGGTGAGTGTGCTGCTGGACCGGCTAGGCGGCCACCCGGCCCAGCTGCACCACCATGCATTACAGGAGTTGCGGCCACCAGCCGCAAGGGAACTATGGAACGCGGCCTACCCCCTCAGAATGTTCCACCGGAGCTCCCCACCGGCAACCCGGTGGCACATTTATGCGGCCGGTGTCTTCTATTACTGAAGAATTAGAGCAGTGCAGCCCCCAGATGCCAAGGCCCACCAGGAAATTTCCTGGTATCCGCTGGGCCAGTCCGGCCCTAATTATATGTCAACCTTAAAGGGAAATTGCAATGTATGGAGTCATGTTTTAATCTGTTAGTACATTGTGCAATAAAACCAGCTGTTATTTTAAAAAGCTAAGCTAGTTACCCATTGATCACAGTGATTGTGGCTCATTGCTGAAAGCTTGATGCACAGGGAATCTTCTGCTTGTAGTTGAAGGATCTTTTGCATTGCAGGGCTCATTCCGAAAAACAAGAAAACACTTCTGAGCATATACTGATAGCCTTGACTGTCGATGGAGCACTTTCTGATACTGGAACGGTTAGCAGCCACAGTTTTCACCACTCCATTAATTAGCAGCACATGTTTTGAAAATGAAGGCAAAAAAACTTTTGGCAATTATTTGCAGTATCAAACAGGAATAATAAAACCAAACCCAATAAACAAAATCAGCAGTTTATTATTTTGGTTAATTAAATAGATTATTTGCAGGGGTTTCTATTTACTTCTTAACTGATTCCAAGAGAATGTATGGGGTTAGAGACAATAAGATATAAGGCTGTAATCAGGCTATAATTAGGCTATAGGCTATAAAATCCATTCAGTAAAGGACGGGAACAAAAACTGGTGCCCAGTGTTTTGACAAGATGGGAAATTATATATTGTTGCACCAAATGGAAATGGATCAAATTTACTGGGCAGTACATCGGGTACACACAGAAACAAAACCATGGTAAAATTGTTAGGCGCACATTGTCCGGTACCAATGAAAAATTCAAGTGAAAAAAATAAAAGGATATACCTGCATTCCCCAGATTTGGCAGACATTTAAACAAACAGCAAACAGCAGAATAAAATACTGATAATTGAGAAATTAGAGAATTTAAGTACCTTAACATTTGGGAAAAGACACCACACACACACAAAATAAATTCAAATTACAGAGCTAGTAACAACAACACATAATCAAAGTATAATCTATGATATGGAATATATCTTGATACAGATTAAGGAACAGCACACACGTAAAACTACAAAGACTACATAAATTTATCTATCTCAGCAAACTTATAATGCATATCACATATCTGCTTTATACCAAATGAAAGTTATAATTAAAGTGATATTACTGTCCAAATCCTCCTCAAATTTATACTTTCATGTGGTCACCTCCAAAATGGCACCTGAAACTTGGGGGGAGAAACGAAATCTGGTCTGGACTCACTAATATTGGAGTACTGTGAGCTAGTGGTGGACTTAACACAATATAGCCATATGATGGAACCGAATTCCCATATTTACAAATTGTTTGCTGAGATAGGTGATTTATGTAGCCTTATTAAATTCAAAAGTGTATTTTTATGTGTTCGCTATTAGTGATGTCACTAAGTCACTAAGAATGCAGCTTCAAAATGGATGCTGTCCAGGAGGTGGGAGGGTCTGAGAGGGAGGGTCTGCTGCTGATTGGCTGGAATGTGTCAGCTGACTGGAGTCTGTGGCGAATCGTTCGCGAACCGTTCGGCAGACAGTTCGGGAAATCACTATTCGCTATTCCTTAATCTGTATTATGTATGAATTTTGGTCTCTACGGCAGCACCATTCCTGCGAAACATAATTTTCGGGTGTGTCCCCAATTCCCTTATTGTCTTTACTATGGAATATATCTTAGACCTGAAAAAGTTTAGTCTTTACAAAGACTCTTCACATGCCGGAAAATTTATATTTGTTTACACTGCATTGAAGAAATTGAATTAAAAAGGAAATAAGAAATTTGAAAACAGAAAGAACACTTTTAATTTCCATTCACTTTAAACACGTTTCTCTATTTATTTCACGTACTGTTTAACAACTTCTATACATAGAATGGGACGGAAGTGAATAAACAGGAAACTGTTACTATAGTGACCATCTGGGTTCCTCTTAATATATTGGTATGCAGTGGCACATCATATGCTAACTCTTGTTCTGTTATTTATTTATTTTTTGTTTTAATTGCTAAGCTATATTGCGATGGATAACCAACAGGAAAATGTAGGGCTCCGTTCTTACATTGGAAAATAGTTGACAAATATTGGCCAATAATTTTTTAATTACATATCAATATACTGCTTACTGAATGAACTAGTAATAAAACCGTAATCAAATGCAAGTAACTACTTATGTGCGACATACAGTGAAAAATAGGATTTTGGAAAACATAAGCAACAGAAAATGTATTTGATATGACATCTGATAATCTATAAATATTAGATTTTCAAACATAGCCCTGAGCATTTTCTGTGCTTACCTAAACATGTTTGAGATTCCGTGGAAAGTAAAAAGAATATATATTTGTAGCAATATAGACAAACTTACTCAGAATAGCTCTCATGAAAACCTGCTATAATGACAACACTGATCATTAATCAAAACTCTTTGGCATGAAGATTACCCTGATGAAATGTCTCCATTTAAAAGGGATATACCATGGCATTGATTCAGCTGGAAACAATGCTAAGAGATTTTGGTCAATGCTGACTCGATAACATCACACAGGCCCTGCAAGTTGTGGCAGCCAAATATTCATACTGCAGTCCTGAATTCCAACAGTGCGATTTTGAATTGTGATATCGGTACTGATCAGGCCGTGGGGCAAACTAATGTAACTGATAGTCTTAAGGAAGTAGAAAAAGGTGGCACCACAGAGATAATATGTACAATTAAATATAAGCAAGTAGTAATATAGAAATAAACAATGATATATAATACAGAGAGAGAACAATAAAAATAATATATATATATATATATATATATATAAAAGAGCAGTTAATAAGCATGGTTACAAAGCATTGTTACAAAGCATTTTTTATTTTTCCTTTCTAATAATGTGCAGTACTTAGTTTTTTCCCATTATATTGCCTATGCTGTTTTGGCATCACAAGAAAGTTTGTATTTTTTATACAACCGTAAACAAACAAAAAATAAAATAAATAAAAACACAAAAGGGGGTAAGAAATTCAAAAGGGGGTTAATGGAAACACAGGTGGAGATTATAATTTTTTTTTTCAGGGGAGCAGCAAAAGGCATCTTCGTCTGGGTAGCCATATTGTTTTACCCTGGCTCTGTTAGAAGCTGTTTACTAACTACCACATTTCATTAGTAGTGATGGCGACCCGTTCGCGGCAAGTTCGCGAACGGTTCGCGACATCACTATTCATTCGTAGTGACATGGAATTACTGCTGCTATTGAAAGCCAATTGTAATTATTCTCGATGGGAACGGCTAAGTGCTACTTATCGATTGGTATCTAACTGGCTTTCAACCCTTTAGCTACTGTTTAATGACTACCACTTACATGAAAAATGTAATACCTACCTCTGTTCTGGTACAAGGAAATTAACAACAAACTTCCCTTATAGAAAAATGTTTGCTATATTACATTGCATTGAAATCCTAAAGCACATATTACAGCATTTTAAACCATATGAAAGAAAAAGCTGGAAACATGACATCATAATAATAATAATAATAATAAATATCTTTATTTGTCTAAAGTACATATGTCCTGAACCAAAATGAACAACTCATATAGCAAAAATAAACATCAACATTTTTCAAGACATGGCATAGCACAAATTCAGTGTCTGATACACTATTATTGCTTATTGCATACTCTAGCTAACTCCTGCTAAGCCTAAAGACAAGGTGAAGTTGACATGCTCAGGTTGAGTCTTTTTTTACATAAACTGAGGTTGCTATTGATACAATTTTTGTAGCATGTATTTCAGTAAGGATGCTACAATATTTATATATATATATATATATATATATATATATATATATATATAAAATAGATGTATCCCCTGCACTCACGCTTACAGGATGGTCCAATACCGGGCGCACCACCAGAGCTCCAAGATATGTAAAGATCAACAAGAAGGAAGGCTGCTCTCTGGACTTTAAAATAAAAAAGTTTATTCAAATAATATTAAAAAACCACGACCAACGTTTCGGTCCCCGTTCGGGACCTTCTTCAGGGTCAAAAATAAGACAACAAGACAAATGTATAATATTTTACCAGGAAGGATACATTGAGATTTCTCTCATTTTCATGTCCTGCTGATGGTAAGAAAACAGTGACAGTGCACACAAAAATGGAGTAAAAAACACCACACTTGTGTTTAACGCTTCGCTGTTATACACTCAGCAGGAATACAACCTTATTGTACCACAGACAAAGAACACATTGAAGGCACCTTAGGATTATATCACCAACACCACCATGTGCTCTCACATGTGCTATTCACAACAGACATATTATTACTTTTAGGAAATTTAAATTCCAACAGAGTGGCTAATCTGGAACTGGTTGGAATCGTTGCAAGTAGACGTTATTATAGAAAACAAAATGCCTGATAAAAATCCTCATTTTAAGAAACGTGTTGGATCAAAGGGTTTTATTTACATTTCATCTATTATATTGTATTATTACATTAGTACATATTTGTGGTGTTGTTGGTAGCTATTGACTTTCTGGAGCATCAGCAGTGTTGGTCCTTCTGGTCCCCACAACATCGAGGTAGAGACCCTAGAGTTCTTGATCTAACCCCCATATTGTGAGTGCCTTCAAGTCATTAGTACGTTCACGTCATTATACACTATTGCATACATATCTTTTCTCTAGACATTATTGGAGGCCAGCTGGTAAAATTAGCTGGAATGGAAACCAATGTGTAATTAGTAGACTTTAAAAGCTATTTACAGTTGTTAATAGCAACAGCTTATGGGAGCTATTTACAGACAATATTGGGAATGGGCCATTAGTTGTTTCAACATATAACAATGATAACTACAGTTACAGTGCTGAATAAAGTGACATAACAAACACCTAGACTACCTCATTTCACTGAAGTGAACCGTATGCAGTTGATATAGAAATTTAACATGGATAAGATCATCCAAGAGATAACCAGAGGCTCGTAATTAGATGTTTGAGCGCTCTGGAGAACCGATAATAAAACCACAGACTTACTTCGTTGTAGTTCAATATCATCTCGTCTTTAATTGGGAGAACATTGCATATTTATAATGGCATTAGTCTACTGTGCATGTGTACATGAAAACAAGCAACAATTACTTGAGAAAGTGTTATCTAAGCTGTGCTAGAAGACCAAGGTTAAAACAAAAGTAACATTTCAGAAAGGAATGTGCTGCAAAGACTGCTGATAGAAGCAGAAGTGAAGGAATTAACTTTAACATCTTTCAGACATGGAAGGACATAGCTAAGGCAAAGGTTTTAACCCTTTATTTACCTTTATCTATGACACAGTGCCCTTGATTCTTTAACCTTGCCACGTAAAACACTGCACTTTCAGAGAACCTAGAAGCAAAGAAAGTCCTTTGCATGAGGCACTGTCCAGCATTTTCAAAATCCCCATAGGAATCTTGTGCAAGTCATCTTTTGACCTCTGTGATATCATCATGTTGTGATATGTTTTATTCACTTATAGACATGTGTCATTCGCCTACGTGGTTACAGGTTACAGTTGATATTTTGCACACAATCAGAAGGTCATTAATACATGGAGAATAAAAAGGGGTCAGGAATGAATCATTACGGAACTCTACATGTAACTTTGAGTGAGTGGGAGACACAGCTAGCAGATTGGACCCTGTCTGAAAAGTTAACTTGTGACACTATATGAATTTTTCCAGATCTGCTTTTTTACCTATATTTGCCATTTTCATTTAATTTTCAAAATGTAATAGTTTGTTATGATTTGGAGGTTACTGAATACGCCCCATAGCTATATTACATACTGTATTGTTTTGCGATTTCAAATTGTATTCTTCCATAAATGTCATATATCATTTTTGTATGTAATCATGGAAGAGAACAAATTTGGTTTCACATTTTTTCCATGCACAATTTTATATAACATGTTATTTTTTCTTCTTCTTACTGGTTTGGTAAAAGTCATTTTTTAGGCAGATGGCTCATACCATAGTAATTATGTTAATTGCAGCTCTTGGAGTCTCTTGATGTTTGAATATGTTTTACATGAAGGTTGATTGCTATGTCCTCTGAGGGTTTAGGTGTGCATAGCAACCTTACCCCTTATTTCATGAAAATCTTTTTCCGCGGCAGAATATACATCAGATATATCTTATCAAAAAAGAATAGGGTTTCTGAGATCAAAAACGAACAGATATGACATTTATTAGCAGATAATAAGATTGTGTTTGTGTTTGGCATGAGACAAGAGACAACTTTGATCCACTCTATTATTCTAAAATAAGATTTGCCTTAGTCTCATTCTGCATTGCAATGTATTACTACTACTAATAATAATATAATATCAAAGCATTTAACTTGTAAAGTACATTCAGTTTGGAGTGTGTATAGAATTTATTATTACTCAATTTATTGAAACTCATTTAAACATCCTCACATGGTATGAAGGTTCAGGTCAAACCAATAATAAGTATTTTTTTAAATATAATAACCCACAGAAAATCTCTGAATTAGAAGAAGGCGGTTGCAGCACACAAACCCAAGAATATTACGTTATATTAAGTTTCCTTCACAGTACTTTCACAGTACAACAATGTTGGGGGTTATGGATTTGTTTGGCAGATGAAAGAGATTAGCATTGGGCAATTGTATTAGTTTGGAGCAGGCTGTAAGGTAAAATATCAAAATGGGCTTAATAGGGTTTATAAAACAATTTACGATTGTGGATATATTCTGAGTGGTGCTATGTTGATAACCAAATTGATAGCATTTAGGTCAACATTGCCAAGTTGCTTTACTCATTAGACTGCCCACCTGAAGGCACTTCATACTGAATAAATTCCACAGAAAGTGATGTCCCTGCATCATAAATTTTAACAACTCTTGCATTTCAAAGCTCTGCAAACAGTATTTTAAGTAAATTTGAGACAGTTAAAATTACTTATTTACTGGCAAACTGTTTTTACTAGATCTAGGAAGTCTGTGATACTCTATCATTAAAAGTAATTGAAATATTTAAACTTGCTAATAAAACTAACTTAATTTAGCAAATACAGCACATTGTGGAAAGCAAGCTCCATTTAGTGACCTTTTAAAATCCTTTGTGACTTTAAGTAAAACTGTAAATGTACCCGGTATGGCTTCAGAGATTTCCAAATTGTGTTCAGGGTAGAGCATTGGTAAAAACAAACTCATTTATATAACCCCTTATCAGAGTCGCCAGGCACAATGTGAAAGTACCGAAAGGTTTTTGTTGGTGTAAATATGTCATTATCTTAAAGCAATGTACAGCTACATGATTGGATAATGATAAACAAACAGCTACACTTTCCAAAACAAACAAACAAACAAACAACACTGAGAATGCATATGATGCCGTGGCCCAATGGAAAGCCAAGATATAGGTAAGGGAAAGTCTCAGCGGCTATGACAAGGATATCCTATACTGTATAGTAATGGCATCGTAGCCAGCCAATCTCAATGTGCCACTGAGCCTAGTGACATCCCCCATGATGTCCCCCAGTAAACCAACACCAACGCACCAATGAAATTGACCCAACGGGGAATATCACTGGACAAGGCTTATGGGAACTAAACTTGCTAAATTAGACTATGGTTAGTTGGCTGTATGTAGTGAAAAATCATCTGTAAACCACAGTAATTTGTACATTATGGACAATGCAGATGATGAGTCAGAATTTTATTTTTTATTGTTTTTTGGATCTAATTTGTTGCATGACAGCCATTATTTGTTTTATTTTATTTTATTTTATTTCTATGGTATACTCTGGCCTTAGTGTGAAGGAAGTTACGGGACTGGGCATCACCTGGTAATTTCAAATATAGCTAGGTGGCTTTGGTATATCCTTGTTTACTGTATTGGCAACCTTTTGCCTAAAAAGTAAACAAACAAACAAAAAACAGTATTAGTGAGAAACATTACACAAACGCAAACACACACACAGATCAAATAAGAGCTAGTGAACTTGAACAGAGTTAAATTTCTGGAAAATCTATGTCCATGTTAATATTCAATATGCTCCCTGAACTATTGCCATGGATTTATTTTGGAATATGCTGCAGATCTTCATTCATGCCTAAAGAAATAAATTCTGCTTGACAGAAGAGCCGCCTAAAATAAATCAATTTTGCTCTTAGAATACCATTTTGTAAAAGGAAATTTACTGTGTATGCATCAGACTTAAACAAATTAATTAAATTATTATTTATTATATATTTATTGTGTATGATACATATTTATCTTAAGCAATCAATTAATATTAATGGTTTGCATAGATTATTTGATACTAACAATAAAGACTTTATGAGAGATTGAGTTATGTATAAAATTTGGAAAAATGGATGACAAACCTTGCTACTGAGAGATATATAAAGTTAACTTTTCCCTAGGGATGTAAAGCTGTTATTTCATATGTTCCAAATGGTTCTTGTGGTCCACACATCTGGATTCTATTTCCACCCTGGAATGTGTTTAATCCTAGTACTTCTCAAATTCTGGTATCCTTTTTACATCCTAAAAGGAAGAACTCTAGGCATGGAGTTGACATAACTACCCATATACTTTATAGCTGTACCTTCTTGGTGCCATGTAAATGATATCACAGCAAGCAGTTATAATTATTTATATAGAGCTGACATGTTCCACAGCATGATACAATAGGTAAACAAGACAAACATTTCATTCTAACAAAATATGTATGACATACGGTAACAGTCGGTGAAGAGGGCACTTCTCAAACGAGTTTATAATCTAAATCCAAATGTGGCCTTAGCTCACGTGTATCAAACATATATATTTCGGAGAAATTATTATTTTCTAAAATATCTGGATAATTCTTAAGTGTGAAGAGCAACTAATAACATCATACCGTGATATCATTTCCTGCTATTTTTTAACGTTTTAACAATGTACAACACCAATTGCATAACAAAATGTGCACATTACATAAATACAAATCTATTTTGTATAAGTAGAATAGCTGATATTATTTAAAGCTATTTTTGCACATATTGATAATAAAGATTTTGGAAGATATCTGCTGCCTGGTCTTCTGCATCAGTTTGGGTCCACGTGTGGACTCAACATTGGCATATTGCAGTGGTGGAGAGGAGCATCTATAGTTTGAACAGACTCATCTGCTCTACGTTTGTGAGTGATATTGCACTATTACTAATACTGATATATTCTAGAAGATATTGCACTACATGTTGTTTTTTTTCTTGTTCCATTTGCATATATGGTATTTTGGAGACTGGTATATGTAAGTAAATTGTGGATCACTTTACACTGGCCTTACAAATATTCTAGCACTGTTTGTTGTGATTTGCAATTACCATTTAGTTGCACTTATTTCTTATGCACTTTTTCAATAGTATTGTGCACTTTGGTTTAATAGCACGTTAACAATTGTGATACACACTAAATATTTTAATGGTCATAGACACAGCACACCTTTTTTTACTTAGTTCTTAAAACTATCACATTTGAGTAGGTGGTGCTTTATGCTATACACATAATATACTGAAATTCCTTTTAGCACCATCATTTTACTAGTTTTTTGTAGCTTATAAAATTAGTACAGCTGCCTAAAAAAATTCCATGCATGATACTTCCACACCTCAGTTACCATTGGCTGCTGGATGCAAGCCCCACAATTTAACCTATAAGGGCTTCTGAACAAGGTTCCTCCAGAGAAGATGCTGGGTGACTTGATGGAATCTCAATGGAGAATGTCTCTTCTAGGCAAAAGCTAGTGCTTAAATTGAAGGAAAGGTAAGTTGGCTTTATGGCATTGCTGTAGATAGAGTTTTTGGAGATGTGATTAATTTAATAAGAAATATTTGACATTTTTGCACTGGAACTTCCATGTGCAATAAGGGTTCTGATAGGGTAGTCTAGTGAGGTTAAGATGAGAGTAACCCTATATTACGCATCAAATACTCCAAACAAAAACATAAAAACAGTACTTCCTCTAAGGAAAGCTGAAATTATAAACCTTCACCTAAATTAGTTTAATAATCCTAATTCATACTTTACTGAATCTAGCCCAGTAATAATATTGTTTGTTGCTATTATTTTTGACTTTTTATTGAAGGGTTTAAACCTGAAGTTACAACCATACATTAAATAAATTTGCAATGCTACAAAAGAGATATTACAGGAGTTGGCATTGCAACAACATACTTAAATACATTTGGAAGCACAATATACCGGTGCCTGGCGAGTTATGCTTTAAAGACTAGTTGGAGACATCTCAAAACAGTTGTTGGACAAGAATTGTAATAATGCGGCATGTCAGGTCGTTGCGGAGATGTATGCATTTAAACTGGTTGAAAAAATGCAACTTTTTAATCACTAAAAAAAAAAATGATAAACATGGAAAATAATTGTCAACACATAAAGAAGAAAAAATGAAAAAACTGAAATAAACGAGTGAAACAGTTAAAGTAATAAGAGTACAAGATGAGTAAAAGTTTGAAGAAAACCGACAATGCAGATTGAAAAAATAACAGGAATAGGGGAGTCCAAAATACTAGGATTTTTCTTAGTTTGGCTGTGTTTGCCTAGAAATTGCATTACTCTGATAAAATTATTTATATACATTGCTATTAAACAGTATTTTGCGCAATTATTTTGGATTGCCTGATGAAAACAGTCAGAAAACAGACAGGGCAGGAAAAAGGATACACCGAGTAAGAGGGGTGTCCAAAACAGACAGAATGTAAACAGTCCTGTTTGGCTTTGTAATATCATGGACTGGTGTCAGAAATAACTAATTATAATGTTTATGAGAGCTCATGATTTTAGAGGCCAAGTCAAATAATTATATTAATAATGAAGTTGTATTTGGTATATTGTATAGCGCTACGGAATTTGATGGCGCTATGTAAATAATAATAATAATAATTGTTGTGCACAGATAAAAGGTAATTACATTTTGCCATCAGTTCTTTCATGGAGTGATTAAAACTAATTGAGCCTTTGCACCTCTTTGCAATGCAAATCTTTGCAGCAGTCTCAGCTGTGAAGTTTCCTATTTAATAGGGCAAAAAGCGGGTCCGGACATAAGTTCCTATCTAGTAAAAAAAATCAGCCCAAACTCAAGCTATACCATCTCAGGTAGTGAACGCAATTGATGTCTCTGTACATCTTCTTGCCTCCCTAGTAAATGATCCTACACATCTAACTGTCAAAGCCAGGTTTGTAACTATATTAATGAATTTAGCCCAGATTACCCCATTCCCTCCCAACCACATGTATATACAGGCTAAACACCCCTTTTATTAAATGAACTTTAGCACACAGATTCCCACCCAGTACCAGTAATCACCTGAATGAAATAAAAAATTATCATCTGAGGCTGGGCTCTGTTCAATTCCACTGTGTTGCTCAGATGGATTATAAATTCCTATCCCCATCCTTCCTCCAACATCGTATAGGAAACATTATCGCTAAGGAGGAGAAGATGTATAGGTATGGTCTGAACTTGCTACAGTACATCTGTGTCTGTCTGCAGTGTATAGGACAAATATCGGATTTAGCTATGCAACTCTACTGTATGCAAACATTATTATCACATACGGGTATACAGAATTATTCACGAAGATTTCCAGGTTTTTAAAGTGAATTTCAAAATGTAAGCCATTTGAAAAAATCAATTCGACTTTCAATTTGACTAATTTGGCCTTCAATTTAAAAGGCAATTTAAATTTCCAGCTATTCTCACTTTAGCAGCATATATGACAATTTTTATTTATCCACGAGAGGTGCCTGAGACTAAGGGGAACAAACGCTAACCGAGACCCAGGCCAAGCACCCGGTATTGCGGCCGCAGGAGCTCCCGGAAGTTGACCGGCAAAAGCACCAATCACCCTGGAAATGTTTTGGGCATAGACCATGTGTGCGGCTGGTCAGACCTTCCACACGGTGGCGTTTCCCCTTCACTGCATGGATCTGAGCACTATTTGGAGAACTTGGGCGCTCAGATCAGGGCTATTTAACGATATATCAATGAATTTATGGACATTTTGTGGGAGTGTTCTGGGCGTGTTTTACTGCATCTTTCTTTTATATATAAGTGGGCCAGTTGGCCAGATTAAACACATTCGTTTCTACCCATCATAAAGTCTAGCCTGGTGTTTTGGGAATTGGGAGCTATAATCACTGCTTCACTGGGGATTTGGGAGAACTACAGCGGATATACTCAGCCGGAGTATAGGGGATCTGTTACACCGTGAATGGTGAATTAATAAATTAAAAATTGGTAAATGTATTTACATTTTTTTAGGTATCACTGAACAAACTATGAATTAAATTGGAGTTTCATCTCATTCTTCAAATAAATGTTGTTTTAGTAATTTTAAAATTAGAATAACTCAGTCAGTGTTTTAAAGGGCACCTGTCATGCCCCAAGCAACTAATGCTTATTAGACTGAGCATAAGATGTTATCTATAAATTGTGCTAGCAGTTTTGCTAACAAATGTATAGACTGGGAGAAAACCCATTAAAAAAATATTTTTTTTTCCAGCTGTCTGTCAATGCCTTGGCATGTCATCATGACATCACTCAGTTCTGGCATGCTGGCAACATGAAGAGTATTATCCACAAAGCAGCGCTGGAACGGAGTAAAAATTAGTAAATTTTTATATTTTACATTGACTACGCCATGCATCTTTATGATATATGGTGTATTCAATGTATATGGGAGCGATTTCAGGTAAGTTGTTTTTTCCTTAATAGGTTCACTTTTAGAATGCTAAATAATTTAACGTAGATCACAAGTAATGATTCTTACAAAATCAGATATTCTTTTACAAGAAAGTGCGTTAAAAACCTTAAGCTATTTCAAAATAATTGTTACATAATATCTCTATTTATATTTTTTTTTTTTACAAATGTTTATTCTTAAGAAAGGAAAATTGTTTTAAATGCTCAACCATCTTGTAGCTCATAGACATCACCTTTAGATCTTGTTATTCTTCAGTGTAAAGGATACAATTGCCATTTAATCGCTTGTGATTTTCTAAAATAATACAAAATAATATTAAATAAAATTATGTCCATCACATATGTTTTTTCTTAATTTGGCTTGATGCATGATGATAACTCACTTGGGAGACACTTGCGTATGATTGCGATTTTTTTTTTTCTTCCAATAAATTTGCCCATCCCTACATACGTTATCAATAGCATCTGGGCTCTCCCATCTCTCTGTGAGGTTTCTATAATTAATAACAGATGACATTCCCAGTTGCAGAGCTAGGGGTGGTGTGTGCATTTACTTGTCTGTGCAAGAGAAATAAAAATTGAGATGGAATTTTACTGGGTTGCAATGTGATCTGGCAATGTAATCTGTAAATGAATCCAATAGTGAATTAATAATTAAAAACAGATGCTCTGTTAGACGAACAATGCAACAGTTAATTTATCATTTCTAAAACAACTCAATTTGATTTTCATTTTTTTCTTATTAGATGCTCAGCATGTCAAATTAACCCAAGCTGCAGTAAAACAAGGCCTTTCCTAATTTGCTGAAATACATCTAAAAAAATATCCATTGAAAATACCATATAATAGATTTTAGATATTTGGGCAAAGCCCTAATGGACAGGTCCTTAACCAATTAAAGTACATGGCGTTAGCTTGTCTTTAAATTCTAAAATGAGTTCAATGATCCATTCTTTAATATACCATGTAGTAAAATTGATTCAGGAAAAAAACATCTTATGTAGATTATTCCAAATATCAAACGGATCTCCATTGCACTTGGGAATGTAGGACCACTACAGAAAACAATTTTTGAAGGCATATTTTTGGGACCTGATCAAAATCATGTGTGTGTTTGAAGCATTGAATACTCAAAACAACAGAATTGGACGCACGTTTGGATTCTGGCCCAAGGGATAAGAACCTCTGGTTTAACCCCTTAAGGACCAAACTTCTGTAATAAAATGGAATCATGACGTGTCACACGTCATGTGTCCTTAAGGGGTTAAAACAAATATGTTACCATTTTGGCAAATTTGCAAAGACCTCAGAGGGTGACATCACTGCTGTGGGTCTGGTGGCCAGAGGGCCAGGCAAAGGTGAGTTTTACTTCCCCGAACTCTACCTCGTAGGCACTGCTATCGTCTTCTGTCTGCTCCTCTTCAGCTCCTGCCACTTAGCTGCCAGGAGTCAATGCCAGCAGAGTACAGCATTGAAGTTTATGGAGGATCCCGCAAAACTGCAGAATACTCCATAGAAAGAGCTTAATTACCCTTAATTACAATATTCAATGCAGATTAAAAAGAAAAGGTATGTGTTTAACCCCTTCCTCACCCTAGAGCCCGGCGGGAGGGGGGCCCAGAGGGTGGGGGACACACACCTAGATACCCTATAGTTTCAGGAAAACGAGTATGTTTTCCTGACACTATAGTGGTCCTTTAAATAGGCTGTACTGATTAGCAGCAGGTTTAGCTACTAACAACCAGGTGAGTAACTGCGGAAATGTAATGAAGGAGCTAATTATTAAGAAGCAGCTAAATAGCTCAAACACAGAGAGAGGAAGGGTTGCTGTTTTAAACAGCAGAGAAACCCTGACAGATGCATATCTACCATATAAAAATGTCATAACTCATTTTATACATATATTGTTTTGCAGGTAAATATAAAAGTGATGTAAATTTATACAATTGTATAATTCACATACTTGTTCATCCTTTATTAAAATATTTGGGAAATGAAAAGCATTAGACAGTATACAGTGACATTTATCTTGCAATATTTTACATAATGTCTGAAATATTTTTTTTTCTCACATACAGTAGTTAAAAATACGCTATACATACGACAGACAAAAATAGATAAATGAAACTGGTCAAATATCTTGCTTATAGATATAGAAACATAGAAACATAGAATGTGACGGCAGATAAGAACCATTCGGCCCATCTAGTCTGCCCAATTTTCTAAATACTTTCATTAGTCCCTAGTCTTATCTTATAGTTAGGAGAGCCTTATGCCTATCCCACGCATGCTTAAACTCCTTTACTGTGTTAACCTCTACCACTTCAGCTGGAAGGCTATTCCATGCATCCACTACCCTCTCAGTAAAGTAATACTTCCTGATATTATTTTTAAACCTTTGCCCCTCTAATTTAAGACTATGTCCTCTTGTTGTGGTAGTTTTTCTTCTTTTAAATATAGTCTCCTCCATTACTGTGTTGATTCCCTTTATGTATTTAAATGTTTCTATCATATCCCCCCGTCTCGTCTTTCCTCCAAGCTATACACGTTAAGATCCTTTAACCTTTCCTGGTAAGTTGTATCCCGCAATCCATGAACCAGTTTAGTAGCCCTTCTCAGAACCCTCTCTAAGGTATCAATATCCTTCTGAAGATACGGTCTCCAGTACTGCGTACCATACTCCAAGTGAGGTCTCACCAGTGTTCTGTACAATGGCATGAGCACTTCCCTCTTTCTACTGCTAATACCTCTCCCTATACAACCAAGCATTCTGCTAGCATTTCCTGCTGCTCTATTACATTATCTGCCTACCTTTAAGTCATCAGAAATAATCACCCCTAAATCCCTTTCCTCATATGTTGAGGTTAGGACTCTATCAAATATTCTGTACTCTGCCCTTGGGTTTTTACGTCCAAGATGCATTATCTTGCACTTATCCACATTAAATGTCAGTTGCCACAATTCTGACCATTTTTCTAGTTTACCCAAATCATTTGCCATTTGGCTTATCCCTCCTGGAACATCAACCATGTTACATATCTTAGTATCATCAGCAAAAAGACATACCTTACCATCAAGACCTTCTGCAATATCACTAATAAAAATATTAAAGAGAATGGGTCCAAGTACAGATCCCTGAGGTAACCCACTGGTGACAAGTCCAAGCTTCGAATATATTCCATTAACTACAACCCTCTGTTGCCTGTCACTCAGCCACTGCCTTAACCATTCAACAATATTGGAATCCAAACTTATAGATTGCAGTTTATTGATAAGCCTTCTATGTGCAACAGTGTCAAAAGCCTTACTGAAATCTAGGTAAGCAATGTCTACTGCACCACCCTGATCTATAATTTTAGTTACCCAATCAAAAAAATCAATAAGATTAGTTTGGCATGATCTCCCTGAAGTAAACCCATGTTGTCTCTGATCTTGAAATTCATGTGTTTTTAGATGTTCAACAATCCTATCCTTTAACATGGTTTCCATCACTTTCCCCACTACTGAAGTAAGGCTTACTGGCCTATAGTTGCCGACTCCTCCCTATTACATTTCTTGTGAATGGGCACAACATTCGCTAACTTCCAATCTTCTGGGACTACTCCTGTTAACAATGATTGGTTAAATAAATCTGTTAATGGTTTTACTAGTACACCACTAAGCTCTTTTAATAGCTTTGGGTGTATTCCATCAGGTCCCATTGACTTATTTGTCTTTACTTTTGACAGTTGAAATAGAACCTCTTCCTCTGTAAACTCATGTGTAATAAATGACTCATTTATCCTTTTTCTTAACTGAGATCCCTTTCCTTCATTTTCATCTGTAAATACAGAACAAAATATTCATTGAGGCAGTCAGCTAGACCTTTATCCTCTTCTACATACCTTCCTTCTTTTGTTTTAATCTAACTAATCCTTGTTTTACTTTTCTTTTCTCATTTATGTATCTAAAAAATGTTTTATCCCCCTTTTTTTACTGACTGTGCTATTTTCTCTTCTGTGTGTGATTTGGAAGCTCTTATAACTTGCTTAGCCTCTTTCTGCCTAATCTTATAGATCATTTTGTCTTCCTCACTCTGGGTTTTTTTATAATTCCTAAATGCTAACTTTTTTGTTTTTAACTATTTTGGCCACATCTGCGGAGTACCACAGTGGTTTCTTGAATTTTTTGCTTTTACTGACAATCCTAATGCAATTTTCTGTTGCCTTCAATAGTGCAACTTTTAAATAATCCCATTTCTCTTGGACTCCATTTAAATTGCTCCAGTCTGATAATGACTCCTCTACACATATTCTAATTTTAGAAAAGTCTGTTTTTCTAAAGTCTAAAACATTTGTTTTTGTGTGGTGTGACTGTTCTTATATTAAACCACACTGACTGATGATCACTGGATCCTAAACTTTCAGCTACAGTAATATCTGATACCAAATCTCCATTTGTTAACACTAAATCTAGTATGGCCTCTTTACGAGTTGGCTCCTCAACAACTTGTTTTAGAGACAATCCCAGTAAGGGGTTTAGAATATGTGTGCTCCTGGCACAAGTAGCTAATTTTGTTTTCCAATTTACATCAGGAAGATTAAAGTCACCCATGATGATAACTTCCCCCTTCATTGTCATTTTAGCTATTTCCTTAACTAGTAGATTATCTAACTCTTCAATTTGTCCTGGGGGCCTATAAATCACACCTACACGAGTTACTGTGTGATTACCAAATTCTAACGTAACCCAAACGGACTCTATGTTTGCCTCACTAACTTTTATTAGGCTACATTTTATGCTATCCTTCACATACAAGGCCACCCCTCCCCCTTTCTTGCCTTCCCTATCTTTCCTATATAAAGAGTACCCTGGTATTGCTATGTCCCAGTCATTTTTCTCATTATACCATGTCTCAGTAACAGCGACTAAATCTACACTATCAGTTGCCATTATTGCCACAAGTTCATGGATCTTATTCCCTAAACTGCGAGCATTTGTAGACATGACTCTAAGCTTATCATTTTTTAACACACTTGCTACAGGCACCTTCTGTCCTTGTTTTTGGGGACAATTGGATTGATGTTTTATCACCCTTTTGCCCCCCCCTCCTAGTTTAAATACATCCTAGCAAAACCTCTGAACTGCTCACTGAGAACATTTGTTCCCTTTTGAGAAAGATGCAAACCATCTTTTTTGTACAGCTTATCTCCATTCCAAACAGAGCTACCATGAGAAATAAAGCCAAATCCTTGCTCCCGACACCATTCACCAAGCCACAAATTAAAGTCCCTAATACGCATCCGCCTGTCGTTCTGAGTGTTATGCACAGGCAGAACTTCAGAGAATGACAGTGTGGAAGCAACCTGCCGTATATCATTGGCAAAAACACTAAAAACTTCCTTAACCTCTGAAACCTCATTGCAAGCCAAGTCATTTGTCCCTAGATGGACAAGTACATCCAATTCCCCTTCCTGCTTTGCTTGCTTAACAATATTACAGATACGTCTCCTGTCTCTGTGAGCAGTAGCTCCGGGAAGACACCTCACAAGACCACCATTGTCCATCTCCACACCTCTTATAATGGAATCCCCCAACAACAACTGTTTTCTATTAGGCCTCACCATAGTCTCCAAGCTGGTCTCCACAACACCACTAGCCTCAGTGCCTCTCTCCACAACACCACTAGCCGCAGTGCCTCTCTCCACAACACCACTAGCCTCAGTGCCTATCTCCACAACACCACTAGCCGCAGTGCCTCTCTCCACAACACCACTAGCCGCAGTGCCTCTCTCCACAACACCACAAGCCTCGGTGCCTCTCTCCACAATACCACTAGCCTCAGTGCCTCTCTCCACAACACCACTAGCCTCAGTGCCTCTCTCCACAACACCATTACATGCTGAATATGTGTAAGGATGCTGAAAGCATTACTAGCAGTGCAACTAAAAATGGAAACAGAATCTAAAAATAGTGTCTGCATAAAATGCACACATATAATAAATCCATTTAAAGGTACACTCTAGGCTCCCAAACCACTTCAGCTCATTGAAGTGGTCTGGGTGCAGTGCCTCAAGTCCCTTAACACTGTAGAGATAATTATTGCAGTTTCTAATAAATTGCAATAATTACCTGTCAGGGAATTCCGTGTCATTAGATGACTTTTTGTCGCCTAACTGACACTGGATGTCTTTGTAGCTAGATTTTATTCTGCAAAACACATGAAAATAACAAAAAGTTTACACTCAATTTAGGTAGTAACTGTCACGATTCCGGAACCTAACACGCTAACAGGTCACAGAGAGGAAGAATGCTTTACCGGTCCTTAGAGTGGCCGGGCTAAACACACTAAGAATAGTCAAGAGACAAGACAAGTAAAGGGAGCCAGAAAACGGGAGAACGAGAAAAAAGCTGAGGTCAAAGGAGTGGAGAATACAGGAAAATCGGAATAACGAGCCAAATAATCGGTAACCAGAGAGCAACACAAGCAAACTGCACTACAGGTAACACAAGACCACAACTGGGCACTAAGAGACAGGAGAGGTAAGTATATAACAGCAGTGCTTAATTCTGATTGGATAATTTCCAATCAGAATTAATAATCACACGTGGGAAATATGTATACCTCCCACTGTGATTAGGGTACCGTGGCTTTAACGTGAGTGACCCTGGCATTTACATAAAAGCTGGGACTCCCAGCGTGCAGCGTTACACATGCTGCCGCTGGGAGGCGAGGACGCGAGCGGCTGTGAGGGGAGGCTGCACGCCGCCCACAGGTAAGAGGAGGGGGGTCCGCGACATAAACCCCCCCTCGAGGACCGCCCGACGGGCCAAAGGCTTCAAAGGAAACCGCGCATGAAAGGAGCGAATCAAAGAGGCACATTCAAATCAGAGGCAGAAACCCAAGACTGCTCCTCAGGGCTGGAACCCTTCCAATCCAGATACTGCAACCGACCCCGAGAAAAACGAGAATCAAGCAGAGCAGCCACTTCGTACACGTTACCAGAGATCGCGCAGAGGGAATTTGGCCGCCTAAGAGGACCAGAGAATCGATTACAGAGCAAGGGCTTCAAAAGGGAGGTGTGACAAGTGTTAGGTATACACATGGAAGGAGGCAAGGCCAGCGAGTAGGACACAGGATTCACCCTACGCAATACCTTAGAGGGGCCAAGGAACCGGGCGCAAATTTCATCGTGCTGTCTGGAGATAGCATCAGCTTTGACATTACGGTATCCAGGCCTATATGTGATAATGAACTGAAAACGTGAAAGAAATAAAGACCATCTGGCCTGACGAGAGGACAACCTTTTAGCATCCACTATATAGGAGAGATTCTTATGATCAGTTATAACCAGGATTTTGTGTCTAGCTCCTTCTAATAAGTACATCCATTCTTTAAAAGCCATCACAATAGCCAATAGTTCCCTGTTCCCGACGTCGTAATTCTTTTCTGAATCAGAGAGCCTTTTAGAAAAGTAACAACAGGGATGGAGGGGTTCGGTATGCGATAGTCTTTGCGATAATACGGCTCCTACACCTGATTCTGAAGCGTCAACTTCCATAACAAAGGGAAGGGAAGGATCAGGATGGTGTAGCACAGGGGCAGTGGCAAATGCCTTTTTGAGGGTTTCAAGGCTTTAACGGCCTCAGGGGTCCAAACCCTGGGGTGCAAACCCTTTTTAGTCAGTTTAGTGATAGGAGAAATAACTAATGAAAAGTTTTTAATAAACCTCCGATAATAATTGGCAAAGCCTATAAATCGCTGTATCGCCTTAAGGCCTTGGGGAAGAGGCCAAGACAATATGGCTTCTAATTTAGAAGGATCCATGCTGAATCCCTGTTCAGAAATGACATACTCTAGGAATTGTACTGATTTTTGATCAAATAAACATTTCTCTAATTTGCAATAGAGACCGTTCTGCAGCAATCTCTTAAGAACCATCCTCACATGAGTATGATGTGACTGCAAATCAGGAGAATGTACAAGTATGTCATCAAGATACACTACGGCACAGATATGTAGTAAATCTCTAAGGACATCATTTATGAGGTCCTGAAACACAGCAGGAGCATTACACAGTCCAAAAGGCATGACTAGATACTCGTAATGCCCACTGCGTGTATTGAACGCTGTCTTCCATTCATCGTTCTCTTTTATACGAACCAAGTTATAAGCCCCCCTGAGGTCTAGTTTTGTATAATATCTAGAACCTTTGACACGGTCAAACAACTCAGTGATGAGAGGGATAGGGTAAGCGTTTTTAAATGTTATATTATTCAGACCCCTGTAGTCTATACATGGCCTCAAATCGCCCTCTTTCTTGGCAACGAAAAAGAAACCAGCACCAGCAGGAGAGGAGGACCTTCTGATAAAACCTTTACGTAAGGATTCCTATATGTACTCCTCCATGACCTGATTTTCTTTCTCAGAAAGTGGGTTGACCTTACCCCTAGGGGGCATAGTACCAGGTAACAGGTTTATGGCACAATCATAATCCCAGTGTGGAGGTAGCTTATCAGCCTCCCTTTTTTCAAAAACCAATGCGAGGTCTGCATACACAGAAGGGACAGAAACAGAAAGTGGTTTAGCTGTAGGCACATTACGTAAGCAAACAGAACGTAAACGGGCCATACAGTCTCGTTGACCAGATTCCCCCCAGGAGGGTATATCTAAACAACCCCAATCAAGTACCGGGTTGTGTTTAACTAACCAGGGAAAGCCCAGAACGATGGAAGCTGTAGGGGAGTTAATTATTTGGAAGGTTAACCTTTCCTTGTGTAAGGCACCCACGGCCATAACCATTTCTTGGGTTTCATGAGTCACCAGAGGTTTATCAAGTGGTCTACCATCTTTGGCCTCAACGGCCAAGGGTATGGCCTTTTGGATCAGAGTCAAGGCTGCGGTTTTAGCAAAGTTCTCATCCATAAAGTTGTCTGCAGCACTTGAATCGATCAAGGCTTTAGTTGTTATAGTGGTTTGATTCACCAAAAGAGTAACCATAATAAATGGTCTGGAGATGGACACATGAGGGGAAAAAATCATAACACCCGAGGCCGACCCCTCTCTAGGCCTTAGGTGCTGAAATTTCCCTGCAAACTAGGACAGTTTCTTTGGAGATGCCCCCTCTTTCCACAATAAAGGCATAACCCCTCCCTTCTGCGATACGTTCTTTCAGCTTCAGTTAACCCTACAGCACCCAATTGCATGTGTTCGGGAGATGGTTGATTAGGGGGAGGTAATGCTAGTAATGCAGTACTGGGTTAAGCAGGTGGCCCCTGTGTATTCATCCTTCTTTGACTATGCCTCTCTCTAATACGGTTGTCAATTAGAATGATATATTCTATTACATCATCCAGAAGAACAGGCAATTCCCTGGATGCTATTTCATCTAGTATGTAAGCGGCCAAACCCTCCTAAAAGGCTGTTACGAGGGCGTCGTTATTCCAAACCACTTCAGCTGCTAGAGTGCGGAATTCAATAGTATAATCCGCTACAGATCTAGTACCCTGTCGGACCCTAAGCAGGGCTTTGCCAGCAGAAGCAACCCTACCGGGTTGATCAAATGTAAGTTTAAAAGCTGTTAAAAAGTCTGCAAAGGACATTGGGGACGTATTCTCCCACATGGGATTAGCCCATGCTAAAGCTTTCCCAGACAAGTGGTTTATTAGAAAAGCAATTTTGGTTCTATCAGTGGGGTAGGAACGATGATTCATCACCAAATGAATATCAATTTGGTTGAGGAAACCATGACACAATGCTGGATCACCGCTATAGTGCTGTGGTGGCGTCATGTGAACCACGTGAGCAGGAGCGGGTACTGGATCGGGAATGGGTTCTGGCACAGCAGCAACAGCTTCTTGAACAGCAGGTTGCAAGTGGGCAGTACGAGCCAGTATGGTTTGTAAAGCCTGGGCAAACTGATCCATACAGTGGTCTAAACCATCCATTCTAGCCTCCTGATTTACTAA
>OW240913.1:264528400-264563730 GCA_933207985.1 Pelobates cultripes
AAACCAAGAAGCAGTGAATGCAGACTGCTAGGGAGAGTCCACTAAGTGGTGGCTAGACAGATACATTCCCAAACTTGGGAGGTCAGTATTGATGGCAGAAATAAACTGCTACTAACATAAGGACAGGCTAATAGGATAAAATATCACAGTAACTGTATATAAGCCAATAGGTTAGGAAAGTACCAACTGATGACCAGTTTATTGAGAATCAGGTAGGGGAAACTCAATAAATACTACGCATTAAAATATCTATACATTTTCTAGTCATTAGGGTAGTGCAATGGACAAATGAACTTACTAGGAGATTAAAGCCAAACTTGTATTATGCAGTACAAAGCCCATTTAATCTAGTCTGATATATTTTATCTTACATATAATTGTTCATGGTTTATGAAAAATTAGACGTTAAAAAAGTCCTAAATCAGAGTATTGTAATACTAGAACCATATCCTCCTTCTTGGAGTTTAATGTTAAAACACAAATTTGTCCTGAGACAAATTAAGCAGTGTGGTTTTATAGCACCCCGCTGTTTGAAGAGCAGGGAGCAAATTATAAACTCTGCTACACAGACCAAAGGCTACAGCTTTTACTCTTGAATTAATTTCAGTATTCTCTTGTGTACTAAGAATAAAGTGTTCATAAGAGATTGTTTTTTAGTTTCTAATCAGTGTACTCTCCTATGTGATAAATAGTATCTCCCAGAAGAGAACCTGTTTTTTCAGTAATAAGCAATGCAACATTAATGTCATTGATTTATTTATAGAAATGATGTATGCATCGAAGATTCAGTAAATCGTTTACTTAGAAAATAGGTAATGTTAGATCATGTATACATCTTTGAATGTGCTAGAACAAGAAGAAGAAAAAAACAACAGCAATTACCTAATGCATAAAATCAGATGCATTTCCACAGAAAACAGTTTCTAGAAAAGTTCACAAGAAGCTGCTACTGTTGACACAAGGCAGGTATTGGGTCATCTGGCTCCTTTATTGCTTCTCCAGACTCTATTTAAGGATTACTCCAAGCACAATGACCACTGGTCAGTTCTGGACTGGCTAATGTTAATTCTGCGCTAAATCGGGATCAGATGCCAACACGAACAGCATGCATGTACCAGACAGCCAATGGTTGTGTGCCCCATCCCCTCTGTGCCTCTCCTATCCTTCCATTGGTCCATCAACCAAATAGGATGAGACTGAAAGGAAAACATGGACTCTGGGATGAAACAGATGTTAGTTTTAGTCTTTCTTTTCATTTATTCTTTTGAGTTTGGGAGTGGACCATTTCAGAAAGCACTGGTTTTTGGTTGTAGTAACCCTTTAACATTCAAAGTCGAATGTGGTTCCATCTCAACTACATAGAATTCACCATCTTTCACTGACCCTTTCACAAGATCTCTCCCACTCATTTCACTCTACTGGTATCATATCGGCAATTTATACTTTATGAGGATTAAGTCTATGGTAGATTTTACAATGGGGCTAGGGTGAGGACTAGAAGCAGCTGCTGCCTGGGATAGTAACAACCACTATCTTTGGGCAAGTTGTAGATTAGGAAATTATTGCACAATGATTAATATTGATATTTATGAAATTACAACAAATTCCGCAGCACTGTATAATGGGTGGACTAACAGACAAGTATTTGTAACCAGACAAGCTGGACGCAAAGGAACAGATGAGGTTGAGGCCCTGCTCAATGAGCTTACATGCTAGAGGGAGAAGGGTAAGGGTAGGGTAGAAAAATAGGTTGCTAGAATAGTTTTCACTGAGGACTTAATGTTTTCCCTTTTTTTTTTGGTAACAGTGGCAGGAGAGGAAGCAAAGTGCAGGGAGAGAAGGCTATTAACAGTTTAGTTGATATGCTTTTCTAAAGCAAGGATTTTTATGAAGGAATGGATTGTGTAGGGGCCTAGATTGGACATATCTGTGTATTGTGTATTAGAGAGGATAGGTAGGTAGGAGCAGCATTATGTAGAGATTTGTAAGCAAGTACCAGAATTTTAAATTGAGCCCTATATCTTATGGGAAGCCAATGTAGGGACTGACAGAAAGGGGAGTCGTGGGAGGTGTATACGGCTAAGAAGATGAGCCTAGCTGCTGCATTCATTATAGACTGTAACAGGGCAAGTTGGGAACATGTACGGCAGAGAAGCGAATTGCAGCAGTCAAGGCAAGAGATGATGGCGGCATGGACAGTACCTTAGCCGCATCCAGTGTTAAATAGGGGCAGATGCACGCTACGATTTTGAGATAGAAGTGGCAGGATTTGGCGATCAACTGGACATAAGGGGTGAAGTAGAGGTTGGAGTCAAAGTGTACACCTAGGCAGTGAGCCTGCGAGGAAGAGCTGATGGTAGTGGTGTTGACTTTGAGGCAGAAGGACCCGGGAGTGCAACACTTGAGCAAGGTAAGACAAGAAGCTTTGTTTTGGACAGGTTAAGTTTAAGGAAGTGAACAGCCATCAAGTTATAAATTGCAGAGAGGCAGTCAGAGACACGAGTCAGAGGTAGTGCGAAAGATCAGGAGAGGACAAATAAATTGCGTGTCATCTGCATAGAAATTATATTGGATGCCAAATGATCTGATGAGTTTACCAAGGGAGACAGTGAAGATGGATTACAGTAGGGAACCACAAACAGGACCTTGGGGAACAACAACAAAGAGAGGTTGCAGAGAAGAAGCAGAGCTAGAGTAGGAAACACTGGAAGAACGTTGGGAGAGGTAGGAAGAGAATGATGTGAGAGCAGTATATTGTGGGCCACGATTAAGGAGGATGAGAAGATAGTGTTGATAATTACCAGTTTCAAAAGCAATAGAAAGGTCAAGTTAAATTAGTATAGAATAGTGACCACTAGATTTTGCAGTAATTAAATCATTGAATATTGTGGTCAGAGCCAATATCAGTCACACCTTGTGTTATGGTTTTTATGGAATGGTGTGATGTCACTCACTATGTATTATAGGATCTAAAACTATTATACACCCATTGAAATAAAGAAAGTAATTTACTGGATTATTTCATGTTGCATTGATTAACTAGAGAGGGCTCCTGTAGTATTAGTGAGTAGGGCTAAAATTTGAGAAAAGTTGCTGTTAAGAGGAACAAAGCCCATCACATTCTAGATCACATGCCAGCAGCATAGCTCTTAATTGGCCCAAACTACCAACCACAGAGTTAGTTTTGGTTCCTTGTCTCCATATTTTGCTTGGTAAATTGTCAAAAACATTCTGCGTGACACGTCCTATGGTAAGGGAAAATACAGTGTAACAATTCTTTCATTATAGATTCATTTTTAAAGTGATGCTACTATGTGATTGATTGATTGTTATTGTGTGCTAAAGAAAACATGATATTTTCTAAAGCATAATTGTTATGCTGCTTGTAAAATGCATATTTTCAAATGCCTTCTTTTATTCAAAATGTGTGTTTTTGAATTAATTATTAAATGAATACTACATATATGAAAATAACAAACAGATAAAAATTCGAATTCACTCAGAATATGAATTGGTGTTATTTACACACGTGTTCTCTCTTTTGTCATTACAGGAGCTTAGTCAAAGTGTTACTCTAAGCATCATAATCACTACAACCCACTGTAGTGGTTATGATGGTAAGAGTACCATCCCTAACCAGCAAGGAGGCTAACCATTTTGCAATAGTTTGCTACTTTTGTTACGTCTGGTGCCGAGCATCCTGGATTACCAGCTGAACAGCATTCAGCTTCTGATCGCTCTCAGCCAATGAACAAGATATATGCAGAATATACTCAGAATTAACATCAGCCGTCCCAAAACTTTTGTTCTGGACTGATTAATAAAAACTGTTGGACATTGAGTACCACCTCTAGCAGCAACATTACATTATTATTAGTATTATTATTAAAGCTCCAACATATTCCTCAGTGCTGTACAACAGGTGAACTAACAGAGAAGTATTTGTAACAAGATGAGTTGGACACACAGGATCAGAGGGCATAGAGTGCCCTGCTCAAACATGCTTACATTCTAGAGAGAGTGTTATTTCTCTGTATGTGCAACATTTCTTACTGAAACATTGCACATACTAAGGCAGAGTACCACGACCACTTTAAAACACTGAATTGGTTGTGGAGCTTTGACTAATCCTTTAAAGGAACACTATAGTCAACTAAATTACTTTAGCTAAATAAAGCAGTTTTAATGTATAGATCATTCCCCTGCATTTTCACTGCTCAATTCACTGTCATTTAGGAGTTAAATCACTTTGTTTCTGTTTATGCAGCCCTAGCCACACCTCACCTGGCAATGATTGACAGAGCCTGCATGAAAAAAAAAACTGGTTTCACTTTCAAACAGATATAATTTACCTTAAATAATTGTATCTCAATCTCTAAATTGAACTTTAATCACATACAGGAGGCTCTTGCAGGGTCTAGCAAGCTATTAACATAGCAGGGGATAAGAAAATCTTAATTAAACAGAACTTGCAATAAAGAAAGCCTAAATAGGGCTCTCTTTACAGGACGTGTTTATGGAAGTCACATGCAGGGAGGTGTGACTAGGGTTCATAAACAAAGGGATTTAACTCCTAAATGGAAGAGGATTGAGCAGTGAGGCTGCAGGGGCATGTTCTATACACCAAAACTGCTTTATTAAGCTAAAGTTGTTCAGGTGACTATAGTGTCCCTTTAATTTACAGCAAAGTCAAGTTGGATTAGTGCATCCAATATACCTAAAATGTCATGAGGGTTTAGTCACTTAAACCAACACTGCTCAATTTAGGCTGAAATATCCAAACTGTGAGTTTAGATGAATTTTACAAATCAGCTAGTTTAGCCAAAATTGTGCATTTTAGATATTAATTTGAGTAGTGAATAAATCACTTGCTGTCACCCTAAAGTGAATTAACATATTATGTATATATTTATATATTTCTTGCAATCCTGCTATCTCCATTTATTTATAGATCTAGATCTAGATATAGATATAGATAAGAGAGAGAGAGAGAGAGATATCCTGTTATCTCAATTTATATATATATATAGAGAGAGAGAGAGAGAGAGAGAGAGAGAGAGAAAGAGATGTATGTATATATATATATATATATATATATATATATATATATATATAATTCCTGCACTCACGCTGATATCTCCCTTTGTGACCAGGTGCCAACCATATACAGCCAAAGTATACAAAAAATATAGATGGATGGTTGCACTCACGGTTTTTGAATAAAAGTCCAAAGTTTATTGTAAAGTCATAAAAACTGCGATCAACGTTTCAGTCCTTCCAAGAGGACTTTCATCAGGATCATAAAAAATAAAAATAAAAAAAAAAGCAGTTTTTGTTTTTTTATGATCCTGATGAAAGTCCTCTTGGAAGGACTGAAACGTTGATCGCAGTTTTTATGACTTTACAATAAACTTTGGACTTTTATTCAAAAACCGTGAGTGCAACCATCCATCTATATATATTTTTATATATATATATATATATATATATATATATATATATATATAATATAAGTTGAGAAACAGGATTGCAAGGAAATATATAGATTATAGATTTTACCTCCTGGGGGAAGATTGTATGTGGTGTAATGCCCACAAACCTGATAATATAGGAGCATATCAAGGGGTACATTTTTGGTTTAGTATATAATGAGCAACACTTTGCAATAGATAATCTATCTTAACTATAGAGGGTGGGCCAAAATTAAGAGTAGCGTTTGAGGAGTCAATAACTTTTTTTTATTAATTACCCGATTCCAATGACATTACATACAATTAATGCTTAATGTATGGAAATTTGTTTAACTAAGCACAGAAGATGACATTTATTAAATGAGCTCCATTTGCTATTTTGCAAAGTTGTTTTTTTTCATGTGCATTGCTCAACACATTAGTTCATAATTGAGGTTCTAGCATCATGAGCAGCCACAGGAATTTTTCCAGGGTGGTGGGGGGCATAATTGTAATGACATCCATGCTTGGTCTCTTTTTGACAGTGTCATGAAGGGCAGGAGCATAGTCATTATCACATAAAGCCAGGGTGAAGAGCGTTTTAACAACTATGGTGTCAGGAATACCTGTTTGTATTCCTGACACTATAGTGTTCCTTTATGCAAATAAAGGAACATTCTGGTCACCATAACAGCTTCATCTAAATGAAAATGCTATGATGCCAGGAGGCCCCTGGGCGCTCTCTTTCCTTTAAGGAGTTAAACCGCTCTCAAATAGTATAACCCAAAAGGCTTCCTCCACCTTCAGATCTCCCGGTCTCTCAGCGGTATTTGGCTTTTGAAACGGAGTGTCAGGAAATGCAGGTTGACGTCAGGCATGGGTGCCGCTGATTGGCTAGAGTGGTCAGTTGACGCTCTAAGCCAATCGCTAGTTCCCGGTTCATACACATGACACAAAAGGTAAGGATAGTATTAGACTAATGACAGTTGCAAGAGAGGCATCAGTCAGGAGCTATTAACCACTTAAGGACTGGCCTGTTTTTGCGATGTTGTACGTTAAGGACCAGAGTGGTTTTAACACTTTTGTGGTGTTTAGCTGTAATTTTCCGCTCTCTCATTTACGGTTCCCATACAAGTTATATATTGTTTTTTTCAGGACAAGAAGGGCTTTCTTTACATACCATTATTTGTATCATGTCATATAATTTACTTTTGAAAAAATAATAAAATATGGTGAAAAATTGAAAAAAAAACACGTTATTGGACTTTTACTTGAAAAATCTTTTACTTATCTACAAAAGCTAATGAAAAAACTGCTAAATAGATTCAAAATTTTGTCCTGAGTTTACAAACACCCAGTGTTTACGTGCTTTTTTTTTTTTGCAAGGTATAGGGCTATAAGTACAAGTAGGAAATTTCTGTTTCAAAATATATATTTTTAAATTTATCAATAGTAACATTGTAATACTGTTACCTGTCATAAATCTATGAATCACACCCCACAAGTACCTATTTTTTTTTTAGTAGACAACCCAGGGTATTCAATAAGGGGTATGCCCAGTCATTTTTAGTAGCCACTTAGTCACAAACACTGGCCAAAGTTAGCATTTATATTTGTTTGTGTGTTAAAAATGCAAAAAACACTAACTTTGGCCAGTGTTTGTGACTAAGTGGCTACTAAAAAAAGCTGAACATACCCCATTTGTAATACCTTGGGTTGTCTTCTATTGCAAATGGTATACCATCATGGGGGCAACATAACCAATCTGACAAATTTCAATGAAAAAAAAAAGTAAAGTCAAGCCTTATATTTGACCCTGTAACTTTCAAAAACACTATAAAACCTGTACATGTGGGGTACTGTTATACTTGGGAGAATTCACTGAACACAAATATTAGTGTTTCAGAACAGTAAAAGATATCACAGCAATAATATCATCAGTGAAAGTGCCATTTGTGTGTGAAAATGCAAAAAAAGTCACTTTCACTGACAATATCATCGCTGTGATATGTTTTACTGTTTTGAAAAACTAATATTTGTGTTCAGCGAAGTCTCTCGAGTAAAACAGTACACCCCATGTACAGGTTTTAGGGTGTCATAGAAAGTTACAAGGTTAAACACAGTGCTAGCAAATTAAATTGTCTGGACTTTTGGCCTGGGTTGTCAGGCATGTCCCTCAAATGGCAATCAATAAAATTACTTAATTATGTAAAAATATTACGTAAATATGCATGTAGAATTTAAATATATATACATATTTATATATTTGAAGTCTACTTCAAATTTTTGTAATTAATTATGTAATTATGTATATGGACATGTATATTTCGTATTATTTTTATTTATTTATACATAGATATATATATCATTTCCTTCTAAGTGTATTTTGATATAAACATATATATATATATATATATATATATATATATATATATATATATATATATATATATATATATATATATATATATATGTTAACCCCTTAAGGACACATGACGGAAATATTCAGTCACGATTCCTTTTTATTTCAGAAGTTGTGTCCTTAAGGGGTTAATATCAAAATACCATTAGAATAAAATTACATATCTATATATATTTTTTTTTAATTATTAAAAATTGTTTTTACATTTTTTTATTTATTTTTATTTACTTATTATTTAGATTTTATAGCAGTATATACATATATATATATACCATATATATAGTTATTATATATATTATATATATATATATACACGTGTGTAATTTAATTATACGTGTATTTTTATATTAATATATGTATATGTATATATAAATATAAAAATACACTTAGCATGACATTATATATATGATATATATTCATATATTATATATAGATATAATACATGTATATATATATATATCTTATATATATACATATATATTATTATTATTTTTTTACACTTATTGCTTTATTTTTAAACTTTATTTCTGATTTTCTACTTGCAGGGAGACTGCCTGTCAGCACAGACAGTCCCCCTGCAGGCAGATACACAGGCACCTATTGCGGTCATGTGATCAAGCAATCACGTGGCCGCGGGGTCCTGATCTGCATCGGGGAGACTGTCTGGGCAGACAGGCAGTCTCCCTGGACCGGGTGAAACGCTGATCGCCGCCGGGGGTACCCCAAGACTGTTATGACGGTTCAGGACCGTCATCGGTCCTCAAGGGGATGTTTACGATGATGGTCCTGAACCGTCATCGGTCGTCAAGGGGTTAACAGTTTAATTGATACTCTTTTATGAAGAAGTGAGTTGTGACGAGACCAATCTCGCCACATTGCATTGGAGGAGCCTGGTTGCCCGCCTGCTGCCTTTGGATTATGGACCGGCAGCTAAAGGGTTAATTTTACTGTGCAGAAAGATTTATTCCTTCCTTTCTGCACAGCCGTTCGGTAGATTCTGTCTACCGAACAAACAGACTTCTATCAGCCTCCCCAGAGCCGTGGGAAGTCGGCCGGCGCCGTTAATTGGCCACCCAGAAGCTGGCATGTTCCCTACATTTACCTCCCTGAAGCCGCGGGTTAACCGCGGCTTAACGAGCGTGTGCCGGCAATTGACCACCCAGTAGCTGCGGTTAACCGCAGCTTAATTGACTGTTACTGGGTGGTCGCGGTTACACCTAGCCGCCACACGATGGCGATGTTCTGGAGCTCCCCGGGCAGCCAGCGCTTTTCTGCCCGGCTTTCCTACGCCAAATCTGGACACTGTGTCAGCTAAGCACCGCTGAGCCTCCAGCCCCTGGTTCTGATTCGTACCAATTTAACAAATGTATGTAGATTCGGTATTTTGTGTTGGGGGAATGTTTTAACCCAGATAGCTATGCCATGGAGCCTATTCGTGTAATTAAAGACTTTGGCTCCATGGCGATTAAACTGTATTCGTGTGGTCTGAGTGCCATTCACTTAATAATGTGCGCTCAGACCTGAGCTATCTGGTGATATGTTACATGTCTGTGTTTTATGTAGTAAATGTTACTTTATATATTTTAAAGTATAATACTGGTTTTGTGTCCCCACATGTGTAATGGAGTTTTGCCTTTGTCTTGGGAGATAATTGAGTTACTTCTCAATTATCTCCCAGGGCAGAGGGGAGGAAGCCAGGATGCATTGTGGGAATATAATGTGACTGTGTGTCCTATTTGTCTACTTGTCTGTCCCTTGTCACAGTCTCCCATCTGGTCCCCTAGGGGAGTGTCCACCAGGTGGGAGACCTACATAAATACTGGGCAGGTAGCCCCCATTAAACAGACCACTGCTTGACCCTCAACACGGAGCTGCATCTCATCTTTGGGGGGATTTACTGTATGCTGATAGAGACTGATTGCTAGGAGTGTAAGCCGCTTGGATGCTTTTCCTATTCGTCTGGTAGCAGCAATTCGTATGGTTCCTGTTCGTGTACTTGGAGTGCTATATTGGATACTGTTTGGGAGTTTGGAGCATTCACTTATTGGCGGTTCGTGTGTTTGGGGTTCTGCAGTAGCTGAGCCTGCATCTCGGGAAAGGGGGCCGATCGCCTAAACGTTTTTTTCCCCTTTTGTGCAAAACGGTCCGTTACAATTGGTGGCAAGCGGCGGGATTGTTCCCACAGACTACAGGACAGCTACAGGCAACACCATTCCGTGGATTTTTACAATTTGAGGGCAACGCATGTCCCAGTACAGCGACCCTGACAGCAGCGAGATGGAACCAGCAGTGGAGTATGATGAGGGTGCCCTGGATGACCGAGATGCGCTGCGCAAAGGCATCTGGTACCAGGCACTGGGTATTGTGGAGTACCAGCGGGGCGAGAGACTCCCCAAGGAAGACCAGCGACTGCAGAAGCGAGTAGCCCTGCGGATGCCCTTTCTGGGAGAGCAGCCCCTGGATGAATGGGTGAAGGAATTGGAGCTCCGGGTATGGCAGGAGATGTGGCTGGAAGATGCCTACCAGGCGCTCTGGTGGTATGGGGCACAGTACCTGCCCTGGACAGCCGAGCATGACAAGCCAGAGGGAGAGGAGTTTGATGGTCCTGGCTTGTTATGGGAGACTTTTGCAGAGCCTGAGTTTGGGAGCGCTACACAAGCCCAGTTCAGTGATCTCTTTGAGTGGAGGGAGAGCAGGTATGACTGGGACGACACTCACGAAATTGAGCAAGACCTGGTCCACCTGGTGACCCGAGAGATGGAGCTGGAACAGGGTTACCAAAATCTGTTCCACTCCAGTGAGAAGGCTCAGCAGGGAAGCAGAGACCCAGATCCAGACCCATTCAGCTGGGAAGATATTGTGGAGTGTTACTGGGAAGAACCCCAGGTGGCCGGTGGAGATGGGACCGAGGTCTCTCCACCGGTCCTGCAGGGAATTGGGAGCCCAGTCTCCATTCCCCAGCTGCAGTGTAAAGTGCAGGGAGAGGAGAGCAGCGTCCTCCCTCCCCAGCGGCAGGCTGAGTTACAGGGGGCAGAGGTAGTTGTTCCTGCCCCCCAGCAGCAGAGTGATATGCCGGGAAGGCAGTGTGAAGTGCAGGGAGAGGAGAGCAGTGTCCTCCCTCCCCAGCGACAGGCTGAGCTACAGGGGGCAGAGGTAGTTGTTCCTGCCCCCCAGCAGCCGAGTGATATCCCGGGAAGGCAGTGTGAACTCCAGGGAGAGGAGAGCAGTGTCCTCCCTCCCCAGCGGCAGCGTGATTTTTTGGGAATTGGGAGCCCAGTCTCCATTCCCCAGGGGCAGTGTTATTTGTTGGGAATTGGGAGCCCAGTCTCCAGTCCCCAGCGGCAGAGTATCCAGCAGGGAATAGAGAGCCCAGTCTCCTTTCTCCAGCAGCAGGACACTGTATTGGGAGCGGAGACAGTCGGTCTCCCTCCACAGAGGATGAAAGTAGGTATGGGAGAGGAGCTTGCTACCACCTCCCCCCAGCGGCAGATCATTAATGGGCAGGGAATAGAGAGCTCAGTCTCCTTTCCCCAGCGGCAGAGTGTTCTATCGGGAGAGGAGCCTGTTACCCCCTCTCCCCAGTGACAGCTTAGAGTATCCAAAGGGGAGACAGTCGGTCTCCCCCTCCAGCAGCAGAGCTGTGCAACAAAAGGGGAGACAGTCGGTCT
Source organism: Pelobates cultripes (assembly GCA_933207985.1). NCBI lineage: Eukaryota > Metazoa > Chordata > Amphibia > Anura > Pelobatidae > Pelobates > Pelobates cultripes. The sequence goes on from OW240913.1 coordinate 264,539,941, forward strand.
CCAGCAGCAGAGCGGTGTAACTAAAGGGGAGACAGTCGGTCTCCAGCAACCAGGCTTCAACCAGACTACTCCCGCGGTAGTACTGGCATCAGGGCAGAGTACCGCTGGTCTCTGCCCACGCAGCAACCCACCAAGTCAGCGTACCCATACCCAGCACAGCCGTGGTGAGGCACCTGGACATGGACAAGGTTCTCCCCTACCCAGGTGTAGTAACCATTTATTGTGGGTGGGCTGTACTATTTTTTCTGTTTTGTGGGTGGGCTGCTGGACTAACAAGGGCACTGACCGGCAGGAGGTCAGATACCCTGTTAGTCTGTTTGGAAAAGGGGAGAGATGTGACGAGACCAATCTCGCCACATTGCATTGGAGGAGCCTGGTTGCCCGCCTGCTGCCTTTGGATTATGGACCGGCAGCTAAAGGGTTAATTTTACTGTGCAGAAAGATTTATTCCTTCCTTTCTGCACAGCCGTTCGGTAGATTCTGTCTACCAAACAAACAGACTTCTATCAGCCTCCCCAGAGCCGTGGGAAGTCGGCCGGCGCCGTTAATTGGCCACCCAGAAGCTGGCATGTTCCCTACATTTACCTCCCTGAAGCCTCGGTTAACCGCGGCTTAACGAGCGTGTGCCGGCAATTGACCACCCAGTAGCTGCGGTTAACCGCAGCTTAATTGACTGTTACTGGGTGGTCGCGGTTACACCTAGCCGCCACACGATGGCGATGTTCTGGAGCTCCCCGGGCAGCCAGCGCTTTTCTGCCCTGCTTTCCTACACAGCTGACACTGTGTCAGCTAAGCATCGCTGAGCCTCCAGCCCCTGGTTCTAATTCGTACCAATTTAACGAATGTATGGAAATTCGGTATTTTGTGTTGGGGAATGTTTTAACCCAGATAGCTATGCCATGGAGCCTATTCGTGTAATTAAAGACTTTGGCTCCATGGCAATTAAACTTTATTTGTGTGGTCTGAGTGCCATTCACCTAATAATGTGCACTCAGACCTGAGCTATCTGGGGATATGTTACATATCTGTGTTTTATGTAGTAAATGTTACTTTATGTATTTTAAAGTATAATACTGGTTTTGTGTCCCCACATGTGTAATGGAGTTTTGCCTTTGTCTTGGGAGATAATTGAGTTACTTCTCAATTATCTCTCAGGGCAGAGGGGAGGAAGCCAGGATGCATTGTGGGAATATACTGTGACTGTGTGTCCTTTTTGTATACTTGTCTGTCCCTTGTCACAGTCTCCCATTTGGTCCCCTAGGGAGTGTCCACCAGGTGGGAGACCTGCATAAAAGCTGGGCAGGTAGCCCTCATTAAACAGACCACTGCTTGACCCTCAACACGGAGCCTTGTCTCGTTCTTGGGGGGATTCACTGTATGCTGTTAGAGACTGATTGCCAGGAGTGTAAGCTGATTGTCTGCTTTTCCTGTTCGCCTGCTAGCAGCTATTTGGGAGGTTCCAGTTCGGGAGTTGGAGTGCTATTTTGTATCCAGTTCGGGAGTTTGGTGTTCTGCAGTAGCTGTGCCTGTATCTCTGGAAAGGGGGCCGATCGCCTAAACGGTTTTTACCCCTTGTGTGCAAAACGGTCCGTTACATGAGTTTTTAATAATTCTTTTGAAGGAGTGGAGACTGGGTGAGCATCTAACGGAGGAGGGAAGTGAGTTCCATAGGAACGGTGCAGCCCTCGAGAAGTCTTGAAGGGGAGCATCAGAGGTGGGAGTACAGACAGAAGATAGATGTAAGTCTTCAGCAGAGCGTGTTCATCTTCCTCAACAAACTTTCATTGCTAAATTGCTCTTACTGTGTGTTGAGTGATGGTGCACTGTTTGATATTTTTTTTATTTAAAAAAAAACTGCTAATGTTTGTATTTTTGTACAAATTTTTTTTTTTATCCTCTTAAAAAAAAAAATCACACTAGATCACGAGTGTAGTACAATGACAGTACATATGTCTGATCCATCTTCTGAAAAATATATAAAGGTTACTTTAGTTCAACTACACAAAGTTTTTACAAATAAAATGCAGAATTAACAAAAGTAAAATGTTTAATATAACACTCAAATTGTGAATTTAAGTGTTCGATACATTGAAAACATCCACTTTTAAATTGCAAACTGACTGCGATTGAAACATAGAAACTATACAGTTATTGCTTAGGGCTGAATAACGGCAGACAGAATTATAACAAAGTTAACTGACAGATTTCCTTGAGGGACACACTACTATTTAAAGGTAAATACAATTATCACATTTTGATTGTTATGAATTATTCAGTATGCCTGAAGAAACTCACCTGGGGTCGGATTCAATATTCCTCAAGAATGAAAAATAGGCAACGGCAAAGCTATTGTATGTTTTGGCATTTAAAGCATAGATATCTAAGTGTTCACTCAAAACACATGCTGAGCAATGGGGCTGAAAGTAGCAACAACCATTCAATATGTTACTGTAAGGCTTAGTGAGGTAAAAAATGCCTACAAAAACATTGTGCATTTTGTGCCACCATCTTGACTGTGTAAAGCAGGCTTCTCACACACTAAAACGGCTGAAAAAAAATCTACATCATGGTCCCAGCAGTATACTGCCAGAATTTCCTAAATTTAATTACATAAAGCAGCATGGCATTTTTTTTTCTTTCAGTTTTCCTTTCCTTATGCCCCCTGTGTCTTAATGATTATACTTCCCACTTGCCGCTTCTCTTTATTTATATTTATTATATTTTTTTATTTCTTCCTTCTGCCACGTCTCAGTATCCACTGACAGTGACACTACACATATATTCACACATAACACTTACATGTCCTCTTCGGTAACTCATTTCTCAACTCAAAATACTTTTTGCATGGCTAGGCAACCTTTGGCACTCCAGTTGCTGTGGGCCTCTGAGCTATTGTTTTCTATAAGGCATTAGGCATGGGAAACATTTTCGGTTCGGCATTCTGAAATTCAGGACTTCCGCAATTCGGCACTTCGACACTTTGGAACTATACCTCGAGTAGGGGTATGTCAATTAAACTGGCTGCTCACTGTTAAAAAAAAAAAAAGGGTCCCCCCTCCTGACTAAAGGGAGGGGGGCTATTGCCCCCCCCAGCCCCCACCCCTGAGCGGCGGGTGGATCTCTAAAGTAAAATGATGGGGGGGACCTATTGTTCTCCCCCCCCCCCGACCCCCACCCATGAGCGGCGGGTGGGGGCCCTAAATCAGAATAAGGGGGAGGACCTATTGTCCTCCCCCCTGGCCCCCACCCCTGTACCTTGAATTGACTCCTATAGCATACAGGAAGCCAATGTAAGGCCTGACAGAGGGGTGAGGTGTGAGAGAACCGACTAGAGAGGAAAATCAGTCTGGCGGCAGCATTCATTATGGACTGTAGCGGTGCAGTACGGCTTTTGGGAAGACCAATCAGCAGAGGGTTACAATAATCCATGCGGGAAATTACTAGAGCATGGACAAGCTACTTGATAGCATCTTGAGTAAGAAATTTGTACATATATATTTATTAACATATAGAGTATATTGTATATTTGCCACAAAGACTGTACATTAGTTAGTGCCCAATTAGCTATCGATACAATGAGGGGAAAAAGTATTTGATTCCCTGCTGATTTGAAAGTTTGTCCATTGACAAAAAAATGATCAGTCTATAATGTTAATGGTAAGTGTATTTTAACAGTGAGAGACAGAATAACAAAAAAAAATAATCCAGAAATACGCATGTCAAAAAAGTTATAAATTGATTTGCATGACAATGAGTGAAATAAGTATTTGATCCCCTATCAATCAGCAGGATTTCTGGCACCCAGGAGTCTTTTATACAGGTAACGAGCTGAGATTAGGAGCACTCTCTTAAAGGGAATGCTCCTAATCTCAGCTCGTTACCTGTATAAAAGACACCTGTCCACAGAAGCAATCAATCAGATTCAAAACTCTCCACCATGGCCAAGACCAAAGAGCTGTCCAAGGATGTCAGGGATAAGATTGTAGACCTACACAAGGTTGGAATGGGCTACAAGACCATCGTCAAGCAGCTTGGTGAGAAGGTGACAACAGTTGGTGCGATTATTCGCAAATGGAAGAAACACAAAATAATTGTCATTCTCCCTTGATCTGGTGCTCCATGCAAGATCTCACCTCGTGGAGTTTCAATGATCATGAGAACAGTAAGGAATCAGCCCAGAACTACACGGCAGGACCTTGTTAATGATCTCAAGGCAGCTGGGACCATAGTTACCAAGAAAACAATTGGTAACACACTATGCCGTGAAGGACTGAAATCCTGCAAAGCCTGCAAGGTCCCCCTGCTCAAGAAAGCACATGTACAGGCTGTCTGAAGTTTGCCAATGATCATCTGAATGATTCAGAGGAGAACTGGGTGAAAGTGTTGTGGTCAGATAAGACCAAAATCTAGCTTTTTGGCATCAACTCAACTCACCGTGTTTGAAGGAGGAGGAATGCTGCCTATGACTCCAAAAAACACCATCCCCACCATCAAACATGGAGATGGAAACATAACTCTTTGGGTGTGTTTTTCTGCTAAAGGGACAGGAGAACTGCACTGCATCAAAAGGACAATGGATGGGCCATGTACCGTCAAATCTTAGGTGAGAACCTCCTTCCCTCAGCCAGGGCATTGAAAATGGGTCCTAGATAGGTATTCCAGCATGATAATGACCCAAAACACACAGCCAAGGCAACAAAGGAGTGGCTCAAGAAGAAGCACATTGGAGTGGCCTAGCCAGTCTCCAGGCCTTAATCCCATAGAAAATCTGTCAAGGGAGCTGAAGGTTCTAGTTGCCAAATGCAGCCTCAAAACTTTAATGACTTGGAGACAATCTGCAAAGAGGAGTGGGATGAAATCCCTCCTGAGATGTGTGCAAACCTGGTGGCCAACTACAAGAAACGTCTGACTGACAGAATTTACTGATGTCAAATACATTTTTATATATGAATAAAATCAGTGGAAATCATTGTTGTCTACTACTGAAGGTGTAACCTAAATAGATATATGAAGCAACCTACATCATGATATTGTCAGGATCACCATTGTGCTTTACACAATATTGTGTATTTGGGTCTGGCTGGGATCAAACCTGAGTTTCCTGCATCCCAGTCGGTATCCTTGCATTGAGCTCCACGCATCTTTGACTGTTTCTGGTTGTTCTTGGTATCCTGTAGTCTGAGCCTGTACGCCTGGAATGTGCACACCTGTTCCTGGTTCCTTGATGATTGGCTGAGACTCCCTATTTAAACCCCGCAAGGCTGGTGCTCGTTGTCAGATCGTGTTTCCTGTTCATGTTTGGTTTCACTGCTATTCTTCTGACTCCTGGTTTTGATCCCCTGCTCGTCTACCGTTTTTGCCTGATTGCCGCCTGTCCTGACTTCTGATTCTGATACTGACTACTCTTCTGGATATCCTTTGTCTGTACTGCGTTCCAGGAAGCACTGGTTATTTCAGCCCCAGTGCACTGTGTCACAACCTTGGGGATTTCTGTCCTGAGTCCCCTTGGCCTGTGTCGAATTGCAAAGGGTGCTTTAACTCTGCGTGCCGGACTCCCACTCCAGGTAAGATCCTTGACAGTACGATCTGACCAAATGGAGTCTGCAGAGTTGAAGATTACCGTTGCAGCCTTGACCCAGCAAGTTTCCCAGCTCACCCAGGCTTTGCAGGGCTTACAGCAGGAGCTGGCTTCCCTTAAAGGGAGAGTAACCTATGACTCTGGACTCTCTGAACCGCTGGTTGCTCTACCCGAGAAATTTTCTGGGATCCGGTCTAAGTATGATACCTTCAAAGTTGATTGCGAGGTCCTGTTCTCCCTGAGACCACTTACCTATGCCACAGACGTCATTAAAGTGAGGACAGCGATTACCTTATTGTCAGGGCACCTTAAGATCTGGGCCCACCAGTTGTTACTCGCCAAAAGCCCAGTCCTAGATTCCTGGGAGTCCTTTATTCGGTCCCTGGGTTTACAAGTCAACAAGACACAAAAGTCATATGTACATAGATCACCTACTGTTGCTTCACACATATTGCAACCCGGACTGGAAATGGACTACACTACTCCTTTCACTCGGACTGATGTTAAAGCTAACCCTACCGCTCCCAAGTCTCCCGAAACATCGTATACATCTGGCAGGGAGGCGGAGGAACCCATGGAGATTGGACTGGTTAGGTTCCGTCAGTCATCTCAAGAAAGGGCAAGAAGGATGGCGCATGGACTGTGTTATTATTGTGGGGAGATGGGACATTTAATATCTTTTTGTCCCATTCGTCCATCTAGGCCTCGGGTTCTCCGTCTGGGTACTACTCTGGCATATCCTATGAGACCTGTCTGCCAACATGCTGCCTGTCCTTGCTTGACCACTCTGTCCAATCCTCAGCCTTCTACAGTCGTTGCTCCTGAGGTTGTGCAGGAATCTGTTACTAAAGAACCTGAGTTCTCTATTTCTACTAAAGATTCTGCTTCTAAGAAGGCAAGCACCACAACCACTACAAGTCCTGTCAAGGAAGACCCTCTTTCTGGCTGTACCTATGCCTCTAATGGGACTCTAGTCCGGAAGGAGGACTTGCAAGTATTTGAAAAGGCCCTACAAGCTATGACCTCTGCTCCTACTAGTACCACCAAAGCCAAGAAATCCAAAAAGTAACCTCCTGGGTCGTAAGTTGCGTTCCTCTTCTCGCCTACGGCGTCTTTGAAGGGGGGGTAATGTCAGGATCACCATTGTGCTTTACACAATATTGTGTATTTGGGTCTGGCTGGGATCAAACCTGAGTTTCCTGCATCCCAGTCGGTATCCTTGCATTGAGCTCCACGCATCTTTGACTGTTTCTGGTTGTTCTTGGTATCCTGTAGTCTGAGCCTGTACGCCTGGAATGTGCACACCTGTTCCTGGTTCCTGATGATTGGCTGAGACTCCCTATTTAAACCCCGCAAGGCTGGTTCTCGTTGTCAGATCGTGTTTCCTGTTCCTGTTTGGTTTCACTGCTATTCTTCTGACTCCTGGTTTTGATCCCCTGCTCGTCTACCGTTTTTGCCTGATTGCCGCCTGTCCTGACTTCTGATTCTGATACTGACTACTCTTCTGGATATCCTTTGTCTGTACTGCGTTCCAGGAAGCACTGGTTATTTCAGCCCCAGTGCACTGTGTCACAACCTTGGGGATTTCTGTCCTGAGTCCCCTTGGCCTGTGTCGAATTGCAAAGGGTGCTTTAACTCTGCGTGCCGGACTCCCACTCCAGGTAAGATCCTTGACAGATATGCAAAGCAATGACATTTGTTTGTCTTGAGTGACATCCTTTATATGAATGTCCATTTGCCACATACCTCTAGTAAAAATATTAGCCCAGGTGAGTAGAAATGCACTCCTGGTGAGTGTATCATGGACCTTCCAAGCTTTTAGTGGCAAGTAACTCTTAAAGGGATCCTGTAGCAGTCAAAACAACTTAGCATAATGAATCAGTTTTGATGTATAGACCATGACTTTGCAGTCTCGCTGCTCAATTTTATGTCAAGACACGGAGGCTCATATTGCTTAACCCTTTCTTTACTGTCCACCAATAGCAGCAAAGAATACAACAGTAAGAAAAAATGGTAACCATAGTGATAGGCCACTCCCATACCAAGTCCCATTATAATAGCCAGCACCTTCCCACACATTTCCTCTTTCTTTGCTGCTCCGAACAAAGATAAGTACATGACAAATTTTCTCTCATACATACTGACTGTTCTCTTATTGATTTCTGGTTATTTATATAATTTATTTATTATTTAAGTTTCTATTGTTTCTTTTGTTGATAGATTCTTTTTTGCCTTAATTTATCTGGTTGTTAAGGATTTTTTCTCTGTGCTTTTTTCATGCTTGTTTAATACTATATATTATGTTGGTTAACTTTGAGCCCAGGGTTCCAGACCTTCCTTATGTTTCTTTTTGTGTGTATTATCCATTCTTATCCATTTGCTTCTTACTTGTTTGCTATCTTATCTCCTTATCTCTTCCACGCTGCCTTTGGCTCCATTTTCTCCCTCTCTACCGTTTATTTGGTGCCCTTTGGCGCCTGTTCATGCCATTCTGTTCAGCTGTTTTCGTGAAAGAATTCTAGCCCATTCAGCAAATTCTTCATGAACACATACTGTTCGTTAGTTTTTTCTTCACTTACCTTATTCGTTTGTTTTGCTGCGTTCAACTAAATTTTATTCAAACGTCCAGTGCATTCACCTGTTTCCTATTCATTCCTTTCGTCTATTTGTCCCATTGAATTAGTCTCTTTTTTGCAGAACGTTCGGTTCTTTAACTTGACAAATTCACTGAATTTTGATGCGAATCTCGTGAGATTGCCGTCGGCCATTTTCCGACTTCCTGTCTCTCTGCCTTTGTGCGTGCTGGTCTGGACCCTGGTGAGCTCCCTTACTATACTCTCCTAGGTTATAACTAGTTTGGGGTGATTAACTCCTGCTTGTCTCCTCTACTCTGATTTTATTCCTATCCCATACAGTTATCTGCTTACATAATTTTTTTTATATAATTTTATACTTTTATTGGGGAATATCTCACAGCACTACCATGCCCAGATCTAAAGTGCCTGCCAGCCCCTCCTCCCCTAGGGAGATAGACATACCCCAGGTTTATTCTGATTCCCCTTCTTCTGCTGGGGACCCTATGTCCCTGATTGATGAGACCCAGTACCTGGCGCTACCTGGCGTCCCTACCTACAGCAACATGGAGCTAGCAAGACCCTGGACAGCAGCCAGTGAATTGCAAATCCGCCTGTCACAGTGCTATGAGGGTGCTGATTTCATGAAGGAAGTAAAGGCGCGGCTGGTCTGGTTTGGCCCAAACCCTTCAGATGAGGTGGTCCATCAAGTGATGCACCAGTTGAGTGCTGAGAACCAAGACGCACAGAACTATGAGTACCAACTGTGGATTTTGGTGGTATTGACACCCCGTCTCCAGCGACAGAGTGAGTTACAGGGAGAGGAGAGCAGCGACCTCCCTTCCCAGCGGCAGTGCACCATACAGAGGGAAGAGACAACAGGTCTCTCTCCCCAGCGGCGGCCTGAGTTCCAGGAGGAGGTGATGGTAGATCCCTCCCCCGTACAGCAACCAGCGTCCTGGGGAGGGGAGGCAATCGGCCTCCCTCTCCAACAGCAGCCGGAGGTGGGCGACCTCATAGACTTGTCCTGGGGACACACAGAGATGGCAAGCGGAGATGGGACCGAAGTCTCTCTGCCAGCCCTATAGGGATGCTGGGCAGTCAGCCCAGGTCCCCAGCGGCAGTATAATATACAGGGAGAGGAGACAACTGGTCTCTCTCCCCAGCGGCGGCCTGAGTTCCAGGAGGAGGTGATGGTCGATCCCTCCACCTTACAGCAACCAGCGTTCTGGGGAGTGGGGGCAACCAGCCAGAGATACCGGGAGAGGGGGAAGACAAACCTAACCACACTGGCGCAGATGGGACCGCGGTCTCTGTGCCAGTCCTACAGGGAGGCTGGACGGGCGGTCCAGATCCCCAACCAACCCCACAGGGATGCCAGGAGGAGGAGGTAAGTGAAAGTTATGTATTTTTGTATCCTTTTGTGTTTTACTAGGAACATGTGCTCAATGGAGTCTGCTTCTATCCCTGGATAATTGGATTACTTTCCCCATTGTCTCCAGGCTAGAGGGCTCTGTAAAACCAGTTTGGGCCAGATAGCCATGCTGCCAGCCAGGCCCCAAAAGATACTTTGCTAACTTCTGAACCCCTGGTCTGATTCATGCCATTTTTTGATATGTTGTTTCCCTGAATGGATTGATTGTGATATATATAATTTTTATGTGAATGTGATGTATATTTTAGAAGTTATGAATGCTGTAAAAACTGTATTATTTCTGGCCAGCAGATAATTGAGCTTTGTGTATTGTAGAAACTCAATTATCTAGCCTGGCCCAGAGGAGGAGTTTTGTGTTGCATAAAATGTGAGTTCTGTGTGCCAGTAAATCAGTCTTGTTCCAGCATTAAGCCTTGGCTCATGTTTGGGGGATTGGAGAAATACACTCTGGGGATTGCTATAATCACTATACTCCCCAGGGTATGATCGCTAAGTTCTGCTAAGAGCTTGTTCCTGTTCCTGCTCTCTGGGGAAAGAGAGGTTCACCCACTGGAAGCTGGATCCTGGCCTTGGGTCCAGGGTGGGTGGAGACAGCAGAGACCCCGGCGCAGTTGCATCGCTGGAAGTGGGGTCTGCAGTGCTGATGGTGTCGGTTGGAGTGCTTGGAGTCCTCAGCGAGCACTAGGAGCATCGATTGGCGGAGGTACTCAGTCAGAGTGCCAGCGTTCCGTCACACTGAGGAATATCCCTTCCATCCTACCTATGCTTATTTACCTGAGCCAGTTTTATTTACAGGCTCATTTACATGTGAGTAGGATGCTATTTGTACATTAACACAGTGTGAATATCAGACAGCCTATATTGCCCTATGTGAGCTTTTATGTCTTATAGGTATCTCTGTGGATAAATCCATTTTTAAGTGTATGTATTTCTTGTTTACTGCACTTTTAAAACACTGTGCACCTATACTGTGTTTGTAGAGCGCTGAACCTCCTATTGTTGTAGTTTTTGTCTTTACTCTGTGGCATTTAGTGATTGATTCCACGGTTCTTAGGTGCACTACCTTATTACTAGCGCCACTTTTTATCACTTTTTTCTCTTTTTGCATTCTTTGTATCAATTATGATCAGCATGACACTGAGAACAAAGTCAGACAGGTAAAGCCACAGGAGAATGGATTCTGTAGTCTGTGGGTTTTTTTTTATAAAAAAGTGTTTTATTCCTTATATGCTTTATATTTAATTCAAAATGAGTCAGTTTTGCTTTCAAGGCAGATCTGCTCTAATTAATTATTTGGTAGAAAGTCAACAATAATCTGAAATGGCTTGTTTTACTAACCATTTGCATGCCTGTAAAAGAAAATTTGAGTTACTTAACATTTGGAACAGTTGGCTGAGTATTTGTCTAAAAGCCAATGTTTCTAGCAGTTATATATTTGTTCACTGTAAACACTAGTTAGGGACAACTGATGAGCTTCACAGATGGAGAGGCATAAGACTGCCAAACTGATATTTTTTCTTCAGCTTTCAAAAGAGGTCATTTTTTTAATGACATTTTAATTTGAGAAATCAAAAGGAAACATTCAATTGCACTAAAAGTGCACATTTAGATAGAAGAATAAAAATAAATGATCTTAAATGTTTTATTTCTAAAATCTATAGTTTACTTATTATGCAACAATGATGCTAAAAAAAAAAAAAAAACAGAACAATTGCAATGGAAACCAATGGAATATCTCTCAACATTTAGCACGTTGCCTTAAACAGAACCTGTGTTGCTATGATAAATCTGCCCCATGTGTTGTTAAATGCCCATTTAGCTTTCTGTCAAGTAAACTGAGCAGTGATATGTAGACATAAACACAAATGGTCACATCTGGGCAGGCACGGACTGGGCATCGGGCACACCGAGCAAATGCCCGATGGGCCACGATGGTCATGGGCCAGGGCCAGCAGGGGAGGTCACAGGATCTCCCCTGCTGGTCTATGCTATCCAAGCGCCGGCCCTGCTGTATTCCATGACAGGCCAGTGGGGAGATTAAAGATCTCCCTCACTAGCCCACATGCAGTGTAATGTGGCTGCCGGCGGGGAAAAGAGACCAGAGAGGACTCGGAGGAGCTCTATCTTGCTGCTCTGCTGGGATTCTCTCCCACAATTTGGAGCGTTGCCATGGCTAGAGTTTACTCACCACAACTCTACAACCAGGGACTGCAGCACGTTCCTCCTCCCAGGCTAAAGGTAAAAAGGGAGGGGGGATATAATGCTTGTTTTTTTTTGTTTTGTTTTTACATTTAAAATAAATAAATTCTTATATAGTGGCATGAATCTGCCTCCCCAACATACAATCCCTCCTAACATATACATACACACATTACCCTCACACACAGCACTCTCACACACACATTTGCCTCACACACATCACCCTCAAAAACAGCACTCTCACACAAACATTACCCTCGCACACACATTACCTTCACACACATTACCCTCACACACACACATTACCCTCACACACACACATTACCCTCACACACACACACACACAGCTCCCTCTCACACACATACACACACAGCTCCCTCTCTCACACACATTAAGTTCACACACACACAGCACCCTCATACACACATCACCCTCTCACACACAGCACCCTCTCACACATACAAGAACCCTTACACACACAGGACCCTCACACAGAGCATCCTCACACACACAGCACCCTTTCACACACACAGCACCCTCACGCACACAGCACTCTCATGCACACAGCACCCTCACACAAACATCACCTTAACACACACACACACTTTACCCCTCACACTCACAGCATCCATCACACACTGCACCCCTCTCACACACACACACACACACACACACACACACCCACTGCCCCCTCACACACATACTGCACCCCTCACATAGACACTACACCGCTCACACACACCACACCCCTCACACACACCACACCCCTCACACACACACTGCATCCTTCACACACTCCCACTCTACCCTTCACACACATACACACTGCATCTCTCACACATACACACAGAGCCCCCAACACACTGCACCACTCACACACACAATACTTTAAAACATTTATACATATCTATATATACACACACACACACACACATCACCCCTCACACACACACTGCAATCCTCACACATACACTACACCCATAAACACATTACATTATAGACACACACTAGATCACTTACCCAACTCTGGATCATTAACACACATACACACACGAGATCACTATATACATTCCTATACACATTCTGGGTCCTTCAAACACACACAAGACCCCTATACACACACACACTGCACCACCTACACTACATTCCTGACATACACACTCTGGATCCCCTATACACACACTAGATTCCTTGTAAGCAAACACATACTACATTCCCTAAACACACACTCTCTACAACCCCTACAAACAAAACACTACATCACCTACACATACACACACACACACACTATATCCCATATGTACACACTTTCTACATCCCCTATACACACACTCTCTATGGCCCCTAGCCACACGTGAATTACATTACACCACAAACCCAACATTACTAAAACCGACAATATTACACAATACCACACCACAATCCGCTCACTCTACACACACACAATCCCACAAACAGGCTCAAATGCACAATACTCTTTCCTGGCCCTTTTGTCTCCTGGTATCCCATTTATAGAGACACTATAGACAAGTTGCAAGCAAACACAACACAAGCATGTTATTAAATTTGCTTGCACTGAGCAGAACAAAGTCTTTTTCTCATGCCAGAGCTCTTCAGCAGAGCTCTGTGCATGGTCTGCCCTGGAGCAGCATTAGAGGAGCATTGAACCAACATGCTCACTTTGAGAGGGGGCGTGCTTGTCATTGGTGACGACAAAACACACCTTCTCTCACCTGTGTCCTTCTTAGTGGGCCGATGTGATTAATATATTTTTTTCCCAGTCCGGCCCTGCATCTGGGTACACTCTTCGCAATAAAGTGGGGGAAACAGCTACCTTTTTCAAAAAGTGCATATGCTGATGGGAGAACTCCAGTCATCAAGGGCCTTAAATATCTAGTGGAAGGATAGAGACAAATTTTGGGTTCCCAAAGTTTTATGACATGAAATCTAGAGCATTAACATTCACTCTGCTCAGTGCAGCCTATAAAAAAAAGAAAGTGGGAGTGTGAGGATAGGGATAATATTGAAGATGGCAGGAGTGAATATGGAGAGGTACATAAAGTGAGGACAGGAGAATGTGAAGAGAGGGATAGAAATTGAAGATGATAAAATATGGAGAGAGAGACAGAAAGTTGACATTGCAGAATATTTAGGGAGGGACAAAATAGAAGGGGGAGTGAACAAAGGGACAGAAGGTAAAGAGGGTGATAATATAAAGATATGGGGGATACAGAGAGAGAGAGACAGAATGTGGGGGAGAACATATAGAGGGGACTGGAGACGGGGGCAATAATATAAAGATAAGGACAGTACAATCCAAGCTCTGACTATGGCAAAGTTGGAGAATTACTTCAAATCAGCTATGTTTACCTTAAATTGTCAATTCAAATTTTAATTTGCTTAGTGAATAATTCTGACAGTAATGTGCATTGCAGATGAGATGTAGATATAAATGCATATAAAGAAATGCTAACCTGGGTGTAGCGGTTCCCCCGTGTAGCAGATGGGTTTCAACCGCTGGAGAGTGTCCTTTTCCCGAACAGTGAGGAGGATTCTCAGCATCCAGTCATGTTCCAAGTGAAGAAGCTCTTACAAGAGCTAGTGTGAATAGCTGTATAGCGGTTACCCCCAATAAGAGACAGGACTCTAGATTGAGGGTGAAGTAGAACTGAGGTTTAATGACACACACTCTGCTTTTATGCAGTGCTCCCCTGCAAGGGAGACGCCCACAGGCAATTAGACATCAACCAATCAGACAATGGTTACAACCCAAAGATTCCCTCCCCTTTGCTTGGGAGATAATTGAGTTTCTTACAGTATCTACTCAATTATCTAAAAGCTAAAAGTTATACTTTTTTAATGCATTTTTATAACTTTATGATTTTTCATCCTACATGAACAACACAACTTGGGGACAAACATATTCAAAATTTGTACAAATCCGTTCAGTGGCTCCAGAGATATTGAAAAGTCTCTTTAGACCGACCGCACGCCTGTTTGCATGCCCAAAACAGTTTCACAGATTCAGGCTGTGCGGTCGGTCTATTTCTGCCTTGAAAAATAACAAAGTCCCATCCGAAGGCGGCGTTCGAATAGTCGAAGCACTTCGACTTCTGTCGAAGTGTCGAAGTAAAATGGGGTTAAATTTCCGCGGTGGTCGTTAGGTGAGTGGCAGTCTATTTTACACGAAAAAGATGACAAAGTCCCATTCGAACGTGTGTTCGAATCTTCGAATGGGACTTAGGGGAAGGTACGCGTCGTTCAAATGTGTGGCTGATTTCCGTTCCAGGGATTTGATGGCACACACCGCTGACCACGTTCGACTGCATTAAAATGGCAGCCGCCATGTGTTCAATTGTCTAATGGTGGCCACTTCGACTACTTCGGCACTTCGGCTGTATCCGAAGTGCCATATCAAAGGTACCCATTCTTTGCACTACACAGTTAAAGGGCCAGAAACAATTTTTGTATTTAGGTGCAGGGCAATGTGGATGATGGCAGAAAAACAAAAGGTAGAGGTTCCCAGGCAACATGGTAGGAGGCTGGTACAACATATATTACAGATCCAACGCAAAACAGGGGGATCTGTTACACTGGGTAGGCTCATGGGGCTATTTCTTGTTTGCTCTTGTCTCTATATGAAAAGGCTGCCAGGAATGGCCCCAAGAGTTAGCTAACTAAGTCAAGTTAGCAGTAATGTTTAGAATCTTAACTTGAATAATTTAGGTATAGATTATAAATTGAAACGTAAAGGAGTTTTTACATTACATAGTTACATACTGTAGCTGAAAATAAAAATATGCCTATCAAGTTCCGACTTCCTCACATCTGTTTTTGCTGTTGATCCAAAATAAGGCAAAAAACTGTTTGAAGCGTTTCCAATTTTGCAACAAACTAGGAAAATATCCACACACAACACCCCTCTCACACACACACACACACACACACACACACAAACACCCCTCACACAACACCCCTCTCACACACACACACACACACAAACACCACTCTCACACACACAAACACCCCTCACACACATACACACACAACACCCCTCTCACACACATAAACACACACACACACACAAACACCCCTCTCACACACACGAACACCCCTCTCACAGTTTCTGGGGAAGAGGAAAATGCAGGGAGAGCCTGGGGCAGTGGGGAGAGCAGGGAGAACCTGGGGCAGAAGAGAAGCAGGGAAAGCCTGGGAGAAAGGAGAAGCAGGGAGAGCCTGATGCAGAGGAACATGCAGGAAGAGCCTTAGGCAGAGGGAAGAGCAGGGAGAGCCTTGGGCCAAGGAGAAGCAGATAGATCCTGGGGCAGTGGGGAGAGCCTGGGGAAGTGGGGAGAGCCTGGGGAAGAAGAGAAGCAGGGAGATCCTGGGGCAGAGGGAAATGCAGGGAGAGCCTGGGGCAGAGGGGAGAGCCTGGGGCAGGGGGAAGAGCCTGGGGCAGAGGGGAGAGCAGGGAGAGCCTCGGGCAGAGGGGAGAGCCTGGGGCAGAGAAAAACTTAAATATTGAAAATAACAGCAACTATGTTCATTACAAACATTTTGCTAATATGAGGGGTACAATTTATGGAGATGGACTGCCAAGGGGTACTCAAGTAAAAAAAGGTTGGGAACCACTGCTCTAGTACAATTCCTGAAAGAAAGAATCTTGAAAGATTAAAAACAGAGATGAACTAATTTCCACACTTAGCTCCTTAAATACTCATGGGAGAATACTGTCAGGTTCCAGAGCTTTGTTTACATTAACTTCTTTAGTTGCTGCAGCACCTTTTCTTATCCAATCACTTTTTTTGCAGCAATCATTTGCATTCCCTGCTTGTCCTGGTTTCATTATGCAAAGGATATAGGGAGCGACCCAAGAGTTTGCAATCTAATTTAAGTTAGAATGTCTCTTTATGTTCCTTAATTATATAATTTAGATAAAGATTATAGATTGAAATGTTAACACATTTAGGAATCATATAGTTGTATCAATTATTTTGGGAGTAGCTGCTTCACTGATTCTTGCAACCCAGCCCTTGAAATTCTAATTATGCCCCTGGCTTATTTTGCTGGAGGTTTGATATATTTTTTACAATATATTTCATATTTTGCATTAACAACTGAATGAAAAAGAGATTTCCATATAAATGGGTTTACAGGGTCCTTGATTATTAGTGGCTTTCAAAGATACGTACCTTTTTTAAGCCAGTTGTGGATGGGGAGTCACTGATTAGCTGACCACTCTCAGCCCATCCGCGGCGCTCCTGTCTGGGAGGGAGTGGACATCGCTGTTGGATGCAACTTTGGGGTTAAACCATTCAAGAACAGCTTAACCCTTTGAGGTAAGAGTCCATTCAAGGGCGTACTGGCACCAAAACAATTTAATTTGGATCAAGTTGTTTTGGTTCCGGAGTGTCCCTTTAATGTGGTTTTTTAATCACAGACCAATGCAGATCAATCTGAACTGTTTGCAAGGCAGGCGCTCTGAACAACTGCTGCCTCTTGAGTTTAGCTCCACTAAGGTAACCAAACCAGGAAGTAATATTATTTTTTGTCTGCTTGAAACCCAGAGGGGGTGTAACCAATATAATTTATATAAGTGCCAATTTCTATTTAAATCTGCACTTTTTGTAAAATGAAAAAATAGGACACACTTCAAACATAACGCATTTCAGAAAGCTAAAGTGCTTTATGGGTCTGGAGCGTTCCTTATTATTATTATTATTTTTTTTTACATCAACCATATTTAATACAAGAAAAGTGAGTTTCTGCATGTATCACAAGTGATATAAAAACATTATATAGATTATAGATAAGCCTGTAACATTTATATAAAATCTATGGCCCATAATACAGGAATATGTAATAAAAAAATAATTTTTAATTACTTGGCAAATGAGAGATTTGCATTAGAGAAACCTTATTAAAAAAAAATTACAGTTTAGCCAACGAAATAGTTTTCTGATATTTTTCAGATGTATGATATATAGAGGTTGGATTTGGACCTTCTTGCTTCTAGAACTGTTTTGTTGGCTAAACTGCTTTTATAAAGTTTCTCTAATGCAAATCTCTCATTTACCAATGAATTAAAAATTACTTATATCTTTGAGCATTTAAAAATTGTGAGTGTGGTATTATTTAGGTTTTTTTGTATACATTTTTAGGGCATTTTTTTGGAGTGTGGGCCCTTATATCAGCATTACTGGATTCATTGAGTGCCAGTACCACATTTTGTTTGTTTGTCGGTAAAAAACAACAACACTCCTTTGTGTTTGACAATGATATCAAAAGGATATTCCATGCTGAAAGTCATTGCAATATGCAAAACAAACCATAAATTAAAAGACACTCACCTTTAAAGGTTTTGCAGCTGCTTTACTTAAACAGTTTAGCTCCCAGCATTATTTCCAATCATACACACACAAAATAAGTGTGACTACTGAGTAAGATGCTTGCAGGCATACCATGGTTGCTATTAGTTTATTCACAGCCCTGTTCACAGTTGTATTCACCTGTTCACCCCCAGACAGCTGTCTGCCCATGCACACTGCCAAGGTTCTTCCTGGCACTGAGACCAGCTCTGAAAAGTGTTGATTGTGACTTGAACAGTGTGTGCACATCGCGTGGAAACATAGATTTATCCTCTGAAGACAAACCGAAAGGACAGGCTCGTTGTTGCAATGAGTTTCCCAAATTACTGCACGGTATAATGAATTGTGGTCAGAGAGGCAGGGATAGGAAACATTTTTGTTTCTTTGTGCTATAAAATTATTATTATTGGTATTTATATAGCGCCAACTAATTCCGCAGCGCTTTACAATATTATGAAAGGGGGGGGGGGATTTACAATACATGAGGAAATTACACAGTGACACATGAACAATAGGTAGATGAGGACCCTGCTCCAACGAGCTTACAGTCTAGATGAGGTGGGGTACAAATACACAACAGGGCAGCAAGGGTAAAAGCCACCAAACAAGGTGGAAAGTAGCATAACTGGAGGTGAGAGTGGAATATGGCTCTTTAGGAGAGCAAGACACAGACTTGGGTAAGTATAGATAAGTTACTCTGGGAGTCCATAAGCATTTATGAACAGATGTGTTTTAAGGGACTTCTTAAACAATTGAAGACTAGAGGAGAGTCTGACGGGGGTAGGCAGGCTGTTCCAAAAGAAGGGAGCCGCCCGCAAAAAGTCCTGCAAGCGTGAGTTATCAGTAAGGGTGTGAGCAGCAGACATAAGAATGTCACCGGCAGAGCGAAGATACCAAGAAGGGACATATCTATGAATCAGGGAAGAAATGTAAGAGGGGCTAGAGTTGGTTAAAGCTTTATAGGTAAGGGTTAGTATTTTGAATTGACACCTATATGATACAGGAAGCCAGTGTAAGGATAGACAGAGGGGCAAGGTATGGGAGGAACGACGGGTGAGAAAGATTGTAGTGGGGCAGTTCGGCTTTTGGGGACACCAACAAGGAGAGAATTACATTAATCCATGCAAACGATTACCAGAGCATGAACAAGCTCCTTGGCAGCATCTTGCGTGAGAAAGGGACGGATGCGTGCAATATTTTTAAAGTGGAATCGACAGGTTTTAGCAACATACTAGCATTATTATAACATTAAAACATATAAAACTAGAGGTACCTCCGCTGTTGGAAGTGCATAGAGCTTGCCACTTATGCTCATCAGGTCCCCAAGGCTCCTGTATGAGGAACATTTGATTGGACCAGTGTTGTCCCATCAGTGACATAAGGCGAGGTAAGAAGGCAAGCAATACAGAGGGAGTCTTGGTGTTTGAAAAATGAAAATAAAAGTAAATCCCCCCTCCCTCTAGAAAAAAATAAATAATTTTATGGTGGGGGGTGCTTGAATCTAAGTAGGAATAGATACACTATAGTATTTGGAATACAGGTTTATATTCCTAACACTATAGTGTTCTTTTAAAATTATAGATTTGTTTTAAAGAAAATGGTCCTTTCTGCCAAAATGCAATCACTGGTACATACACACCCTCACGCACACACTCATTCACTCACTCGCTCACTCACTCACTCACAATCAATGGTCTACATTACACAATCACAATTAGTGACCAATGCACACTCACATTCACTGACTCATGCAGAGTGACACACACACTGACTCAAGCAGACATAAAATTACTTGTGTAGACTGACACACACACTGACCCATGCAGACACACACACTGTCCCTAGCAGACACACACACACACATACATACACACACACACACTGTCCCTAGCAGACACACATACTGTCCCTAGCAGACACCCACACACACACTGACCCTTGCAAACACACATACACACTGTCCCTAGCAGACACACACAGCCAGTCCATAGGAAAGCATTCACAATGCTTTCCTATGGACGCTGGCGTCTTCTCACTGTGAAAATCACAGTGAGAAGCGCGGAAGCGCCTCTAGCGGCTGTCAATGAGACAGCCACTAGAGGCTGGATTAACCCTATTATAAACAAAGCAGTTTCTCTGAAACTGCTATGTTTATAGAAAAAAGGGTTAAACCTAGCTGGACCTGGCACCCAGACCACTTCATTAAGCTGAAGTGGTCTGGGTGCCTATAGTGGTCCTTTAATTTCATTTTGGCTCTTCATGTGTCCAAGGCTTCTTCAGTGCACCTTGCTGCCTTGCTCTCAGTTCCGCCCCGGTTATCCTCCTGCCCACTTGACCCTGAATACTGAGCAATGCGCCCTTGCGCTGCCGGCTTTTTCAATGGGTGGGGGGCGGCTCTCTGTGGTCTTTGTGTACGGAGGGTGATGTCACCGGGCGCTAGTTTGAAGCATTCCCACAGAATGGCTCAAGAAAGCGATTCACACCAGACATCCCAAGAATATTGCTGAACTGAAACAGTTCTGTAAAGAGGAATGGTCAAGAATTACTCCTGACTGTTGTGCACGTCTGATCTGCAACTACAGGAAACGTTTGGTTGAAGTTATTGCTGCCAAAGGAGGTTCAACCAGTTATTAAATCCAAGGGTTCACATACTTTTTCCACCTGCACTGTGAATGTTTACATGGTGTGTTCAATAAAAACATGGCAACATTTCATTCTTTGTGTGTTATTAGATTAAGCAGACTGTGATTGTCTATTGTTGTGACTTAGATGATGATCAGATCACATTTTATGACCAATTTGTGCAGAAATCCATATCATTCCAAAGGGTTCACATACTTTTTCTTGCAACTGTAAATATACATATATATATATATATATATATAAATATATATACACACACACACATATATATATATATATATATACATATATATACACATAAGAGGGAGACAGAGAGAGGATATAGAGTGTCAATAGAGATTCTAGTGTGCGTATATGTAGAGGATCCATAGTTGTGTAGGGGATCTAGTATGTGTGTCTGGAATGTAATGTGTTTAGTGGTGTAGTGTATGTGACAGATGCTATGGTGTGTGAGGGGTGCAGTGTTGTGTGTGTGTGAAGAGTCAGTGTGTGTGGTTCACAATGTGTTTTTGTGTGAGGTGGGTGCAGTGTGTGTGTGGTTCGCAATGTGTTTTTGTGTGAGGTGGGTGCAGTGTGTGTGTGGAGGTCAGTGTATGTGTAAGGGGGTTGTTCTTTGTGTGTGTGAGTAGTGCAGCGTGTGAGAGGTTCACTGTTTGTGGGGGGTTCAGAGCGTGTGGGGGAATGCAGTGTGTGTTTAGGGTGTGTAGTGTGTGTGAGAGATAATATGTGTGTGTGGGGGGGTGCAGAGTATGTGGAGATGAAGTGTGTGTATGAGGGGTGCAGTGAGTGTGTGTGAGGGATCACTGTGTGTGGGGTGCAGTGTGTGTGTGTGTAAGGGGTTTAGTGTGTGTGTGGGAGGGGGTGCAGTGTGTTTGTTGGGAGTTATTGTCTATGGGGTTGGTGCATTTACTGTCTGTGGGGGGAGGGCAGATTAAAGCTATATATATATATATATATATATATATATGCGACTAAATTTTGCACTCCACCAAAAACAAATTCCTATAGTGCCTGGTGCTTGTCAGCCAAAAATACAAAAGACATATAGTGGGGCCCCAGGGCAATTTTCGCACCATGGCCCCACAGTTTCTAGTTCTGCCTCTTAAAGCTGAACTGATAGATAGATAGATAGATAGATAGATAGATAAACAGACAGACAGATAGGACATTAGTATAAGTAACAATCTTACTGGGCTCACAGTATACATATCTTCCATAATATAAATTAACACATGAGTGTGCAAGTTGCAGATACTTGTTAATAGTTGAGACAAGATTACTACTGCTTGTAAAAGTGAATCATGTAATAAAAAATACTTCTGAATAAATAGCAGATAACAGACCATGTAAATATCTTGATGCATATGAAATATTTGATTGTACACAGGTATTACAATGATGAAATGACTAATAGAACCTGCATTAAACACTGCCTTACATGTCCTGTAAATTAGTGTGTGTGTCTTCCTAGAATTACTCAGTAAATGTTCCATGATAGAAAAATGCCTGCTTTCATGTGAGAACATAGAAGTGTCATCAGGCTCCAAAGCTTCAAGACACATTCACTGAAGTGTGACTTTCAAATTGGAGTTCTTATCAGATATAAAGAAATTTAGACATCAAATTATGAAAAGTGTGTGCACATTTAGGAATAATCTGCGTCACACCATTGTGTTATCTGTATCTGTAACAATATGTCTATGTAAAGCAAAGCCTAACAATGAAAGCAATGATGGAGTTGTGTGGCCTAGATACATATACTGTAACAGGAACAGGTGGCCTGGTCTCAGGCTTGAGGACCATTGCCGAACCTCCTATAGGGTTTGTCTCTTCTCCCTGTCCGTAAGGCCTCTGTGAAACAACATCCAGGAGTTTTAGCAGCTAATTTCTTCTTCCACAATCCTAATCCAGTCTCTTGAGAGAGTATTAAATGGTTCTCTTGCATCTCTCACCAAACACCAGACAGGACTTAGTGAAGAGAAGAGCAATGTATATTTTATTGATGAAGACATCTGTTTATATAGAAGCAGAGGATAATACATAACCATCAATAAAAATAACAGGTTTAATTAACCCCTTAATGACTCAGGGGAAACCCTTAACGACGAGTGGCGGACCTCGTCCGTCACGCGGTAAAATTAACCCCAGATCGCCGTGATCGCGGCGATCGTGGGGTTAATGGTGCTCCGGTCTGCCTCTGTATTAGATGCAGACCGGGAGCACCCGATAGTGCTGCCCAGCACATGTGCTTGCTCTGACAGCATGTCAGAGCGAGCACATGTGCTTAGTATACTTACCTTCCGCCTCCCTGCACTTCCTGGTTCTGTGTGAAGTGCAGGGAGATGGATCAGTGATGATCCTGCCCCCTGTTTAAAAAAAAATAAAGTTAATTTAAAATCCCCATTTTAATAAAAAATTAACCCCTTCCCTGCCAATTGATCACTGACTACAGTGATCAATTGGCAGGGATTACATTTTACTATGATCTGATTTTTTTTTAACCCCTGAGGTTTAATCCTTTTTTTTTAACCCTCAGGGGTTAAATGTATTTTATTAATTAATTTAAATATTTTAAAATTATAAATTTAGCTAGCTGGGGTGGGTGGAAGTTAGTGGGGAATCGGGGGATTTGGTGTTAGGCTAACTAGGGGTTAACGTTAAAAATGTTTTAAAATAAGCTTTAAAAAGTTAAAAATTAAGTGAAAAAAGTTTTAATAACGTTTAAGTAAAAAATAAAAAAAACCTTTAGCCAGTCCAAATAAAAATTAACCCCTTCCCTGGCAGTCGATCACTGCCTACAGTGATCAAAATACAGATCACAGTATTATACTGTGATATAATTTTTTTTAACCCCTGACGATTAACTTTTATTTATATTTTAACCCCCAGGGGTTCAATTTATTTATTAACTGATTTAAATATTTTATAATTATATATTTTGCTAGCTGGGGTAGGTGGGAGTTATGGTAAAATGGGGAATTTACTGTTAGTGC
>OW240913.1:264563830-264581330 GCA_933207985.1 Pelobates cultripes
TGCTTACTGCTAGCTAGGGGTTAACGGTAAAAAAAAGCTTAGAAAAATGTTAAATCTGTAAAAAAAAAAAAGATTTAAGAAAGTTTAAAAAAATTAATAAGCAAAACAAAAGTTTAAAAACTAGTTTTAAAAAGTTAAAAAAGTTAAAAAATACATTTAAAAACGCTCATTACCACTACACCTGGAACAAACTAGAGAAAAAAATGATCCCACACCAAGGTTCAAAATATGCCTTTTGAATTACCCCAGGGTGTATTCTTTAATAAATAGTATGTGTTTGTGGGGAAGTTTCAATAACCAACAATCTAAACTACTCCAAATTGGAACATGGACACAGCGTAAAACTTCAAAGTTAGAAAAAAACTGAATGGCTGCATCTCAGATGTGCCCCTTCAACATCCACATATACCTGGCAAAGGTACATACGGGGGTATTGCTGTACTCAGACCACATAGCTGAGCAACATATGAAGTATTATACAGGCGTAGCACACATAAGGTTTGCAAAATATACTGTGCAAACTCACTTTGTGTGTCAAAAAGGCAGAAAAACCGCTTATTACCACTACACTTGGTACAAGCTAGCGGAAAAATGATCCCAAGCTAAGGTTCAAAATATGCATTTTGAAATACCCTGGGATGTCTTCTTTAAGAAATGGTATGGCTTTATGGGGTATTTGGATTATATAGCTTGGTAAAATACTCTAAAATGGGACATGGGCACAGCGTAAAAATTTAAAGTTTGAAAGAAACTGGAATGGCTGTGTCCCAAATGTGCCCCTCCGACATAGGCGTGCGCAGCCTATTGCATTAGGGTGTGCACCCTAAAGCACAAGCACACGCCGCATATATATATGTATGTATGTATATATATATAGAAATGAAAACCGGGCGGCTTGTGGGGATGTGCCTCCAACCAGGTGGGGTGAGTAACTGTTTGATTAGTGTTTATTGGTGCATTATATATGTATACTCTTATCACTGGCTAACCTTGTCCTGATGAAAGTCTGATTGTCCAGACTGAAACGTTGATTTTTAACTTGGAGCATTAAAAGTTAATTTTTATTTGATGATTAAGTCCGTGGAGTGCTATCTACCTTCATTTTTATATTTTTGCCAGATAAGCACCAGGCAGTGATTCTAATTTACAGTGAGTACAACACTGCTTGTATTTTTTTATGTATATATATATACACATACACATATATACACACATACACACACTGCTGTGTGTGTGTGTGTGTGCTGTGTGAGGGTGCTGTTAGTGTGATGTGTGTGTGACGGTGCTGGTAGTGTGCTATGTGGGTGAGGGTGTTTGTGTGTGCGTGCTTGTGAGGATGCTGTTAATGTACTGTGTGTGAGGGTGCTGTTTGTGTGTGTGTGTGTGTGTGAGGGTGCTGTTAATGTACTGTGTGTGAGGGTACTGGTAGTGTGCTGTGTGTGTGTTTGTTAGGGTCCTGTTTGTGAGGGTACTGTTAGTGTGCTGTGTGTGTGTGAGGGTGCTGTGTGTGTTTGTGAGGGTGCTGTATGTGTGTTGGTGCTGTATGTGTGTTGGTGCTGTGTATGTCTGTGGGTGCTGTATGTGTGTTGGTGCTGTGTATGTCTGTGGGTGCTGTATGTGTGTTGGTGCTGTATGTGTGTGGGTGCTGTGTATGTCTGTGGGTGTTGTACGTGTGTGGGTGTTGTACGTGTGTGGGTGTTGTACATGTGTGGGTGTTGTACGTGTGTGGGTGTTGTGTATATCTGTGGGTGCTGTGTATGTCTGTGGGTGCTGTATGTGTGCTGTATGTGTGTGGGTGTTGTATGTCTGTGGGTGCTGTATGTGTGGGTGCTGTATGTGTGTGTGCTGTATGTGTGTGTGCTGTATGTGTGTGTGCTGTATGTGTGGGTGTGTGATTGTGGGGATCGTGCTGCTGATTCCATCCCTGGTGGTCCAGTGGAGAGTGAACTCTAGCCCCTGTGGGGCTAGAGTTCACTCTCGCGAGATTTGAGCGTTGCCGTGGCAACGCTCATATCTCGTGAGAGGAACCCGGCAGTGCTGCCGTCAATAGCTCCGCCGGGTCCTCTCCTGCCTCCCTCCCTGCCTGTGGGTTGGTAGGGATGGAGGCTGAGAGCAGAGCCGGCGCTCAGATAGTGCCGGCTCTGCCTGAGCCGACAGGGGAGATCCTGAGATCTCCCCTGCCGGTCTCAATATACATAGGCGTGCCGCGGGGATTAGGGGATTATTACCCCGTGCGCACGCCTATGCCCTCCGATGTCCACATATACCTGGCAAAGGTACATACGGGGATATTGCTGTACTCAGCCGACATAGCTGAGCAACATATGAAGTATTATACAGTGGTAGCACACATAAGGTTTGCAAAATATACTGTGCAAACTCATTTTGTGTGTCAAAAGGGCAGAAAAACCGCTTATTACCACTACACTTGGTACAAGCTAGCGGAAAAATGATCCCACGCTAAGGTTCAAAATATACCTTTTGAAATACCCTGGGGTGTCTACTTTAAGAAATGGTAGGCCTTTGTGGGGTAGTTTTAATTTATAACCTGCGAAGATGCTTGGAAATTGCACATAGGCCCAGCGTCAAAATTCCCCCAAAATTCAAAGTTTGGTAAAAACGGATATGGCTTGGTCTCCTATATGGCATTGTAGCTTCACGAAATAGTGCCAAAAACATTCATTGGGGGTGTCTTTCTACTCAGAAGACTTAGCTGAGCAAAATTTGGGGGGTTTGAACTTAGTGGCACATATGCAATATACAAAATGCCCAGCAAAAATGCAAACCGTATGTAAAAAACGCACAAAGTTATTTTTTACCACATACTTTGGCATATATTGTTGAAAAAATGGGGGCATGTTAAGGCACAATATGCACCTCATGAAATACCCTGGAGTGTCTACTTTTACAAATGGTAGGTCAAACTACTATAATACCCCAAATGGATCCCTTGCGGTTTCACACTTATGTTGCAAGTTGCCAACATTCTAATAGATTGGTGTGAACACTCCAAGGGTGCTGGGGAGGTCCTCGTTCAGAAGCCAAATGAGGTGGGAAGCAATTTGCAAATGCTACCCCCTGAATGGCGTTCGTTTAATGAACGGGCCGCCACCAATGGTCGGCACGCGCCAAAGGCTTCCCTTGTGGTTTGTGGTTTTCACACCTCGTTGACTTAGGTGAGAACATTCTAACGAGGTGTGAACAGTCCAAACAAATATTCTAAATGGGGTATCGAGGTGGTCCCTGTTCGGGAGGTGAACAGAATTCGTTCGTATGGAGACTCCTGAATGGGGAGTAAGTAAACCACAAGAATACACACAACATAGGGAATATTACAGGGACTGACCTACCGCAAATCACTAACAGGCAGCGGTTTCGCGATTGATTGGACATGAGGGGTGAAGAGGAGGTCGGAGTCAAAGAGAACACCTAGGCAGCGAGCCTTAGAGGTAGAGCGGATGGTAGCGCCATTGACTTGGAGTGACACAGACAAAGGAGTAGCAACACTTGAGGGAGGGAAGAACGGAAGTTCTGTTTTGGACAGGTTTAGTTTAAGGAAATAGCAGCGAGGCAGTCAGAGACACGAGTCAAGAGGGGTGGTGAGAAATCAGGGGAGGACAGATACATTTGCGTGTCATCGGCATAAAAATGATACTGAAAGCCGAAGGAACTGATGAGTTTACCAAGAGAGGCAGTGTAGATTGAGAACAATAGGGGACCAAGCACAGACCCTTGGGGAACACCAACAGAGAGTGATTGGGGAGAAGACACAGAGCCAGAGAAAGAAACACTGAATGAGAAGCTCCCCTAGTCTATAGGACGGAGGCTAGCCTCCAAACTCCTCCACAAGCCATGTAGACTCTGTTTAGTAAGCCAAGGTGACATGGGAGTGCAGTATCATTTGGCAGCCATTGAAAGCAGCCAAGGTAAAATCAGCCAAGGTAAAATTATGACACATATGTAGCTTCCATTACAGTTAAATCAGGTCTCACAAAGTTCTGGCTCAGTAATTATACCGCAGCTGGACAATAATTCTAAAAAGTCTAGAAATCTAGAAAGGATGAGATCTTCATTAGAAGCTCCACAAGTGAAATAACTAGGATCAGCTGCTTATGCAGTGATGTCTGTAAAAACAGGAAATGGCTGAAATATCTCAGCCATCGTGCCCACTCTCAGTGCTTTCGCTACTGTTGTCCGTTTCCAATAAACTCCTACATTGCAGGACTATATAGAATATTTAGTAGAACTTAACTTACATGAATGCTTTCATTCATACGTTCTCCTAGATAGAATAACTGGGACTGGGACCCACACACTATGATTTAGCATGTTAATAGAGAACTATTAGAAGGCTATAAGTACAGCTGTTTTTTTTCCCGAACACATCCTCTCTGGACATGAAAAACAACAGACTGAAATAAGAATAGACATTTATTTAAAATAATGAAAAGAGTAAGATGATTTTTGCAGAATGTTTTATTACATCGCGTTTTGCAACTTAATGTTTTACTTTTTCAATACCAGGTAATTTTAAATCATTTTTTTTTAAATATAAATTTTCATTTAAAATGTAGAATGCGTAACTCATTAAACAGCAATTTTGCTGATCAAGGATGCCTAAAAAGTAAAGTATTAACATTGTTATTCAATAAAGTATGAATTAATAGAATTTCAAAGTGAATTTCAATTCAAGGTGAATTTAGCAATATTTTCAGTTTGGCCATTTTGAGCCAAAATTTCAAATTCACTTTTAAATTACTTCCCTTTAGGCTGTTTGTAACTGTGGTCACAAAAATCAATGTTCTGGGAGAAGGGAAGCAGCTCCATTTTTTTGGGGTCCTTTACAAAGCTCAAGTTCTGGGTCCCAGGGTCCACCTTCATGTTCCACCAATGAGTTTGTTCACAGGGGTGGAGTAGGGGATGTCCTGACATGTGTGTAAGGAATGCATTGTGTGAATCTGTGTTTGTATGTGTAAGGGCTGCAAGGTGTGTTTCTGTGTATGTACGGGATGCAGTGTGTGCGTCTGTAAGGGGTGCATTGAGTGTGTGTAAGGAATGCATTGTGTGTTTCTGTGTGTGTAAGGGATGCATTGTGTGTAAGGGTTGCATTGCTTGTGTGTGTGTCTGTGTGTGTAATGCATTGTGTGTTTTTTGTGTGCAAGGGGTGCATTGTCTTTGTGTGTAAGGGGTGCATTGTGTGTGTGTGTGTGTGTGTGATGGATGTCAATCTCTTCTCCCCCCCTTTCCCTCCCTTGTCACTCTCTTCTCCCCCCTTGTCCCTCTCTTCTCCCCCCTTGTCCCTCTCTTCTCCCCCCTCCCTTGTCACGCTCTTCTCCCCTGCTTTTCCCTCTCTTCTCCCCCCTCCCTTGTCACTCTCTTCTCCCCTGCTTGTCACTCTCTTCTCCCCTGTTGTCACTCTCATTCTCCCTCCCCCGTCAATTCCCCTCCCTGTGAATTTCTTTCCCCTTCCTTTCAATTTATTTCCTCCCTTTCGATTTATTCCCCTGTCATTTATTCCCCTCCCTCCCTCCCTTTCAATTTATTCCCCCTGTCAATTTATTCCCCCCTTTCAATTTATTCCCCACCCTCCCTTTCAATTTATTCCCCCCACTCTCCCTGTCAATTTATCCCCCCGTCAATTTATCCCACTCCCTGTCAATTTATCCTCCCCTCCCTTTCAATTTATTCCCCATCCCCCTTTCAATTTATTCCCTACCCTCCATTTCAATGTATCCCCCTTTCAATTTATTCCCCCACCTCCTGTAATTTATCCCCCCTTCCTGTCAATTCCCCTTTCCCTCTCAATTTGTCCCTTCCTATCAATTCCACCCTTCCATGTCAATTGCACCCCCTTCCTGTCAATTACACCCCCCTTCCCTGTCAATTCCGCCCCCCTTCCTGTGTCAATTCCCTCCCATTGATTCCTCCCTTCCTACCATTGTTTGTGGTGGCCGGGCCCTCTATTGGACTGGCGGTGCAAGGTAGCTTTTGTTTCCTGTACCCGGCCAGACCTAACAGGAGGTTTCAGTGTTGATCCGACTGGGATACAGGAGACAGATGCTCCTGTACCCTTGGGACAACAAGGCTGTAATGAGTGACAGGAGGGAGCGCTGAGCGCTTCCCTCCTGTCAGCCCCTCTCCTCAGGCTGTGCCTGGGCGGTGCGGTCCGCCCTCATGGACGCACCGCCCGGGCAAAGCTGCAGCCGCCTTAGGCTCTCTACAGAGTGCTCGGGCGGCCACAGCATGAGGGGGGCCGGCGCTCCTGGAGGCGCCCCTTCCCAAGGGGAGCCCTAGGCGGCTGCCTATTCCGCCTAACAGGTAGCGCCGGCCCTGAGTAGATGTGACAAAATATTTCAATAAAAATTATCAAAAGCCTAGCTATGGGTATTTATAAGGAATATGATTGTATTTCTGAAAATTTGCTAAAAAATGCCACCTGAATTAAAAAAAAAAATTCTGCATGTACATATAAAGCACATATGCAGTAAGCACAGTTACACTAAGCAATTGTAGTATTAGAAACTGCTAAATAATCCTCATAATGTGGTTAGTGTATATAACATGTGGCCCCACTTGCTGCTACAGTGCAGCTATAAAGTTTGACATACAATAGTTGCTGTAGAGTGTGGGAAATAGTGGGGTCATATTTAAAGCCCCTTCGCAGAGATGCAGAGAGACAGAATGAAAGCCTAGGCAAGAAATTAATTTCTCTCTAGACTACAAACTGCACTAGTGAGGAAGGTAACTGGTGCAATGTAAAGTAAATGTGTAGTGCAATGTAAAGCAAATGTTAGCACAACTATATGTGAAATTTCCTGTTAAATATATGATTTAAAAAATACTCAATATGTGATTCAAATCTTAGCTTTATTTATTGTCTCATGTATTGTTTAATTTCCCCTTTTATAATATTGTAAAGTGCTGCAGAATAAATTGGTGCTATAAAAATGCCAATAATAATAATAATGTCTCATAATAAATCTAGGATTATCCCTCAAATATACACACAACTAGCAAAATGTGAAAGAGCACCTGGATATGCCACGTACTTTGATTGCCTAATTCAATAAGGTGTTCTTAAAACAAGGCTTAAAAATGATCCTATGTGTTTAAAAAAAATAAAAAATCCCAATTTGAGTTTTGCCCTCAGGTTTTACCCATCTGTTATTTTGGTCTTGTGCTGCTTATCAGATGCAGAGCTCTTACAGATAATGCTGAACACATGTTGAACCTTGATGCACTTTGACCTTTTCAAACAATGGAGCAACTGCTCATAATGTCTGAGATTTAAACTAAGGTTCTAGGAAATGGGTAACCTTATCTACATATATGCACATCATAAATAATTGATTATTAATGCCAGTACTTTTGATCTGTCAACTGGTGGAAATCACTAATCCAGAAAAGTATATTGATGACTTTCAGTGAAGTCAGCTCTTAAGGTTTCAAAGACATGGTTTAAACCCTACACCCATTGCTCTTCCTCTTTCCTTGACTCTGTCATACGTTAAGTATTTCAGTAGTGTTTCCTTTTTAAGGATTCTTCCTTCCTTTCTAATCCCGCCATTCCTACCACTGTCTTTTTTGGTGTGTCTGACTTTAAATAGAACAATGGAGATACTTTATTGCATATGACAGTAAGTTTGTTCTTTTGTAATTGTAACTTATTACTCACATGTTTATAGCAATGTTTAGTTTATACGGTTGTAAATGTGTCAGCTATTACAGAAAATGGCAAGTTTGTGCTTTACAGATGGATCTACATATAACTTACACAGTTAATATTTCACAAGAGTATAACTATATATTATGGGATTTCTGATGTATCCTTTTACGAGAAATTACGGTTTCATTTTCACAGACAGTAAAACACAGAAATGTAAATGTTTATATGTGACATGACGTAATTAATTTACACAGTCTGCCCGTTCTTAGGTAAAATAAATGATTATTATACCTGCGGCCTGATCTTTGTGGGTGAGACCACAATGAGAGTCAAGGATCGTTAGAAGAAACCTAAATCTGCAATCAGGACAAAACGAAACTGATTTACCAATTCCTGAGCACTTCATACAACATAATCATGCAATCTCTCAGATGAGATTTCAAATCATAGACCGTGTACCCCCTCTAAGATGGGGTGGAAACAGAATCAAACTACTAAAGAAAAAAAAGAAATACTCGACCCATACGTCGGATTCTCGTTACCCTAGGGGTTTAAATAGGGAGTTTGATTTACATGCATTTTCTAATTTATATTTTTATTTACTTCTTTCCTTTAGACCTTGCAGCCAGGAATTTGCTCTGGGAGGCCCACTTTTTGCACAGGATTACCTTCTGCTTATCCTTATGGAGATTCTGAGGTTGTATGAAAATCTGCCAGTTAAAGTGTCCTATACTGTGGGTTCTCATGGAGGCTGATACAGGGAATGTTGGCCACCAGACATTTTGTTATAAGACATGCATTTTTGTTTGTATTGATATATATCCCCTTCAAATAGAAAATTCTAATAAAGGGTTTTGCAGAGTCTGGTAAGAACCAGGATCTACTTCTTAGTTTTGAGGGTTTGGTCCACTATTTAAACATTTTTATTATTGTTGTTTATGATGTTTCTTATTAGATGTGTGTAGCTTTCAACTTTTGCAGAGAGTCTTTAACAGCATTGTATACAGATTTGGAACTATCACTCTCAGATCAGTATGTGGTGTGGTTTCTTTGAACAATCATATTATTGTTATGTTTATTTTTGTGTACACCTGTGTCTTTAAATATAAAATGTGATTAGACATATGTTCTGACCAGAGGAAATAGGTGATTGTACATGCTCATAAACAGGTGTACATTCCAAACATTCTCACAGGGTACACACATAGATATACACTCACAGATATAAATACAGATACAAACAATTTCAGATAGACAATGTCAGACACATACGCTTTAAAGCTAAACACAAAGTCTGCCAAATGTACACACACACACACTGGTAAACACATGTGCATTGCTACAAATACACACACACTTTAGATACCTAGCAACATACAAACACACACATTACTACACATACTATGTAAATATTGCTACACACACACACACACACACACACTACTACACACCCAATTAAACACACACCCGTCTAAAAACACATACATTTCAATATGCATGCACCCCCTGCTATACACAATAGCAAACATATGAAGTACTACAAACTACACTGCTCAAAAAAATAAAGGGTACACAAAAATAATACATCCTATATCTGAATTAATTAAATATTCTTCTGAAATACTTTGTTCTTTACATAGTTGAATTTGCTGACAACAAAATCACACAAAAAAAAAAAAATGGAAATCAAAATTTTCAACCCATGGAGGTCTGGATTTGGAGTCACACTCAAAATTAAAGTGGAAAAACACACTACAGGCTGATCCAACTTTTATGTAATGTCCTTAAAACAAGTCAAACTGAGGCTCAGTAGTGTGTGGCCTCCACGTGCCTGTATGAACGCCTGTGCATGCTCCTGATGAGGTGGCGGATGGTCTCCTGAGGGATCTCCTCCCTGACCTGGACTAAAGCATCTGCCAACTCCTGGACAGTCTGCAGTGCAGCGTGACGTTAGTGGATGGAGTGATACATGATGTCCCAAATGTGTTTAATTGGATTCAGGTCTGGGAGAACGGGCGTGCCAGTCCATAGCATCAATGCTGACACACTCCAGCCACATGAGGTCTAGCATTGTCTTGCATTAGGAGGAACCCAGGGCCAACCGCACCAGCATATGGTCTCACAAGGGGTCTGAGGATTTCATCTTGGTACCTAATGGCAGTCATGCTACCTCTGGCAAGGACATGGAGGGCTGTGCAGCTGTCACGGTCCATGCCGTGACATCCAGTCTGCCAGACGTGGTCGCTCTGGAAGCGCCCGATAGGGGATTTGAACTGTGGTTCTTCTGGACCATATCCTGCTGTTCTTCCTCTGAGCCATTTCAGGACTTTGGATAACTCCCTGTTTATTCTTGTATTGCCTGCAGTACCAGGGGGCTGGACTTCACCAAAGGCTCTGATCTGTCAGTAACTCTCCAGCTGAATCTGATCCTAATTAACAGGATATAAAAGCCTGCCTCACCCTGGGAGGGGTGTCAGTTCATTGACTCTGGTTCTCTTGTTTGGTTCCTGTTACTCCGTACCTGCGTTCCAGTGATTCCTGTCTAATTCCGGCTTCTGACCTTGGCTTTCCTCCTGGACTACTCTGACCTCTGGCTTCCCTGATTTTGGCTTCCCTTGACCACGCTTCTTCTTATCCCTGCTGTACTGAGTCTTGGAGCACTTTTCCTAGAAAGCCCCCGTGCACAGACTCACAGGCCAGGTGGCGTCTTACCTGGTCACCCTGGTCTGTGTCTACTTTGCAAGGGTGAGCGTATAACTCTGCGAGCTGGACTCCCTATCAGGTAAGACTCCGTTACAGCGGCCCCCCAAAGAAATGCCACCCCACACCATTACTGACCCACTGCCAAACTGGACATGCTGGAGGATGTTGCAGGCAGCAGAACGTTCTCCATGGCGTCTCCAGACTCTGTCATGTCTGTCACATGTGCTCAGTGTGAACCTGCTTTCATCTGTGAAGAGCACAGGGTGCCATTGGCGAATTTGCCAATATTGGGGTTCTCTGGCAAATGCCAAACGTCCTGCACGGTGTTGGGCTGTAAGCACAACCCCCACCTGTGGACGTCGGGCCCTCATTCCACCCTCATGGAGTCTGTTTCTGACTGTTTGAGCTGTTTGACTGTTTTGGGCTCTGGCAGTGCTCCTCCTGTTCCTCCTTGCACAAAGGTAGAGGTAGCAGTCCTGCTGCTGGGTTGTTGACCTCCTACAGCCTCCTCCACGTCTCCTGATGTACTGGCCTGTCTCCAGGTATCACCTCCATGCTTTGGACACTACGCTGACAGACACAGCAAACCTTCTTGCCAAAGCTCGCATTGATGTGCCATCCTGGATGAGCTGCACTACCTGAGCCACTTGTGTGGGTTGTAGACTCCGTCTCATGCTACCACTAGAGTGAAAGCACCGCCAGCATTCAAAAGTGACCAAAACATCAGCCAGGAAGCATAGGAACTGAGAAGTGGTCTGTGGTCACCATCTGCAGAACCACTCCTTTATTGGGGGTGTCTTGCTAATTGCCTATAATTTCCACCTGTTGTCTATCCCATTTGCACAACAGCATGTGAAATTGATTGTCACTCAGTGTTGCTTCCTAAGTGGACAGTTTGATTTCGCAGAAGTGTGATTGACTTGGAGTTACATTGAGTTATTTAAGTGTTCCATTTATTTTTTTGAGCAGTGTATATAAAATTCTCATAACATTTGCTTTGTATGCCACCACAATGGGTTTGAGATGAACCAAGCAAATTGCAATTGAAGTGAAGACTTGCAGCTTTAATTCAAGGAATTGAACTAAAATATTGTATGAAACATTTAGGAATTGCAACCATTTTCATACACAGTCCCCTTATTTCAGGGGCTCAATTTTAAGGGGACTAATTAACACAATCATAAATAAAATGTAAATTTTTAATACTATATTGAGATTCATTTGCAGGATTCACCGAACACTGGCTTTCCTCCTTTGTGATGCTTTGCCGGGCCTTTACTAGTGCTGTCTTCAGTTGTTTGTTTGTGGGCCTTTCTGCCTTAAGTTTTGTCTTCAGCAAGTGAAATGCATGCTCGATTGGGTTGAGATCAGGTGATTGACTTGGCCATTGCAGAATATTCCACTTTTTTAGAAAAACTCCTGGGTTGATTTTGCAGTATGCTTTAGGTCATAGTCTCTCTGTAAAGTGAAGCGCTGTCTAATCAACTTCACTGAACTTGGCTGAATCTGAGCAGACAATATGTCCCTATACATGTCAGAATTTATCCAGCAGCTTCTATCTTCTCTCGCATCATCAATAAACCTTAATGACCAGTGACATTGGAAGCCATGCTTTGGATCATGAGCCGTTCCAGACCTTCTCCATACTCTTTTCTTGTTTCATGTGTTGCACTGAGAACTCTTATGGCCGCATGTTGTGAGTTCACAGAAACAGCTTCTAAATGCACGTGCCACTTAGACAATTGCCACCAATCTTAAGTGGTTAAACTGACTATGTCAACAAAAATAAACTTTATCTAATTTCTATATTGGTATCTGTTCTAATTTTTTTTTCCATGTTATTATTATTATTATAATATTTTGTCCTGTGCACTGTAGTTTTCAAAAAAATATAAGAAAAAATAAAGACTACTTTTCTTTACGACTACTACTTTTCCTTATGTATAGCTGTCAAGATGACAAAACGTGACCATAGACGGGGCTAAAGCAAGGTTCTGTTTCAGTTGCCAATCAAATGTACCCACAATTCCCCATTCAAAATAAATTCACATAAGCGCAAGCTGCAGATACCTTTGGCAGAGAACAGATTGACTGCTCTCAGATATTGAGATCCGGCACAAGGAAGAAAAGATAATATAAATAAGGGGAGTCTGGAGTATAATCATCAAACTATAGTGGGTGTAAGATGACAGTGACGTTGTAAAGCGCTCTGTAGAACTGTAAAAGATCTGTAATATAAATAAATGTTCAACATGGAAGAGAGCAAAGTTAAATTATACATAATAACAAACTTTAAGCACATTAATACAATTTTATTTAGGAATAGTTTAGGAATATACTGAAGATGCAGAAGTAGACTTATTACCTACCCTGGAGGTTCTACATCCTAAATTTAACAAGTTGTCTAATCTTGAAATCTGACAATAAATTTACCCCTTCTGAAATTTTTTGAAGGTATTTATCATTTCTTTGTATTTTTTTTAATAGCAAAGCTAAATAGTCACATAGGTGTGGTGCTATTAACATGGGGGAATATTTCAGCTTTATATAGATGCTAGTTGTATATACTCCTTATAAAATGAATCAATTATACTAAACTTCATGTTTTATGACTCATAAAGTTGTCATCTGAGTGAAGCTAAATAAAGGAAAATATGCTCTTCAGTCACTAAACTGCTGCAATCACCTTTAACTGGTATAGAAAGTGATATTTTACACACTCAAAATCCATAATTCTATGTGACCTATTAAAAGCATATTTAGTTATTGAGTAAATTATTTAGCCCCAGAACATGACTGAAAATTGAATAAGGAACTGGAGTAAGGCCAAAATAGCTGATTTAGCTGATTCTGATTTGAAATAAACTCAAAAAAACAAAAGCACATGGGGTATACTAAAACATACAATTTTAAAAAGGCCAATTTCAATAAGTTAAGGGAAGCTTTATAATATATTGACTGGCATAAACTCTTTAGTGAAAAAAGCACGGAGGATAATTGGATCATCTTCCAACAAATATTAGAAAGGTACATTTCTCAGCATGTACCATTGGGAAATAAATACCGTATATACTCGAGTATAAGCCGACCCGAATATAAGCCGAGGCCCCTAATTTTACCCCAAAAAACTGGGAAAACTTATTGACTCGAGTATAAGACTAGGATGGGAAATGCAGCAGCTACTGGTAAATTTCTAAATAAAATTAGATCCTAAAAAAATTATATTAATTGAATATTTATTTACACTGTGTGTATATGATGAATGCAGTGTGTGTGTATGAGTGCGCAGTGTGTGTATGAGTGTGCAGTGTGTGTATAAATGCAGTGTGTGTATAAATGCAGTGTGTATATGAATGCAGTGTGTGTGTATGAGTGCGCAGTGTGTATATGAGTGCGCAGTGTGTATATGAGTGCAGTGTGTGTGTATGAATGCAGTGTGTATGAGTGCAGTGTGTGTGTATGAATGCAGTGTGTATGAGTGCAGTGTGTGTGTGTGATGCAGTGTGTGTGTGTGTGTGATGCAGTGTGTGTGTTTGTGTTGCCTAGCCTTGGTGGGGGGTGGGCATTTTTATAAAAAAAAATAATAATAATATTATTATTTATTATTTTAATTTTTTGTTATATTATTATTTTTTTATTATTATTATTTTATTTTTATTATTATTTTTAATATATTATTAATTTATTTATTTTTGTCCCCCCTCCCTGCTTGATACATGGCAGGGAGGGGGGCTCTCCTTCCCTGGTGGTCCAGTGGCATTGGCAGTTCAGTGGGGGGAGGAAGGGGGCTGGCAGGAAGCACTTACCTCTCCTGCAGCTCCTGTCAGCTCCCTGCTCCTCCGCGTCGGTCCGTGCAGCTCCTCTCTCAGCTCACACTGTAAGTCTCGCGAGAGCCGCACTATGACCCCGGCTCTCGCGAGACTTACACTGGGAGCTGACCGAGGTGCTGACCGGACCGGCACGGAGGAGCAGGGAGCTGACAGGAGCTGCAGGAGAGGTAAGCGCTGCTGCCAGCCCCCAGTCTGTATTATGGCAATGTAATTGCCATAATACAGACAGTGACTCGAGTATAAGCCGAGTTGGGGGTTTTTCAGCACAAAAATGTGCTGAAAAACCGGCTTATACCTCGCAGTATACTGCATGAAAAACAAATTAAAACCAATGTGGCTTAGTAGAGAAGTAAAACAAGAGATTAAAAATAAGAAAAGGGCATTTAAAGCATTTAAATCGGACAAATCAGATGCATCTTATAAAAGATATAAGGAAGCAAATAATGCGTGCAAAAAGGCATTAGACTTGCTAAACTTCAAAATGAAAAAATGATAGCTAAAGAGAGCAAAACCAACGCCAAAGCATTTAAGTACATAAATTCTAAAAAACCCAAAAATGAAAGTGTAGGTACACTAAAAACTGAAATTGGGGTGTTAGGGACACTGTAGTCACTATAGCCATTTCATCTCTTTGAATTGGTTATAGTGCCTGGAGTGCCCTGACACCTTCCCTCCATTCAGTGTTGCACCATGTTTGTGCAGTATGCCACAAAATAAGAGTCCCTGGCCACCCACAGTCCAGCCCCTTCTGTATGTGTAGCTAAGGCAGAGATTACACACTTCCTTGTTTTCATACCGTCAGTTGGAGCTCTGACAGGCTAAAAGCAGTCAGCTGACACTCTCAGCCAATCACAGCTGCCCATTGCTGCTCAGGCTAATACTTCCTTATTAGCCAAAGCAGCACAGAGGGGATGGACTGCCGGGGACTCTTGTTTAGCATTTAAACATTAAAAACTGTTTAATGCTGAAAGAAATACCAGGGAACTCCAGACACTTTAACCAGTTTAATGAGATGAAGCAGATTCAGTGCCTACAGTGTCCCTTTAATGAAGACCAGGAAAAGGCAGGAATTTTAAATAACTATTTCTCCTCCGTATATATTAAGGAAGAACCCATGGCAATAGATGTGCAAATGATCGCTACTAAAAACTTGCAGAATAATTGTAATTGGTTAACTCAAGACAAGGTGCTGCAGCAACTAAAGAAAGTTAATATAAACAAAGCTCCAGGGCCTGACGGTATCCATCCATGTGTACTTAAGGAACTAAGTGTAGAAATAAGTGAACCTCTGTTTTTAATCTTTCAAGATTCTTTTCTTTCAGGAAGTGTTCCAGAGGATTTGAGGAAGGCAGATGTGGTTCCTATATTCAAAAAGGGTTAAAAATCCTTGCCTGGAAATTATAGACCTGTGAGCTTAACTTCTGTGGCTGGTAAGATATTTGAAAGGTTATTAAGGGATAATATTCAAGAATTCCTTGAGAAGAACTTGGTTATCAGCAAAAATCAGCACGGTTTTATGAAGCACAGGTCATGTCAAACTAACTTGATTGCTTTCTACGAAGAAGTAAGTAGAAGTATAGATCAGGGTGTTGCAGTGGATGTGATCTATTTGGATTTTGCCAAGGCATTTGATACAGTTCCACACAAAAGATTAGTGTTCAAACTCAAGGAAATAGGTCTAGATGAAAATGCTTGTTCTTGGGTAGAACATTGGCGTAAAAACAGAGTACAAAGAGTTGTCATTAATGGTAAATTGTCAAGCTGGACAGAGGTGGCAAGTGGTGTCCCTCAGGGGTCTGTTCTGGAACCCCTTCTATTTAACATGTTTATAAATGATCTTGAAGACAGCATTGAAAGTCATGTTTCAGTGTTTGCAGATGACACAAAACTTTGTAAAATAATACAATGTGAGCAAGATATTACTTTGCTGCAGAGGGATTTAGACTGGGCACTCAAATGGCAGATGAAATTTAATGTTGAAAAATGCAAAGTTACGCACTTCGGCGTAAAGAATACACAAGCAACGTATACCCTTAATGAAAGCGAATTAAGGATAACAACACACGAAAAGGACTTGGGAATTGTTATAGACAACAAACTATGCAACAATGTGCAATGTCAATCAGCAGTGGCCAAGGACAGTAAGGTATTGTCATGCATGAAAAAGGGCATTCATTCTCGGGACGAGAATATAATTTTGCCTCTTTATAATTCACTTAACATTGGCTTAAAAACAGGGTACAAAGAGTTGTCATTAATGGTAAATTTTCAAGCTGAACAGAGGTGGCAAGTGGTGTCCCTCAGGGGTCTATTCTGGGACCCCTTCTATTTAACATGTTTATAAATGATCTTGAAGACAGCATTGAAAGTCATGTTTCAGTGTTTGCAGATGACACTGACACAAAACTCGGGCCGAGAATATCATTTTGCCTCTTTATAAATCACTGGTAAGACCACATATTGAACATGCTGTGCAATTTTGGGCACCTGTTCTAAAGAAGGATATTATGGCACTAGAAAAAGTCCAGAGGCGGGCTACAAAATTAATAAAAGGAATGGAACATATCAGCTATGAAAAAAGGTTAACAAATTTAAACCTATTTAGTTCAGAAAAACGTCACCTGAGAGGGGATATGATAACATTATACAAATACAAACCATTGTGTGGAAATCTATTCACAAACCGGACTTTACGTAGGACACAAGGCCATGTGTTTAGACTGGAAGAAAGAAGATTTTGTCTAAGGCAAAGGAAAGGTTTTTTTTTTTACTGTAAGAACAATCAGGATGTGGAATTCTCTGCCTGAAGAAGTGGTTTTATCAGAGTCCATACAAATGTTCTGTCACAGCTGCTAGTGTGGTCCAACACGCAGAAACTATGTAAACATATACATACAAAAGGAAAGGAAATAAAAGGACAGAGAGTAAACCGGACCTTAGAATGGCCGGACTAATACGCTATAGATAGAGAATGGTCAAAGGGAAAGCCGAGGTCAAGGAAGCCAGAAAAACTCAGATACCGTTTAAAAAAGCCAAGTCAGGGGAACCAGAATTCGGATTAACAGGGAAAAGCCAAGATCGGGATACCAGGAAGTAATATTCACAAAGATAAACGCACTCTAGGGAACCAGGAACAGGAAACCACGACAGGGCAAGGTACTGGGGTGAATTAGGGATTTAAATATCCCTCTCTAGGCTCTGATTGGTCAGAGGGTGACCTCTGACCCCAGAACGTGTGCGTGCGTTGACGTCGTGATGTCACGCGCACGTTCGGATAATTTTGGGGGTGGAGCCATGGATG
>OW240913.1:264583830-264585846 GCA_933207985.1 Pelobates cultripes
AGTTTTAGTGGGATAATTTTTATTGCTCATGGCTGACACAATACTTCCCTACCAGCACACAAATATATGCCTGGCCACTATCTGGAGCATATTCAAATATATTTAATTAATAATGCGCATAAAGATTTAAAAAAGGCCCATGGAATGTTTAATGAGAGAGTTTGGAATGGGTACAGGACTTTCAAT
Source organism: Pelobates cultripes (assembly GCA_933207985.1). Lineage (NCBI taxonomy): Eukaryota > Metazoa > Chordata > Amphibia > Anura > Pelobatidae > Pelobates > Pelobates cultripes. The sequence continues at coordinate 264,584,017 of OW240913.1, forward strand.
AATATGTTAATTTTGGTTACCACCACATGCCCAAGCAAACAAGAAGATCTATGGCATTGCACAGTCTACAAAAGTCTTATGAAAGGCATTTAGCATAGGTAAGATGTTATTGTGGTGCAAAGTGGATACATTTTTAGCTATCCAAATTTAATATATTTAATGGCTGATTGACTCCAATGGTACAGAAAACTGTAATGGATTGAGCAGGCACGCACCCTCAGCAGATTAACATTTAAAAGATAGATTTAGAGAAGCTAATCTTCAGGTTAGATAGTATACCATATGATTTGAATGCTGACAATATTACAAGTAGGGAAGTTTATAGGTTCGAGACTGCTGCTTTGTGATGGCCATGTTCCACATCAACCCTTCAATGTCAAGGCACTCCTGTATCACCTGAAGAAGCTATTTGAGGATCAAGAGCCAAGGGCCAAGAGCAGAAGTAACAAAGGGCACCCTTTCTAGCCCTGTTATGTATAGGGAAGGGATTAGTAGTAATTTCCTTAAAGCACATCGGTAAACCAGTCAATTTCAGTATTTTTCTTTGTGTAAAGTCTCATAAATAGCAAAATATATCATAAAAATGCAAGTATGCCTGCGAAGCAGGAATCACACTTTTCACACCTTCCTAAAGACTTTCTGCTGCTAAGGAATTATGACGTAGTATGTCATCATAGCAAACTGGTGTTTAAAGGTCCTACTGTGACATGGAATGTCCTACCCATTCATTAGGAGAGAACGACACAGCTACTGATTCTAATTACGCAGGACATTCCATTATGGCATGACTTTTGTACATACCCGATTGTAAAGGACATTAATGGCCTATGAGAGGTTTATAAATGCATTCGATATATATATATTTTAGTCCAGTTTAGCCATTACAGACACAGATATATCATATGCAAATTAGACTGATTCCACCCACAAGGGGAATACAGAACAGAATTGCAAGCAAGTCTTATTTGCACAAGAGATACAACAATTATAGATGCACTTGTAGTAGACCTGACCTGGTAGTGTTCATAGCAGAATGCAGGCTGGAAAATAGCTTTTGAGTTGTTTGATTTTTCCATTAAAAATTCAAATATAAAAAGATCGGTACAATTGTATTAAAGTTAATCAGGAATGAATACAATTAAAGTTAGAAAGCGCAGCATCAAAACACCAACAAGCGACTAAATTGAGTTATTAACTCACAATAAACATAAGGTGTGTGCGCTCCCAAAAAATCTCAAACTAAGAAATTAAATATATAGATATAAATCTTTTGATAAACATCCAAAAAAAACAACAATAATTTAAAGGCTGTTTCACAATCTCCCTATTGGTTATACCCTAAAAACACACAAAGTAACAACAAAGTATAAAATAAAATAAATACTGAGCACAGTATCCATATGCAACAAAGTTGCTAGATATAATTGGCTTAGATATATCTAAAATATACAAGAGCCTCAATAATATGGATAATGTGCAAAGAAAACAAATACAGCAAAATATTAAATAAAAATATATCAAGTAATATAAAACAAATAAACATACAAAATATAAATAAGAAAATAAATAGATAAATAGTACCTAACCTCGGTGTGGGCCCCCACCAGAGGTAGAAATAAAATCCAAAACAGGGGTAACCAAAAAAAGGAGAGAGACCCCCAGATGACACCAAAGAAAGGGCAAAGGCAAATGCACTGTATTACCGCACTGTATTACCGCAGTCGGAACCTTCGAATTGGCTATTTTATCCTTAAAATTGCAATTTGTTTGTTAAAGGGATGCTCTAGGTGCCAAAACCACATCAGCTTAATTAAGCAATTTTTGTGGATA
>OW240913.1:264587854-264777273 GCA_933207985.1 Pelobates cultripes
TATCATTAGGGAGTACAAGAACTCCTCCAATGTTCCTCCAATTACTTCCTTTGAAGTTCACACTATCCACCTGTTTAAGCCCCTCTTTTAAGAATTGCCATCATCTATCGCCTCCCCTCCCTTCCCCCGGTCATCCTAGGCTATTCATTGAACACTTTTCTTCCTGGCTACCCCACTTTCTCTCCTCTAGCACTCCCTCATACTTGGGGACTTTAACATCCCAATCAACAACCTCAACTGCCCTGATGCCTCCCGTCTGCTCTCTGTAACCTCCTCCTTTGGCCTCACGCAGTTGACTACTTCAGCAACTCATACAGTACCACCTCTAATCTCTCCACTGTTCCATTTCCTTTTTCTGACCACCATCTGCTAACATTTGACATCAGCATATCCCATACCCAAATTTCACCACCCTCAACTCTCCAATCTCGCAGAAACCTCAACTGCCTTGATCTCCAGCATTTCTCCACCAAACTCCAAATTCTCCATTTACCCATTTCACATCTAACTTTAACTCTGCAACCTCACTCTACAACTCAACTCTCTCCTCTCAAGTCAACATCATGGCACCTCCTACAATTAAACGCAGCAAGCACCCCCAATTACAGCCCTGGCACCATGCTGATCCGTTAACTCCAAAAATGTTCTAGAAATGCTGAACACTGCTGGAGAATGTCTCACTTTTCATCTGACTTCCTCCACTATAAATTTATGCTGCACTTCTACAGCCTGGCTCTTTCCGCTACAAAAGTAAAATACTTTAACACCCTCATAAGCACACTGTCCCATCAACCCAAACATCTATTTCACACTTTTGATGCTCTTCTTCGCCCTTTTACTCCCCCTCCTTCTACCACCTTTTCCACCACAAACTTTGCATCTCACTTCACTGAAAAGATCTCTACAATCAGAGAAGAAATCACTAATTTCTCTCCTTCCCCTACCAATACATCACCCAACCCCACTCCCTCCACCATTCTACACTCAGTCGCACCTGCCCCACCACCTGTTCCGTCAATCCTATTTCCTCGTATCTCAACCGCACTTTGTCTCCCTCTCTTGCTTTTCCTCTCATTAAAATTTGCAATATCTCCCTTTTCTCTGGCACATTTCCCTCACCCTTCAAACATGCAACTGTAACCCTGATTCTGAAAAAGCCCAGCCTTGACCCCAACTCCCCATCCAAATACTGCCCTATCTCGCTACTGCCATTTGCCTCCAAGATCCTCGAGAGAGTTGTGTACACCATACTGACTGACTTTCTCTAATCAAACTCTCTGCTTGACCCCCTTCAGTCTGCATTCTGCACTGGTCGTTCTGTCGAAACGGCTGAGACCAAAATATCCAACAATTTAATTGCTGCTAAATCTCACGGCCATTACTCTATCCTAATTCTCCTTGATCTTTCTTCTGCCTTTGACACTGTTGATCATCAACAGCTTCTTTGCATTCTCCATAATTTTGGTCTACGGGATACTGCTCTCTCCTGGTGCTCCTCCTACCTCACCCAGCGCTCTTTCAGTGTTTCTTTCACTGGCTCTGCCTCTTCCCCCCCAACCACTCTCTGCCAGCGTCCCCCATGGTTCTGTCCTTGGTCCTCTGCTATTCTCTATCTATACTGCCTCCCTTGGAAAACTCATCAGCTCCTTTGGCTTCCGTTATCATTTCTATGCGGATGACACGCAAATCTACCTGTTTTCTCCTGTTCTCTCTCCGCCCATCTTGATTCGTGTCTCTGACTGCCTCTCTTTGATTTCCAACTGGATGGCTGCTCACTTCCTTAAACTCAACCTGTCCAAAACAAAACTTCTGGTCTTTTCTCCCTCAAGTGTTACTACTCCCATGTCTGTCTCCCTCCAAGTCAACGGCGCTACCATCACCTCTACCTCGAAGGCTCACTGCCTGGGGGTTCTTTTTGACTCCATCCTTTCCTTCACCCCTCATGTCCAATCATTCGCCAAATCCTGTCACTTTCTCAAAAACAGAGCGCGCATCCGCCCCTATTTAACTCCTGATGCAGCTATGGTGCTGGTCCATGCTCTTGTTCTTGCTCGCCTTGACTACCGCTATACCCTTCTCAGTGGTCTTACATGTTCCCAGATTGCACTGCTGCAACCTATAATGAATGCAGCGGCGAGGCTCATTTTCCTGTCCGCTGGCACCTCCCACGCCTCCCTGCCCTGTCAGTCCCTGCATTGGCTTCCAGTTAGATATAGGGCTCAATTTAAAATTCTGGTGCTTGCTTACTGTGGCGAAACCAACCTCGCCACTGTGAACTGGAGAAGCCTGGTTGCTCGCCTGCTCCCTTTGGACTATGGCCCTGCAGGTTAAACCATTTATTTCCCCTGCAGAAAGGCTTATTTGTGGGATCTGAGTGCCATTCATCTAATAATGTGCACTCAGATCCCAGCTATCTGGGGATATGTGAAATGTCTGTGTGTTATGTGCAAATGTGACTTTATGTATTTTAAAGTGTTTTGTGTCCTTTTGCAACCATGTGCTTAATGGAGTCTGTGTCTATCCTGGGAGATAATTGAATTACTTATCTCCAGGATAGAAGACTCTGAAACTGGTTTGGGCCGGAAAGCCATGCTTCATTTAGTCACAAAGGACTTTTTACTAACTTTTGAACCCCTTGTCTGATGTGTGCCATTTTTGAATATGTTGTTCCCCTGAATGGATTGATTGTGAATATGTAATTTTATGTAAATGTGATGTATGGTTTTGGAGTTATGAAAGTTGGGTAGAAAGTATGTTTTAACTGTATGTATAATTGAGTTTCCTCTCAGGATAAGGGGAGGAAATATGTGGGATGTAACTGTGATGTGATTGGTTGTTTTATACCTCCCTGTGGGCGGTCCTGTATTTGCAAGACTGTAATAAAAACCAGGCTGGGTGTGCCAGCACCTGAGATTCTGCTTAACCCTCAAAACGAAGTGTCGTCTCGTTATTGGGGGAATTGGATTGTGTGCTGACTGCCAGGAGTGTAAGCCGTTCGTATTGCTTTTCCTGTTCGGCTGCTTCCAGAGTTCGTGTATCTCTTGTTCGTGAGTTGGGGATTCGTACAGTTTGGAGTTCGGGAGGTTGGTGATTGCAATAGCTGCTGGCCTATGGGAAAGGGGATTATCGCCTAAACGGATTTTATCCCCTTGTGAGAGAAACGGTCCGTTACAATTGGTGGCAAGCGGCGGGATCGTTCCTACAACCAGAAAGACAGCTACAGGGCAACACCATTCCTTGGATTACAAAGTGAGGGCAACGCCAGTACCCGTACAGCGACCCTATCTACAAAAGAACTAACTTCAGCAGCGCAAGCATGGCACCCAGCTACACTCAGGAGCAGTATGACAGGGAGTTTACCATGCGGCTGGCTTTCTTTGGACCCAGCCCCCCGGAGAAATACGTGCAGTTCGTAAGGAGCCAGGTAGACGAGTACCTGGAGTTCATGGCAGATCCAGCCAAAGGTATCAGCCGCCCTATCCGGAGGCAGAGTGCGTTACGGGGACTCATAGGTGTACCCCAGGGAGCAGAAGGTGCCATCCTTCCTCCCCAGCGGCAGTGTGTATCCCAGGGAGCTGAAGGTGCCGTCCTTCCTCCCCAGCGGCAGTGTGTACCCCAGGGAGCAGAAGGTACCGTCCTTCCTCCCCAGCGGCAGTGTGTACCCCAGGGAGCAGAAGATACCGTCCTTCCTCCCCAGCGGCAGTGTGTATTCCAGGGAGCTGAAGGTACCGTCCTTCCTCCCCAGCGGCAGTGTGTATCCCAGGGAGCAGAAGGTGCCGTCTTTCCTCCCCAGCGGCAGTGTGTGTCCCAGGGAGCAGAAGGTGCAGTCCTTCCTCCCCAGCGGCAGTGTGAGCTACAGGGAGCTGAAGGTGTCGTCCTTCCTCCCCAGCGGCCGTGTGTGTCCCAGGGAGCTGAAGGTGCCGGCCTTCCTCCCCAGCGGCAGTGTGTACCCCAGGGAGCTGAAGGTGCCGGCCTTCCTCCCCAGCGGCAGTGTGTACCCCAGGGAGCTGAAGGTGCCGTCCTTCCTCCCCAGCGGCAGTGTGTACCCCAGGGAGCTGAAGGTGCCGTCCTTCCTCCCCAGCTGCAGTGTGTACCCCAGGGAGCTGAAGGTGCAGTCCTTCCTCCCCAGCGGCAGTGTGTACCCCAGGGAGCTGAAGGTGCAGTCCTTCCTCCCCAGCGGCAGTGTGTACCCCAGGGAGCTGAAGGTGCAGTCCTTCCTCCCCAGCGGCAGTGTGTACCCCAGGGAGCTGAAGGTGCCGTCCTTCCTCCCCAGCGGCAGAGTGTCCTGCAGGGAGCAGAGACCGCCAGTCTCGCACCCCAACCACAGGACAAAATAATGAAAGGGGAGACAGCTGGTCCCCCTCTCCACCAGCAGAGAGAGTGTCAGGGAGAGGAGCCTGATACCCCTTCTCCCCAGCGGCAGTTTACAGTTCAGAGAGAGGAGCTTGTTACACCCTCTCTCCAGCGGCAGCCTAACCCAGCAAGGGGAGATGTGACACCCCCCAACAGTGCAAATGGGACCGTAGTCTCTGCACTTACAGCACAAGGGGTAGGGACAGTCGGTCCTGTTCCCCAGCCACAGAGCGGTGTATCCAGAGGGGAGACAGTCGGTCTCTCCCTCCCACAACCAGGCTCCCACCAGGCTACTTCAGTGGTAGCACTGGCATCAGGGCAGAGTACCGCTGGTCTCTGCACACTCAGCAACCCACCAAGGCAGCCTAACAGTTGCCCACACAGTCGTGGTGAGGCACCTGGACATGGACAAAGTTCTCCTCTACCCAGGTGTAGTAACCAGTTATTGTGGGTGGGCTGTACTGTTGTTTCTGTTTTGTGGGTGGGTTGCTGGACTAACCAGGGCACTGACCGGCAGGAGGTCAGATACCCTGTTAGTCTAGTTGGTAAAGGGGAGAAGTGTGGCGAAACCAACCTCGCCACTGTGAACTGGAGAGGCCTGGTTGCTCGCCTGCTCCCTTTGGACTATGGCCCTGCAGGTTAAACCATTTATTTCCCCTGCAGAAAGGCTTATTTGTGTGATCTGAGTGCCATTCATCTAATAATGTGCACCCAGATCCCAGCTATCTGGGGATATGTGAAATGTCTGTGTGTTATGTGTAAATGTGATTTTATGTATTTTAAAGTGTTTTGTGTCTTTTTGCAACCATGTGCTTAATGGAGTCTTGTGTCTATCCTGGGAGATAATTGAATTACTCTCCAGGATAGAAGACTCTGAAACTGGTTTGGGCCAGAAAGCCATGCTTCATTTAGTCACAAAGGACTTTTTACTAACTTTTGAACCCCTTGTCTGATGTGTGCCATTTTTGAATATGTTGTTCCCCTGAATGAATTGATTGTGAATATGTAATTTTATGTGAATGTGATGTATGGTTTTGGAGTTATGAAAGTTGGGTAGAAAGTATGTTTTAACTGTATGTATAATTGAGTTTCCTCTCAGGATAAGGGGAGGGAATATGTGAGATGTAACTGTGATGTGATTGGTTGTTTTGTAACGCCCTGTGGGCTGCACTATGTTTGTGGATTGGGAATAAAAGAGACTGTATGTGACAGTACAGAGAGTTCCTGTTTTAACCCTCAAAGTGAAGTGTCGTCTCATTATTGGGGGAAGGATTTATTGTATGCTGTTCCAGTTTGACTGCTAGGAGAGTAAACCTATTCGTATGGTTCCTATTCAACTGTCTACGGCATTCATATGCTTGAGAGGATTCATATGCTTCTCCGGTTCGGTGGTTGTGGTGTCTGCTGCAGTGCTTGGAGACCTCAGGAAGCGCTAGGAGCATCCTTTAACGGAGGTACCCAGTCGGGGTGCCAGGCGATCCGTTACAGGGTGCTAATGCATGGAAGGGGTAGGGGGGTTAATATGCTTGGAAGGAGTAGGTGAGGTTCTTTTGTGCATGGAAGGAGTAGGGGTGGTTCTAATATTCATAGGAGGGGTAGGGGTGGTTATAATATTCATGGAAGGGGTAGGTGGGGTTCTAATATAAATGTGAGGGGTAGAGACGGGTAGTAAAATGTATGGAATGCATTTCTGACAGTGTCACTGAATGGCAGTTAGGAAATATGGTCACCCTAAATCAGGGGCAGTATTACACAATCTGTATATGTATAAAAAAATATAAAAAGTAATCTGCAAAGTACAAAATGTTTGTGTCATATGTCGTGCTAAAAATTAAGCTAGGAATGTGCATATTTTTTTATTTTTTTAAAATAATTTTTAGAATAATGATACAGACATTATATTTCTTACATTTGTGATGATTCTTTTTTCCTCTCTATATTCAAGGGACACTATAGTCACCAGAACCACAACAGCTAAACGTAGCAGTTCTGGTGTCTATAGCATGTCTTTGCAGGCTTTTTAATGTAAGCACTGCCATTTCGTTAAAAGGCAGTATTTACATTACTGATGAGGAATACCTCTAGTGGACACTCAGATGGCCACTAGAGGTGCTTCCTAGTCGAGACATGAATGCCGCCCTATGAAGTATCTGCGCATGTATGGCAAAGCTGCGCATGTGCACCAGAGAGCAATGACGCTTCTGAATGACGCTCCTGAAGCGTTTATTGCTCCCTGCTCGCACCCTCCTATTTCCTCATTTTGACGAAATAGGGGGCACGGCATCAGGAGGATCCCGGCGCTGTATCCAGGTAAGTAAAACCCTTTCCCTGTATTAACCCTTTAATGTTATTATTTAATCATTTATATAGCGACTGCAAATTCCGCAGCGCTGTACAATGGGATAAACAACTCCTAGTTTATGGAATAAGAATATACCCGGCGAGTAAAAATGCTATCCCCTCCCAGATTTTTGGGGGTTCCTACACCCATGATTGCAGTGAGTTATTCTATAGGGCTTACAATTTATTAGCCCTCCTCCCCTCATTGCTCATTTAGAGTATAGCTAGTATCTTTGATACATGATTTTATTGAGATACATGTATAACTTTGTTGTCCAGCAGTTTTTCCATTAGTATCGCTTCTGTGTATTGCCGATATCAATAAAGCATTTAAAAATGTTTGGATACTCTGGAACAATATACTGCTGCTAGCTTTGATTTACCCTCCTTACACACCTTAACTCTAAGCTATCTGTTCCTGATTAGACCTCAATTTTCCCATGTTGTTTAAAACCAGTATTGAGTACAGCTTTTTAGAGGGACTCTATTTATTTTTCTATCTTATATTGAATGTGTTGGGTTTAAGCCTGTTTTGGTGGATCTGGTACCACCGTACTGACCTCTGTGTTCCTATCCCCCCTTCTTTGGGACTAGGTATACAGTCTCTTTTTTTTCTTGTGTGTTTTTTCTTGAGTAGAACTTTAAAGTACATGATAACATTTTATATACCGGAGCAGAATTTGTGCAACCCCCTACATAATCTCCTACAGATCAGAGCAGTAGTAAATAATAAGGTGGGAGGACATAAAGCTGAGCAGAGTCCTAAAAGCTGAAAATGGCAGCATGACTAACATGACCTCAACATGACCACCCATTCATCAACCTATATCTTCAGTACAAACTATCAATCTACATCCATTAGCAATAGCCATCCCCATTAGCCACATCGCTCCACACACATTTCCACAGCCATCCATCAACATACATTACCAAGATCCATCCTTTCATCCATCCATCCATCCACACGTATTACCCCCATCTATCCACATCTGTAAGCCCACCCACCCATCCATCCACAGGTATTACCCCATCTATCCACATCTGTAAGCCCACCCATCCATCCATCCACAGGTATTACCCCATCTATCCACATCTGTAAGCTCACCCATCCATCCATCCACTCATGCAATCATCCATCCACATTTATTAATCCTAGGAAACCTTCAACACAATTTAGCCCCATCTATCTCTACCCTTTATTCCTAGGCAACCATAAACACCCAGTACCCACAGCGTACCTTCTAAAAAGTTTGTCAGAATGTTGGCAGATTCCATCTACCTGTGCCTCCTGCTGAATTACTATTTTCTTTCCCTGCTGCTCCCACTATTGAAAATTGAGGCCTTCCTTTATTTCTTACAGAAGCTAAATCTCTGAAGCAGTTATCAAAATAACGTGCAACATGTTCTGTCTGTAATGGAACCAACAGCATGGACAGATCATCCACGTAACTATGAGTAAACAGATACAGTAGATGAATTTAGTAAAATTGTATGTGAGTGTTAAAAAAAAAAAGAAAAATGTAAATAAATCTGTTAGTCTGACAGAGGGCGAAGTGTTGTTTTTAAGAAGATTAGGAAAGGTGATTTTGAATTGAAAGTATTCAAGAAATTTACAGAAAGAACCAAGAAAGGTGGCTGGTGACATATAGCAAAGGAAAGGGACAGCCAATGGATGTTTAAGAGATCTTCCATTTTCTATACTAACTGCTTTCTTATAATTATTCAAAAAGATCTGTGATGTTTGCCAAAGTCTTTTTGCAATTTCTTTTAGTAGAATGAATGGTTACAGGAAAACTCCAAACCAGTAAAGCACGGCAGCTCGTTGAAGGGTTAATAATAATTTACAATAATAATAATATAATAATTTGCGATTTTTATAGCACCTTTCTCCCCGTGAGACTCAAAGCACTTTACGAGTATACAAACATAAAGACATAAAAGTTAGGAGTTTCTGAAGGTCAGCTGAGTGGACTGAATGCCTGATGAAAGAGGTGGGTCTTTAGCTTTTTTTAAAGTCTGTAAGGACGGTGCCTCTCCAGAAGCGTAGACTTTTACTACTTTCTGTTATGACTCACTAGCTGCTTATTAGTTAATAAAAATGTTTTGTAAATGATGATTAATTAGATAAAACAAATTATTGGTCTCCATATAAAAACATATGGCGAATAGCTTGGCTACCATTATAATGAGGCTTCAGTTATGAATGCAAAGAGTCACACGCAGCACTCTGAGTTATAAACATTCCATTACCTTTTGTATTAAGGTGTGTTTGTGTAAAATTGATTCCGTGGTATGTGTGTTTTGTCAAAAAGAATAAACTGCTACAGTAAACATCTTTTAATAAACAACATACCTATGGAGAGTTTAGAAAGAATAGAGAACTTAAAATGAATTAATCAAACCTGTAAGCTGAGTTAGCATTAACTCTTTATCCATAAAACAAGATGAAAACTCTTATTATCTCCATATTGTTCTTTATACGATTGTTTGTGCTTGTACTGTCATGTGGTTAAAGTGCATGTGGAGAAATATGACCTACTCAGCATTACGCAAATTGTAAACTTCTGACTGAATATGTTTTTGACACCTTCCTAAATTCTTCATATGTTGTCTATTAAGAATCTGCTCTACTTGAAAGAAGAATGGATACGGTTTATATATTCTGAAGAGCAGTGTTACATAATGTCCTCCAATGTCTTTATAATTTGGTTTAGTTTTACATAATTATTACAGGCAGTTTTATAAAGGGTCTAACCAGAAAACGGGAGTTGTAGTGAGAACCAAGCTGCAAAATATAGAACAAAACAGTCAAGATACAAAAGAAGTACAGTTTAATTTTTGGCTTCACTACTCTCCCGTAGCGAGTACATAAATGTATGTACTGCGCAAAGAGTCTCAGCTGATGCTGTTATCCTATCACTACTGCCCAAGCAAATTCTGCATTTGCAAGGTTGGCAAGAGAGGTAGCCGTACTGGCACCTGGGTAACCCCAATTAAGTGGTAATACATTTGTAAGTGGTTTAACTCTTAAAGGAAAAAGTCACAGGTGAATTCTATTCATCAAAACCACATTAATGTGAAGTGGTTTTGGTTCATAGAGTGGTCCTTTAACTGTGGATTTTTCTTTCCCAACACTTATTTTGGGCCTTTGTTTTCAAAGTCAGTTAGTAATGCACCACTCAACGCTAATTTACAGGGATATCGGTAAATTCTGAATTTTAAAGTTTGAAATCCAAATGGTAATATTGAGGTTAAACTACCCATACTGTGATTATACCTGAGTAGGAGAATTTTTCCAGTTCAGATATATCAGTAAATTTGCTTCGATTTGAGTAGTGTATATTAAGGCCCTTGCTGTCACCTTAAGGAGCATTAACATTCATCTATAGTTCATCTATCCATTTTATACTCAGTTTTGCAATTTGGATATCATTAGAAGGTTTGTGAATGACATTGTTACTGAAGAGATCAATAAAACTGCTGTCCTTTAATTGTAAATAAAAATGATGCATTCACTAGTAACAAGTAGTGATGTCGCAAACCGTTCGCGAACTTGCCGCGAACGGTTCGCCACGGTTCGCCACGAACCGTTCGTGGCGAACTCCAGTCAGCTGACACATCCCTGCCAATCTCCGGCAGACCCTCCCTCCCAGACCCTCCTACTTCCTGGACAGCATCCACGGCGAACTGTGGCGAACCGTTCGCGGCAAGTTCGCGGCAAGTTCGCGAACGGTTCGCGACATCACTAGTAACAAGCAAAAATGCTAATTCTTTGTTTATGGTAGTGACCAGGACTAAGACCAAAGGGCATAAACAATGCACTCTCTCACACTTAAAGAAACACTATGATCATCAAATCAACTTTTGTTTAGTGAAGCTGTTTTAGTGTATAGATCATAATGTTCTGCCATTTAGGAGTTAAAAGGACACTACAGGCACCCATACCACTTCAGCCCATTGAAGTGGTCTGGGTGCAGTGCCCCTGTCAGTTTAACCCATCCATTGTAATTATTGCAGTTATTGATAAACTGTACTAATTACCTTGGTAACTCCACCTCTACTGGCTGTCTGGCATCTCTGGGTGGTTAGGCGACTTTAGGTCACATAACTGATGCTGGACGTCCTCACACTCTGCATGAGAACATCCAGTGTCATCTAAAACTCCATAGGAAAGCACTGATTCAATGCTTTCCAATGGGGTAGTCCTAATGCGATGGCAGTGCTGGTTACACCTCCTTGCATGTGACTTACACAGCCTTCCTGAACACTTCCTGTTAGCAAAGATCTAATCTTTATTGCAAATTCTATTTAATTTAGAATGTATCTCCTACACTGTTAATAGCCTTCTTGACCATGCAGGAGCTTCCTGTGTGTGATTAAAGTTTAATTTACAGAGCAGGAGATAAAAACTTCTAACAAGTTAACATTTCATTGAAAAAGACACCATATTTCGTCATGCTGGATGTGTGAGTCACAGCCAGGTGAGGTATGGCTAGGGCAGCATAAACAGAAACAAAAGTGATTTAACTCCAAGATGGCAATGAATTGAGTAGTAATCTACAAGATGGAGATAGGACATAAAGGAGATGGGCTTTAGCTCAGTATAAGGGGGTGGAGATGGGGGGAGGGGCAAGCTCAGAACAGAGAAGGGCTGTAATATTGATAATTCACAAAAAGTACAAGTGACTCATGATATTAAATGTATGCTTACTAATGCAAGGAGCCTATATAACAAAATGGGGGAACTAGAGGCAATAGCATACACTAAACAATATGACATAATAGGCATAACTGATAACTGGGACATGGTGGGATGAGACACATGACTGGGCAGTTAACTTAAATGGGTACACACTATTTAGGAAGGACAGAAAAAGGAAAGGTGGTGGGGTGTGTTTGTATGTCAACCATGAGTTAAAGCCAAATCTTAAGCAAGTGGAATGTGATGAGGAAAATGTGGAAGCTTTATGGGTATCTGCTTGGGGCAAAAGAGGGGCAATCAACTATTGGTTGGGATATGTTATAAACCACCTAATGTTAATATTGACGAGGAACAGCTGTTTGAGCAAACTGAGAAAGCTGCAAATTTGGGTAACACTTTAATTATTGGAGATTATAATTACCCGGACATAAATTGGGACAGAGTGACTAGTAGCTCAGCAAAGGGAATTAGGTTTTTGAACTTGTTAAATGACACCTTCATGTCACAACTTGTACAAGCACCAACTAGAAAGGACGCTTGTCTGGACCTGGACGCTTGTCAAACAACATTGAACTTTTGACCAACATTCAAGTAGGTAAGCACTTGGGAAATAGTGATCACAATATAGTGTCCTTTGAAATAAACTCAAAAAAACAAAAGCACATGGGGTATACTAAAATATAACTTATTGAAATTGGCCTTTTTAAATTGATAAGGGCAGCTTTACAATATATTGACTGGCATAAACTCTTTAGTGAAAAGACCACTGAGGATAAATCTTCCAACAAATATTAGAAAGGCACATTTTTCCGTATGTACCATTTAAACCAATGTGGCTTAGTATAGAGAAGTAAAACAAGAGATTAAAAATAAGAAAAAATTAATTGTCACTTTACAACTCTCAAGTCATCCACATTTATGGTGTTTACCTGTTGGCAGGTATATTTCCATAACTCTTTTTTTTAGCTAAGCAGAGATTGCTTGTATCATTAATACTATTTACTGTCCTTTCACCTTTCTGCTTAAAAATTAATCCAAAAAGTCTGATGGTACAGAGAACTAATGTACTGAGGATTTTTTTTTTTAATTGGTCATAATTTAGACAATGCATTACTGTCCTGCTCAGAGAAAAGGCACTGCATGAAAAAATTGATTAGCAACTCTTGAACCTTGTACCTAAAGAGCCCTCGGATATTTATGTGGTTGTAAGAAGCTCTTCACCTTTAAATGTTTCAGAAAAAAGACTGTTTTATTTTTCAATGAGCTGACAGCTCCAAATGCAACATTTTAATAATTGTTTCTTCGCCTAATGATGTGTAATAATATTTGAAAATATCTCGTATAGTTGATAATAATGTGTTGCATTGTCCTTTAAAATGTTGACACAAAACACAGATATTCCATTGAAATTAGTTTTTAAGCGGCACTGTCATGACAAACTTACCTTTCCCCAATCACTTCCTCTTCTTTCCCTAATTCAGGATCTGGTCTTCTTTTCTTAATATCTGATCTAGTTTATTTTAAAATAAAAGACAAAAGTAGGGACTATTTTGTCTTATGTATTTTTCCTATGCTTGACCAGCTTTGACCCAGGGGAGGAGCTAAGTACGCTCCATTTCCTGTGGTCAACAATATTTTCCCACAATACTCACCTCTCCTCCTGCTGCTTCATTCATAGTTCGAACGCAGGCAAAACTACCAAATTTTGTATTAACAGAATGATAACAGGTTGTCCATTCCATGTTAGGATGCAATTTGGTACTTTTTGTTTGGTTCGAAATTTCATTCAAATGAATGAATTTCCGATCCTATTGGTGCTGCAGCTGCATCTTATTTAGATAATTAGTATTAGCAATGAATCTGCCCCTACTTGCTATACCTTGAGTAGAGGCATGTCTACTAAACAGTGAGCATCCAGTGGCCATGAGTGGTGGGTTCCCTAAGATAGTAGTAGTCTTTAAACTAAAATACACGTGTTTAGAAATCAGTCTGTGTAAATTTACATTGTTATTGTTCAAAAGTACATTTAAGCTGCATAAATTGTTAATAGTAGGTCGACAAGACTATCTCAGAACAGCACAACCCCTGATCAAACCCCCACTTACACCCCTAAACTTGTGTAAAAAAAAGTGTCCCTCTTTGTCCATTTGAAATATTGTGAGGTATGTTCAGCTTAATGAAGTGGTCTGGGTGCCAGGTCCAGCTAGGGTTAACCCATTTTTTCATAAACATAGCAGTTTCAGAGAAACTGCTATGTTTATGAATGGGTTAATCCTTCCCCCTAATCCTCTAGTGGCTGTCTCATTGACAGCCACTAGAGGCGCTTGCGTGCTTCTCACTGTGATTTTCACAGTGAGAGCACGCCAGCGTCCATAGGAAAGCATTGTAAATGCTTTCCTATGCGACGGGCTGAATGCGCGCGCAGCTCTTGCCGCGCATGCGCATTCAGCCCAGGAGGAGGAACGGAGGAGGAGAGAAGGAGGAGAGCTCTCAGCCCAGCGCTGGAAAAAGGTAAGTTTTTAACCCTTTCCCCTTTCCAGAGCCGGGCGGGAGGGGGACCCTGAGGGTGGGGGCACCCTCATGGCACTATAGTGCCAGGAAAACGAGTATGTTTTCCTGGCACTATAGTGGTCCTTTAAACACAGGAAATCATAAAATATAGTTATATAGTTCTTATTTTATTAACTAATATGCAATGGTTATTTGCCCTAGTCCAGTTATAGAATCTAAGTGCACAGCCTCTATATATATGGGTACAGAGTTAAGAAAGTCTACTAGTTCGATACTCCTTTTAATTTCAGACAAGCCTCTTCATTCAATGATTATTTTGGAATTGTATTCAGCAGTCTATGATATGCTCTATATAGTAACACCAAATATCCTAGCTTTAAAAAAAAAAAAAAAAAAACATGTTATTGTTTTAAATGAAAGATATAGACATGTTGAGTTTCTGGAATTACATTATCGAACACCCTGAAATTACACAAAGAGAGAATTTAACAACAAACAGAATATGAATTAAAATAGGTTCCAAATAGGTAATAAAGAAATAAAAAATAAAATAAAAATAAACTGTTTAAATAGCAGTTTGTCAGCTGTACGGTTTTCTCATTAAGAGCTTTACGTTGAGCACCCGGAGACTGGATATAGGGCCCCCAAGAATTAAAAAACTGAGAAAACTTTTTAAGGCAATCTGCTGAGAACATCTTAATGAAATACAGCAATTTGTAAAAAATTATGCTGTTGTAAACCAGTTGTCAGCTAAAAGTTTTTACTTCCTTCTTTGTTGTCTCCTTTGTTGTGTCAGTTTTGTTCACTACTTCACATTCAAATAGTAAGGATATCTCTGTCCTCTCCTGCTGAGAGAAAAACTGATGTTTGGACAATTGCTATTCACAGCCCAATTCTAAATTCTAGAAAACCAGGCTGTGTTCCAGCAATTCCACTCATCCTATGTGCTCAGTGAAACTTCACATGTGGAATAAATTACCAATGGAATTTGATTAAATCTCATTGACCTGAATGGCTTCTGATTGGTGCAACCTCTGTCTGGTGACAGAGGAGTCTGCTGGCAGTTGCAGACAGCATCTTGTAGCTGTTCTGCAGCAGCAGCAACTGTAAATATCTTTAGTATTTTACGTTTCATTGATTTATTTGTTGTTGCATTTTATGTTTTATAAAAAAAGTTGTTTCATGACTTTTATGTCCATGTACAGAGAAACTATGTATTGTCACTTTTTATTGGCGATAGTTTATGTTGAAACAATTATTGATGCCATATACAGTTTTTTAGTACTTATTAAAGTTCGCTGCGCAGTGGACACATGAAACATACAAACACATTATCTCTGCTAAGCTTCCATCCGGTGACTGATGTGATGTACTCTGGACCCATGTGTAAGCTCACAGACAGGGCCCTCTTATCGTATTGAAGCCCATGGAGCAACGCAGTGGGGAGTGGGCCTTGACAGGGCCAGAGAGGGGGCAGGTGAAGTTAGGGTCAAGGGGTGTGGATAAAATTTATATTTAGTTTGGGGGGGAGGAGAATAAGGGTTTAAATAACGGCCATTTTAGTGAAGTGGCCATTCTAATCAAAACCTCACTTACCTGTTACTTGTAGCAGGCTGTGTGGTTTGTTTTTCTCTTTCAGACATGGCTTCTGCTGAAGAGATCCTGGCTGGTGTCCTAAGAATGGTGGAGGAGAAGGGCTGCAGGATCAATTGGGGGTCCCGTGCACTACCGCTCCCCCCCCGCGGTGATGGAGAGGAGGTCAAGATGAAGGGCACGACCGCCCCAACGGCTCAGCCCAGGAGCTGCACCCACGGAGCTGAGGAGCCGGAGTCCGTCGTCCGGCGGACCGGGAGGGAAGGCCCAGGCGGGTGGACAGGCCGCAGGAGCAGGAGCGCGCCGGTCGGGCGCTGGGCAGGTGTGGAGGCCTGCAACGCGGAAAGAGCCTCGCCGCAAGTCCGCGGGCGGGAGGGCAAGCCTGGATGCCGGATCCGGCACGGCAGAGGAGGCAGCTGGACAGCATGGCGTTGGGCGAACAGACAATCAGCGCCCTGGTGAGTCCGCCCCTGGTGGCGATGCTGGAGGGCAGGGAGCAGGGATGCAAGCAGACAGCATGGCGCTAGCGCCCCTACAGGTGGATGCAGAGGATAGGGCAAGGGCAGATTTAACCCCTGCAGGGACCAGGCGCAGGGGCAAAGACAGGGAGGGGGTTCAAAGGATGGGAGCCCAGGTGAATGGTGGATCAGTGGGGGAAGTGACTTCCAGCCCCCAGGAGGTCATCAGGGGACCCAGTGCGGACACAGTAAGAGACAGGAGGATGGGTACAGGGGATGTGGAAGAGAGGCAGAGTCCGAGGAGGAGTGAGCACGGCAGGGGAGCCAGAGAAGAGCGGGAGCCCCCCAGGGGTTGCTCCCAGGGTCAGCGGGTCTGGAACAGGAGGCGGAGAGAGAGTGGAGAACAGCACAGTGACAGCGGCAGGCACAGCGTACGGAGAAGGGCAGCGGAGGGAGGGAGACACTGGAGCAGGAGCCGGTCCAGGAGCCAATGGGGGAGATGGAGGTCCAGCACCAGAGAAAGGAGGGAGAGATATCAGTGCAGTGCATCGGTATCGTCAGCCAGTTCACAGGGAGAGCAGAGGAGCGCATACGGCCGGGATGGTCAGGCGGCAAAGCACCGCCAGGAAGGGGACCGCGGAAAGGAACGCAGGGAGGATGGGCGGGTAGGGCAACATGCGGGCAGACTACCCAGGTTATCTTCTCTCAGCAGGTCAATGCGAGTCTCACCTACGGCCTTGAGGAGGGGCCAGGCGGACAGGAGTCAGCGACAACTGGATACTCCGGAGCCTGGCAAGGCGGATGGACAGACGGCAACCCCGCGATCGTCCACGGTCGGGGGCATTGGTGAGTCACGACATACACCACATACTGGGACCTTAATGGGTTGCTTGAAATCTTTTTTAGAATCATGGACGGGTGAAGAGGGGTCATCTCCACAGTATGGTCACCAGAGGGCGGGAAAGAAAAGGAGCAAGGGGCGGAGGTGGCGCGCAGATTGAGCGTCGGTGAAGTGGATGAGGGGGCGGCAGTAGCGGGGAGAGCGGAAGGGTCGGGAGACCAGGTAGTGGGACACGGCGAGATAGCGGAAGTGGCACGGCAAAATGTCCATGTCTCTTTTGCCAGGCCGCTGGGGTGCCACTTGAAAGTTGAAATAAAAAATAATTTGGAAAGGTGAGTTCATGGAAATTTTCTCCTTGCTCCCACTCAAGGAATTCCTCGATTTAAAGGAGGAGGACAAGAAAGACGCCAAAAAAGAAGAGGAGGAGAAAAGGCGACGGTATCGAAAAAGATACCGAAGACTTTCGGGAATTGGCTCAGGGCCTTTTGTATTCTGGCGAGCGTAATCGGGGAAAAGTCCCTAGATCGATGCTCGCAGCTCTTTTGCTATCTAGATGGGATAGGTGATGCTTACAGGACTTATGGAGGTTTGGCATGGTGGCGTACGATGAACACTTCCGTCAGCGGTTAGCAGCAAACCCTAGCATGAGGTGGGACCAAATGGACCTACCGTTATGGATGAAACTAATGATGGCGCAGAAAAATGCGCCCTTTCAGGGGACGGTCGGCCGGACAGAAAAAAGGGTTCTGTTGGCTCTACAATGAAGGGCAGTGTAAGTGGGGGGCTTCGTGTAGATTTAAGCATGAATGTTCCGGATGCGGGGGCAATCACGGCGCTAGCAGGTGCTTTAAGAAAGGAAAAGCTAACCTTGGGGGTGCTACAGGGTGAACAGCGACAGCGGTTACACATGGGAACGTCGCCAGTGAGGGTCGGCGCGATGCTGCCTTGGCTAAGGCTATACGGTAATCAGGCAGACACGAGATTTCTGTGGCAAGGGTTTACAGAAGGCTTTATGATCCCATTTAGGGCTAAGGGTCCGGGAACTATGTGTGCAAATCTTAAGTCAGTGCGGGAACACCCGGGGATAGTGAGGGAGAAATTAATGAAGGAAGTCCAATTGGGGAGCATGGCGGGGCCATTTCTGTTCCCACCATTAGACGATTTGCGGGTGTCTCCGTTGGAAGTGGTCCCAAAAAAGGAGGCGGGAAAATTTTGCTTGATACATCACTTATCGCACCCACAAGGAGCTTCGGTGAATGATGATATCGACGTGGCCCTGTGTTCTGTATCCTATGCATCATTCGACAAGGCAGTTGGTTCGGAAGGCTGCTTCCCATACATCCGGAATGTCACCACCTACTAGGGTGTTTCTTCGAAGGGGTTTCTTCGTGGACCTGTGTTTACCTATGGGCTGTTCCATATCGTGTTCCTATTTTGAAAGGTTTAGCACCTTTTTGGAATGGGTGGTGCAGCGAGAGTCGGTCGGGGGGCAAATCGTGCATTACCTCGACGATTTCTTGTGCGTGGGGCCGGCGGGAACCGAGAGGTGTGGTCAGATATTGAAGGTATTTCAATGGGTTGCTCATTCTTTTGGGGTTCCACTGGCAGGGGATAAGACGGTCGGCCCCACCTCTTGCCTCAGTTTCCTCAGTTTGGAGATTGACTCGGTGAAAGGGGAATGTAGACTGCCCTCGGACAAACTACGTACGCTTTACCAGCTAGTAGACACAATGAAGGGTGCGAGAAAGGTGACCTTACGGGGGCTGCAGTCCCTATTGGGGAGCCTAAATTTTGCTTTGCGGGTGATCCCTACGGGCAGAGTTTTTTGCAGGCGGCTAGCTCGGGCAACAAGTGGGGTGCGGCTACCAACGCACTACGTTAAGGTTTCGACGGATATGAGAGCGGATCTGGAAGTATGGGGACGATTTCTGAAGGAGTTTAACGGTACAGTAATTTTTAGGGAGCCGGGGGTATCGTCTGAGGACATAGGCCTGTTCACAGACGCTTCAGGGAGCGTAGGTTTCGGGGCTTATTTGTCGGGACAATGGTGCGCCGAAGAGTGGCCGGCGGAATGGAAAGCTAGCTCGCTGATCAGGAATCTAGCGTTCAATGGCACTATGGGGGAGGCAGCTCACGAACAAAAAAGTGATCTTTTATTCAGATAATATGTCAGTAGTTCAGACTATCAACGGACTGTCGGCATCATTGCCGGTAGTAATACGGTTATTAAGGCACTTGGTGCTGCTCTGTATGGCTAGCAATATAGTGTTTAGGTCAAGGCATGTACCGGGGTTCTTGAACAGAGTGGCTAACGCACTGTCTCGTTCACAGTGGGAACGTTTTCAGGAAGAAGCGCCAGAAGCACAGGAGGAGGGCTTGGCATGTCCGGAGGAAATGTGGCAGCTCGGGACATCATGCTTGGGGAGTTCGTAAGGAGTTCCTTGGCACCGGGCACTTGGGCAGCATACGAAAAGGTTTGGCACGAATGGGATGAGACGGTGGCACAAGTTGGGGGGGACCTTTCAGCAGGTTATCGGCTAGATGTGCTGTTATGGGTACTGTGTCGACTATTCGCTAAAAAAGTGTCTCGAACTATGGTAGACAGGCACATGTCGGCGCTGGCTTTCCTATTCAAGTTTAACGGATGGGAGGACATAACCAAACACAAGCAGTACGTGGCTTTCGGAGGGGCAAAAAATCTGTGGATACAAGGAGGCCGGTGTCCTTTGCGGTGTTGCAAAGGCTAGTGGAGGTGCTGCCTACCTTATGTTCCTCAACATATGAGGTGGTATTATTTTTCAGGGCGTTTGCGTGAGCCTTCTTCAGGGCTTTCCGAATTGGTGAGCTAGTCAGTATCAACAAAATAGGGGTTGGTGGGCTGCAATGGGGGGACGTGATAGTCAGCAAAGACAGGGTGATGATCAAGTTAGGTCATTCAAAAACTGATGTTTTTGGAAAAGGATGCTCAGTGACATTGTTCGATCTGCCAGCGTCCAAGGTTTGCCCAGTGGCTTGCGGGATCAGGTTCTTGGAAATCCTCCCCAAAAAGGAAGGTTGTTTTTTCATCCATGCGGATGGAACGGCGTTATCCCGTTTTCAGTTTGTTAGGATATTTCGTCGGGGCCTAATAGAGTTGGGCCTGGACCCAGTGCAGTTCGGGACACACTCTTTCCGAATTGGGGCAGCAACGGAGGCGGCGCGGCTAGGCCTGGGTGACGAGCGGATCAAATGGATTGGGAGGTGGGAATCTATTCGGTTCCGCTCGTATGTGAGACCTGACAGGTTGGTGTGATGGTGGGATGGGGCATCTCTTCTGTTTATGTTACTCTGCTGTTCACTGTTTTATTTATTTCAGGTCGATTGGTGTGGTTGATCGGACATTCATATGTGTATTAGGCTCAGAAGAGGGCCGCAGTGAGAAGGAATGGAACACAGCTGGGCTTTCCTAGGGAAACAGTTGTCCTATCGTGGTTTGGATTCAGGGGTTTCAGTTGGCAGAGTATCAGTATGGAATTGTTTCGCAGGATTGGTAAGGGGTTTATCCCAAATGTAGTATTGGTTCACGGTGGGAGGAATGACCTGGGTTTAATCCCCCAGTGCGAACTGTTGAGGAGGATGAAGAAAGATTTGGATCGGCTGCGCGAGCTGGTTCCCGGATTGATAGTTGTTTGGTCGGAAATGGTCCCCCGTTTTACGTAGAGACACGCCAGGGATCCAGCCGCGATAGCACAATGTAGGGGAAAAGTCAATAAGACCATGGAGGTTTTTGTTCATAGGATAGGTGGTGTGGTTGTGCGGCACCATGAGTTGGAGGGCATGTTGCCCGGATATTTTAGGAAAGATGGGGTGCATTTATCGGACGTGGGCTCCGATTTGCTTAATTAGGGTTTCCAGGATGGGATTACTCAGGCCCTATTTATGTGTGGTGGGGGTCGCACATAAGCTTAAGGTGGTCAAGTCATGTGCTGTGGCGGAATAGGGAGTGGGTTAAATAGGGTCTAGGTGGAATAGGAAGGGGGTAGGCCAAGGTCTAGGCTGGAATAGGCCGGAGGGGAAAAGTGGTTGGTAGGTTCTTGCTCGTTGGTGGCTACGAACCTGGGGGTGTAGGGGTGTCTGGATACACACCTACAGTTAAACATATGGTTTTGAGGCCTCTTTGGTAGGCCATGTGTGAAACGTTATGCATTATTGGAATGTTTATTATTGTTATTTGGTAGGGTCATTGTCAGGGGTATTGGGCATGAAGGACGGAAGTAATTAGTGCTTGTGACAATGACCCTAAATTGTTAAATTATATATATATATATATTTATAATTAATAAAGCTGTGGACTTTATACTCCAACAGAAATTGGTGTCGAGTGTCATTTAATTAAGAAATTAGCACATGCCGAATAACGACTGTGCACATGTCATGTCTTTTTCCCAATTGTACAGCGCTGTGGAATATGTTTGGCACTTTATAAATACCAGTAATAAATAAAAATAAAAAAATAAATAAATGTGCTTAAAGAATCATGAAATAATTTGTATCATGCCAAGCAAGGCCAGTATATGTTCATCTTTCTATATAATATCAACTTAAAATTACTGTTATTATTTTTTAAATTGCAAAGCATAACTGTCATATTTTAATTGGCTATTAGAATGCCTCCAATCCCCCAAAAATGATATTTCATCTTTAACAGCCAATATATGTCCCATAATTCCAGTTGGTCCTGCATAATGAAGTATTGAAGCATTAGTACCAGACGCAACTCTCTTTTCTGCGTAATTAAATGAATAACAAATGTTGCTAATTCCTGAGACAGGTTAAAGTTCAGTATGTCAGATATTGATGTTAACCTTTAACCTGAAATGTTCACAAAATTTAGGAAAGGGCTGAAATAAATTAGAGTGAGGAATGAAAGGTTGAATAATAAATCTACAATACTTTTATGTATTAACAATATAAAGACAAAACACATTAAATATTACATAAACTATAGGCTGGATTCTCAAAGCAGAGTAAAAATTTACTTAAAAGGTTACTCCATCCAACAACACAGTGTTTTAACCCCTTCAGGACCGGACTGTTTTGGCCATGTTGTACGTTAAGGACCAGAGCTGTTTTAACACTTTTGTGGTGTTTGTGTTTAACTGTAATTTTCCTCTCTCTCATTTGCTGTTCCCATACAAATTATATATTGTTTTCTTTACATACCATTATTTGTATCATCTCATATAATTTTTCTTTAAAAAAAAAATGGTGAAATGTTTTAAAAAAACAAAACTTTTTTTACTTTTACTTGAAAAATCTTTTACTTATCTACAAAAGCTAATGAAAAAACTGCTAAACTGGTTCAAAATGTTGTCCTGAGTTTAAAACCACCCAGTGTTTACATGCTTTTTTGCATTTTTTGTTGTTGCAAGTTATAGGGCTATAAGTACAAGTAGGACATTGCTTTTTCAAAATACATATTTTTAAAATGTATCAAAAGTGACATTGTAACTGTTATCTGTCATAAATCTCTGTATCACACATCACATGTACATATATTTTTTTTAAAGTTATGAGCGCTAACTTGCACCAGTGTTTGTGACTAAGTGGCTACTAAAAAAGACTGAACATACCCCATTTGAGTTGTCTTCTTTTGCAAATGGTATGCCATCATGGGGGTAATTCTCATTCCTGGGCTACCACATACTCTCAAAGGCAACACAACCAGCCTGGCAAATTTCAATGTAAAAAAATGTGACCTTTATATTTGACCCTGTAAGTTTCAAAAACAATATAAAATCTGTACATGGGGGGTATTGTTATACTCGGGAGACTTCGCTGAATACAAATGTTAGTGTAAAACATATCACAGCAATTATATCATCAGTGAAAGTGCCGTTTGTATGTGAAAAATGCAAAACATTTCACTTTCACTAACAATATCATTGCTGTGGTATGTTTTACTGTTTTGAAACACTAATATTTGTGTTCAGCGAATTCTCCAGAGTAAAACAGTAGCCCCCATGTACAGGTATTAGGGTGTCATGGAAAGTTACAGGGTTAAATACAGTGCTAGCAAATTAAATTCTCTGGACTTGGCCTCAAATTGCAATCAATAAAATTACTTAATTATGTAAAAATATTACATAAATATGCATGTAGTATTTAAATATATATATACATGTTTATATATTTGAAATCTACATGTATATTTATGAAATTATTTATCTAATTATGTATATGGATATATATATATTTCGTATTATTTTTATTTATTTATATATACATAGATATATATGTATACATATATATACATATATATGTATATATATAATTTCATTCTAAGTGTATTTTGATATATATATATATATATATATATTAATATCAAAATACTGTTAGAATAAAATGACATATTTATATATATTTTTTTAAATTATTTACTTATTTATATTTTATAATATATATATATATATATATATATATATACAATATATAGTTATTATTTATATTATATATATACGTGTGTAATTTAATTCTAAGTGTATTTTTATATTAATATATGCATATATTAATATAAAAATACACTTAGAATTAAACTCTAAGTGTATTTTTATATTAATATATGTATATATTAATATAAATATACACTTAGAATTAAATTACACACGTATATATATAATATAAAAACTATATATTGTATATATATATATTAAACTACACACGTATATATATATATATATATATATATATATATATATATATATACATATATATAATATATATAATAACTATATATATTGTGTATATATATATATATATATATATATTATAAAATATGTAAATATAAAAGTATGTATTTACACATATATAATTATATTTTTTATTTATTAACAATTTTTATTTTTTTATTTTACACATGCAGGAAGACTGCCTGTCAGTTCAGACAGTCCCCCATCAGGCAGATACACAGGCACCTATTGCAGCCATGTGAACGATCACATGACCCGCGGGGGCCTAATTCACAGGGGGCTGTCTGGGTTTTCAGGCAGTCCCCCCAGACCAGGAGCAACGCCGATCGCCGGCAGGTAACGACGGCGATTGGGTGAGTAACTTACCGTTATGATGGTTCAGGACCGTCATCGGTCCTCAAGGGGATATTTCGGATGACGGACCTGTGTCAGCGGTCCTGAAGGGGTTAAAAAACTGATCCCTGACCCTGTAAAAAAAAAAAAAAGAAAATAGCTAAAGTTTACATCTGTTTCAAATTATTCTCCCAGCAGATCGATCCTCTCCTACTGTCATCACTCTCCCTAGCTGTAGGGGGGACATGGGCGGCACAGGGGGTGGGGGGGTGCTGCTATTAAATGTATGTCGCCAATGTATGTCGTTGGTGTCTGACAACAGACACCAACTATGCACAAAATAACATTAGCCAGCTCAAAAATGTTTCTTCCATGCTGGCTAATGACACCCTTTTGACACTGCTAGTAAATGGGTTAAACTGGGTTTAATAGGTTAAACTCATTTCAAACCTAAAAGGTGCACATTCAGATAGTCAAGCACTATTGCCACTTCAAATTAGCAAAGTGGTCATGGTGTTTGGAGTAACCCTTTAATAACAATTTTGCCATTGACTTCATTGGATGAATTGCTATTCAGTAAGCAGAGTAAACCTTATTCTGGCACTGTAAGAGAATCTATCTAGCCCCATATGGGGGACAAAAAGAAATCTGAAGATGATTCAGATGTAATAAAAATGATGGGAAATTAAACAAAACAAAAATGTTTGCAAAAGATCTTATCTGAAACGTGTTTATTACGCAATTTTGCAAATGAATAGTAAGGTTCAAATTAATTCTAGGATGAAAGATATTTTAGATTGATATGCTTTTATCATAAGACAAATGGATATGTGGTTGATTATTTTAAACCTATGAAATGCCAATGCCATGAGTAATGCATTGCTCACTCCTTGAAACTAGATGAGTTAAACAGAAACTACTGAGCATTAACTCTTTCACCACCAAGTACTTCTCAAGGTGTTAATTAACCAACATATAAAGTGTGCATAGAGCTATAAACACCCATCAAGCATAGTTGAATACAGTATAAGTTAAAGGGACACTATAGTCACCTGAACAACTTTAGCTTAATGAAGCAGTTTTGGTGTATAGAACATGCCACTGCAGCCTCACTGCTCAATCCTCTGCCATTTAGGAGTTAAATCCCTTTGTTTATGAACCCTAGTTACACCTCCCTACATGTGACTTCCATAAACACGTCCTGTAAAGAGAGCCCTATTTAGGCTTTCTTTATTGCAAGTTCTGTTTAATTAAGATTTTCTTATCCCCTGCTATATTAATAGCTTGCTAGAGCCTCCTGTATGTGATTAAAGTTCAATTTAGAGATTGAGATACAATTATTTAAGGTAAATTATATCTGTTTGAAAGTGAAAGTTTTATCATGCAGGCTCTGTCAATCATGGCTAGGGGAGGTGTGGCTAGGGCTGCATAAACAGAAACAAAGTGATTTAACTCCTAAATGACAGTGAATTGAGCAGTGAAATTGCAGGGAATGATCTATATACTAAAACTGCTTTATTTAGCTAAAGTAATTTAGGTGACTATAGTGTTCCTTTAACCCCTTAAGGACCAAACTTCTGGAATAAAAGGGAATCATGACATGTCACACATGTCATGTGTCCTTAAGGGGTTAAAAAGGAAACTACTTGTGTAAACATAAAGGGCCAACTGATAAAACCGTGGTGGTTGAAATGTGTTTTGGAAAGTTATTCACTTTAAAGTATTTACTTTATTTCATCGTTTGGTATTATTTCTTGTCTTTCTGTTCCTTTTTTTAATATTGATCGTAAATAATAAAAAAGTTTTTTTTTTCCATTGATTCATTGGCTGGTATGTTAGAGGCTTCTCTAATACCCAAAGCCAATGAAGGGGGCAGCCTGTAACATATTATAGCCTGATCAGGGCTCTAGTACATGTGAGTGGTTTTATCGACAAAATTGTGCACTAATCCACATTAGTATTGTAATACTAAATAAAATGTGTATTTTTTTTTCTTCATCTTTTTGCCCTGTTATTTTGTAGATTTGTATATGCTCCTTATTCTGTGTATCAGAAGATTGTAGAATCTTTGCTTGTTTATGTTGACACAAGAAGATTTAAAAGACAAGTATTTTCCTTTTTCCTTTATATTGTATACCACTATGCAAGATGGGTGTTTATAGCACTGTGCAAACTGTACATGGTTGTTTATTTGTACTCTTTGTGTGTGTGAGACACGTCATTTAGAGGAGTACGTGCACTTTGGTTGTTTTGCTAATTCATTATTGAAGCGCCGTACATATTATCTGTTGTTAAATTTCAAGGTGCTGTTTAGTGATATTTAGACAATAAACTGACTGTGATTATTGCTTAGTTATTTGCTTAAATAAAGCCATTCTGTCACCGTCTGGAGTCTTTAGACAACTTGCAAAGGCCAATCAGGATTACATAGCCGATGTGTGTCCGGTGGCCTGGGTGTGCAGTGGAAGGTGAGTTATACTCACCAGAACCTTTCCTTCATGCACACCCTCATGTTTTTCCATATGGTCCTCCTCAGCTCCTGGCACTTCAGGTCCTGGGAGACAACAACAGCAATTCACATGCGCAAGAGTACAACATTTAGGTCTTTGGAGGACCCAGCGAGATTGTGTGATACTCCATAGACAGACCCTTTCCACCTCAGCTGTCACTAGTAGGGCTTGGGGACTTGACAAGCTTTCACAAGGCTTGACTCCGCCTTCTCGTCATGCTTGTCAAGCAGAGGAAAAATACTAAGCCAAAGTAGTGTCTACTTTGTCTTCGTATCTCTTTTGACACAGTTTGTGTGAGTATTTCATAATTATTTTATCTTTATGAGATTTATTTTTTTAAATTTATTTTGGAAGGGGAGGTGGCAGAGACACTTTAATTATTAATTTATTGATTATTTGCTGTAGCAAATTATGAAATAATTCTGCACAAGAACCTTGATCACGACTCCTGCATGGTAAATTTCAATCAATATATATGATATCTACATTAACACGAAAATGCTGCATTGATAGTAAAAAGCATTTAAACTCAGCTGCAGTACTGTAATTTGTTTCCATGAAGGTTTCCCTTTAATTATTTTTGTTCCATTTGCAATATGATCTAGCTGTGAATTGACTGCTTGGCATAGATTTTGTGTCATTATGATGAGCAGAGAAGTACTTAAATTTGAGCAACGCATACAAGAGTGCGTAGTGAAGCAGAGTCATATAGCAATGTCATTTATTTTACATCTGGCTTGCATACAGTCACTCTGAGATCTGGATGTACAAATGAAAATAAATCAGAAAACAGGGATAATCCAAGCAGAAAATGAATAAAACATGTTTATCAAGATACCAAAGGTAGACTTCTGTTTTCAGTCATGTCATCTTTGAAGACTGAGATAGGAACAACTATCAGAGTTTATCAGATATTTTTATTTATTTATATATTTATATAAAAGAAGTGGTGAGTGTACTTAAAGAGGAAATGTCACACATTTAAATGTATACTACAATGAGCAAAATTATAAACGCAACACTTTTATTTTTGCCCCCATTTTTCATGAGCTGAACTCAAAGATCTAAGACTTTTTCTTTGTACACAAAAGGCCTATTTCTCTCAAATATTGTTCACAAATCTGTGTAAATCTGTGTTAGTGAGCACTTTCCTTTGCTGAGATAATCCATCGACCTCACAGGTGTGGCATATCAAGATGCTGATTAGACAGCATGATTATTGCACAGGTCCTTAGGCTGGACACAGTAAAAGGCCACTCTAAAATGTGCAGTTTTATCACACAGCACAATGCCACACATGTTGCAAGTTTTGAGGGAGCGTGCAATTGGCATGCTGACTGCAGGAATGTCCACCATAGCTGTTGCCCGTGAATTGAGTGTTAATTTCTCTATTATAATCCGTCTCCAAAGGTATTTCAGAGAATTTGGCAGTACATTCAACCGGCCTCACAACCGCAGACCATGTGTAACTCCACCAGCCCGGGACTTTCACATCCAGCATTTTCACCTCCAAGATCGTCTGAGACCAGCCACATAGACAGCTGCTGCAACAATCGGTTTGCATAACCAAAGAATTTCTGCACAAACTGTCAGAAACCATCTCAGGGAAGTTCATCTTCATCCTTGTCGTCCTCATCGGGGTCTCGACCTGACTGCAGTTCGTCGTCGTAACCCGACTTGAGTGAGCAAATGCTCACATACGATGGCGTCTGGCACTTTTGAGAGGGGTTGTCTTCATGGATGTATCCCGGTTTTCACTGTACAGGGCAGATGGCAGACAGTGTGTATGGCGTTGTGTCTGTGAGTGGTTTACTGATGTCAACGTTGTGGATCGAGTGGCCCATGGTGGCGGTAGTTTTATGTTATCGGCAGGCGTATGTTATGGACAACGAACACAGGTGCATTTTATTGATGGCATTTTGAATGCACAGAGATACAGTGACGAGATCCTGAGGCCCATTGTTGTGCCATTCATCCACAACCATCACCTCATGTTGCAGCATGATAATGCACGACCCCATGATGCAAGGATCTGTACACTTCCTGGAAACATCCCGGTTCTTGCATGGCCAGCATATTTGGGATGCTCTGGATCGGCGTATACGACAGCGTGTTCCAGGTCCTGCCAATATCCAGCAACTTCGCACAGCCATTGAGGAGGACCAACATTTTACATGCCACAATTAACAACCTGATGAACTCTATGCAAAGGAGATGTGTTGCACTGTGTGAGGCGAACAGTGGTCACATAAGATACAAATTGGTTTTCGGACCCCCCCCTCCCCCTCCCCCGGACCCACCAAGTCCGTAAAACTGCACATTTTAGAGTGGCCTTTAATGTGGCCAGCCTAGGGCACACCTGTGCAATAATAATGCTGTCTAATCAGCATATTGATATGCCACACCTGTGAGGTGGATGGATTATCTTGGCAAAAGAGAAGTGCTCATTAACACATATTTAGACAGATTTGTGAACAATATTTGAGAGAAATAGGTATTTTGTGTACATAGAAAAAGTCTTAGATCTTTGAGTTCAGCTCATGAAAAATGGGGGCAAAAACAAAAGTGTTGCATTTATAATTTTGTTCAGTATATAATTACTCTGGTATAGATTGTTAATCAATATGTTTCTGTCCAATATGGAAGCAAAACTATTTTTTTAATCTAAATTTAGCAATAAACCCCTTCACTTACAAGTTCATTAAAAATTTTAAACATTTATTTGATTATAGTATCGAAGTTAACACTACATTCCTTCACATATATTAAATGTGACCAAAATAGATTAATAAAAATGGTCCAATACCCAGCTTAGGGGTATTACAGGACCTACAATTAAGTATCTTTTATACCATAATCATGTAAACAATCAAGAATTCTTAATTAATTTTTTTGCATCCGACATTCAATAGGAAATGCCAACCAGAGAAACACCCTTTTGGGAAGGAACATTCAGCAAAAAAGTACTACATAATGTCATATAAAATACCCTAATCAATATACTGAAAGAGTAACTATTGGAAAAATAAAATATATGATATGATAAAGGCAGTGCAATAAAAAGCAATACAAATACCCTAATCAATATACTGAAAGAGTAACTATTGGAAAAATAAAATATATAATATGATAAACACAGTGCAATAAAAGGTAATGCAAAAAATAAATAAATTAAAATGTACTTATGTTTAAAGTTTTCCTGGATATACACCAGGCAGAAGCTCTTTTCCCATATGCTACCGCACAGGAGCGATCTATAGGATTTTAGACTACTTCCCAGAGACGTTATTTAGAATGAATGAAACTGTTCTGTAGTCTCAGTTGACACAATTCTGGGCAGAGCCATTTTCCAGGATTTGGCTGTCTCCTGGATGAGAAAGCACTCAGTACATGTTGTGCATTCTGCATTTAGACATGAGCATTCTATGCCACTCTCAGAGCTGACTGCCAAATCACTGTTAACCCATTTCTGCAGTACTGAGTTAACACAAACTATCCACATGCCTCTCTCTCTATCCCATCTGTGTATCCCTTCCCCATCTCTCATCACTCTCCATTTATGTCTATCTCACAGATATGCCTTTGCACCCCATCAAAGAGTAGCAGAGCATTGTTAGATGCAGATTTAGAGTCAAGGTTGGACTTTTTTAGAATTGGGGTGATGGTTGCGTGCTTGAAGTGTGAATGAAATATTCAAGAGGAGAGGACGAGATTGAATATTTTAGTGAGGGGCAGAGCAAGAGATGTGAGGGAATAGGTTTGAAGCAACAAGTGGTTGGGCTGGAGGACTGAAGCAGAGCAAAAACCTCTGCTGGTGTAGCAGGTGCGAGTGAGCACAAAACAGAGGAGGGTGCAGGCTTATGGGAAGTATTGGCAGGGGTAGGAGAGAGATCTCTTTACTGATCACGGGTATACATTACTTTAAATATAAGTGACATTTGGACTATGTACAATTATTCTTTAATACAAACTATAAAGTTTTATGCTAAGCAACATTTCAAGATTGTATATTTGCCATGATGATGGTGCTAAAAGAGGACTGATGTTATGCACAAGTTATATTTTCACTACTGGTCCAAATTATTGTTTCTTTCCTATAAAAAACTAATTTAATAAAATTTTAATTCTAAATAAAATAGTTTGGTAAGAACTTCTCCAAAAGCCATATTGAATCCTAATTGTTATAACAAGCCATAGCTGCTTTAGCACTTGGAATGTCACCTCTCAATTCTAACATTTTTCAGGATGGTTCCAAAAGTCAAATATGTTTAAAAGCGTTGTGCTTATGTTTTTGGACTGTGGCATTCCAGCAACTTCAATGTAAGGCTTTTATTACTGTTTTATTAAATATTATTTGTACTATTTTAACTGGGTATTCCTTTTTCCTGTTACATGGAACCATGATATTCGCATAATCCAGTGGACGTTTCATTTCACACCAAGGCTATACTACCTGAGCCCGTTACTTTTAACAGGTTCAACTAAATGTGAGGGTGATAGTTACTATATACTATATATTCTAATGTCTACAGAACTGTATACTATTGTGTTGTCCTATGAGAGGTTTCAGTCTCTTTCATTTTAGTTTATTTAAAGTTTATTACGGGTACAGTTTTTTATATTTCTAATCACCTGATGCACCCATAAAAGTGCTGTATATTATTACACAGTGTGACACAGTTTGTTTGAAGTGAATACACATTTTAAAGTATCTTTGTCTTGTGCTGGTCACTATTTATTGTTGATTGTACTTATTGTAAGGGTTTATTCTACACTGTTAACCAGATGCACTTTATTTTAGTGTCAGATACTACACACTGTATGCACTTAATTAGATTCAAACACACCCCTGCAATCAGATGCAAAAATTGCATGCTAACACATCTCTGTATTAAAGCACTAAAATTATATACAAACACCCCTTCAATAAAGCACCAACACTAAACACAAAAGCACATCGACATTTAAAAGTCAATACAACATGCAAGCACACCTCTGCATTCAAACACAAATACACTACTGTATTTCAATGACATCACTACATACAAATACACCCCTACATGCACACATATACTCTACATACCAACGTGCTTACATTCAACTGCACAAACATTGCTCATAACTCCAACCTGCAAGGATGGGAAAATAGTAAAATAGTGGATCCCCACCTGGTATAGCATTGTTGAAGTTGTACGACAGATGGTAATCTACTCTTTGGCTACTCTTGCAGTAGAGGGGGGGGAGGGCAAAAAAATTCTCGCACCAGGGCTTTCTCTGCATCAGTTCCACCAAAGACTTGAGGGAAGTAATAGGTTTTTATCTAGTGCTAAACATGTGTTTTTAATCAGTGGCACCATTAAAATTGGGAATGACATTTGAAAGTAATGAAATTGAATTTGGTTAAAAGTATGTGCTCTAGTAAATATTAAAATTAATGTTATATTTATTAACTGCTAAAAAGAGCAAAAATAGTTATGCCTTGAACATTTTCTCAAATGTTCCTTGGTCCTAAAAAAGGAGAACCATTGGTCTAAAAAACATTAAGCAATAAACCAATAAAAATAATCCATCATTGTAATTTTAAAATAGACACTTGGACATAACACGCTAGATGGTTGCTTCAAACAATTATCCACAGTATTGATTCGGCAATGGTTTTTAGCTACTGCAGCATTAAAGAAAAGGAAGGATGATAATACAGTGTGCCCAAAAGTATTTTATACATCAATATTTATATCTGTTTGCAGTTGTCTTTATCATATTGATGGCATGTGTGTAGTGATTACATTTTAATTAACCTATAGTACTGAATCCTATCTGACTAGGTTCATTGTTTGGAAAGAAAAAAAAATTATCCAATTGTGGCCTACCAGATTGATTGGTTACTCATAAAGCATTTTTTTTTTTTTTTAGAAAATTGCAAAGGTACTTTGTAATGCTGAGTTGACTAACATTCAGACGTTGATATGCACAAAAGGCATTGCAGTCTCTCACATGTGTTTGATGCTTTCTACAGCAGACAAGTGACAATCAGTGGTGTTTTTTATAATGAAGAAAGTTGGTCCGGGCACATATATATGATTTTTAAGCAAATTTTATTGGAAAAACCATACATGACTTGAGCCTTTATGAAGCTGTGGTGGTTAGTGAATTTTCAAAATGGTAGGGTGCTAGTATGCACACTGATTGGTCATTCTCTAACCCAATGAAATGTTATATCCTCTTCAACACCATACACATATAGATACATGTAATTTGGAAACAATAACCATGTTAAAGAAGTCAGACTCCAACAACTGAAGCAGTTACCTAGTGACAGCCCTAGAAGACAGGGCAAAATATAGATTATGTCATCGATATGGTTAATGCATGCTGAGCATGTTTGATGGGTCTTTACACAGAAAATGAGGCATTTATATAAATATGTCCAAAAATCGTAACATGATCAGTTGCCCAGCCTTTCGGCATCATCTCCAGTCATCAACTGTTTATCTGGCCTTTTCTCTATAGCATCCCTCTATCATCTATTTGATGTTGTATAAATATAGTTCATTTTTGAGAGTTTAGAGGGCTTTTAGCCCATCTCTCAGAAGTGTTAATAATATGCTGTGTGTATATATTTTTCTGTATATGTGTTTCTTAGAGCTCTCTTGCTTTTGGTCCTCTGCTCTATAAAAAACGTTTTATTTTATTATTTCCCTTTATTTAATTTATACTTTTGTTGTCCATTATATTGATCATCCTCTCATAGAACCCAAAGCGAGTGGCCTTTTGCTTGCTTTAGCGTTATAATTACTTTTTGTTTTCTGATTTATATCTTAAGGGTTATTTCCTAGTCTAAAGCTTTTGGGTCCCTCTTTTCTTAGACCCATTAGCTTACTTTTAATATACTTTTGCACTTTCTAATCTCTGAAAAGAAAATTAAACAGCTAGTTTCTGACCTTCTCTTTAACTCTTTCAGTACTGGGTTAAGAATATCCTTCACTCTTTGATTGGTAATCTGAACACCACAAACTCATGATTTATTTTTTTTAGCAATGCAAGAATAGTTACATAAATAATTTTATTATGGATATATATTTAAAGATCCGTCTCACATTCATTTTTGCATGCCTACCAAGCAGTACTTCTGGACTCAGATAAGCAGGTAGTGGATTTATCTTCAAGTCTGACGTACACAGCAGCATCCTGACAACAGTGTGAGCATTGTTTAAAGACATATTTACAAACACAAATCATATGCTTTAAATTCTCATGTCAACCTAAATCCGTCTACAGACATTTGGGAGGCAGATTCCCAGTCACTCCATGCACCTGAATGCAGAAACAAAACATACAGTTTTATATCTTTCCATTAAATATGAAGGCTCCGCAACTATAAAACATGTAGATCCTAGGCTGTTGTCAAGGAAAGATATAGCCTGCACTGATGCACTATACTGTTAGATGCCAAACGCTGTTTGCAGCTGCAAAATGTTTCCTCCATTTCTATTGAAATGCGTAATTTAAACAAACATTATAGTGTTTTTAACCCGGCACCAGGGCCTAAATGCTCAGGGGGCCCATTGCACCATGCACCGAGGGCCACCCGATGGGTATTGGTGAGTAGGGGCCTAGTCAGGCACTGCGGTCCTTTAACAGATTGACTGAGCCCCTGTAATACCAGATGTTGGGAGGTTGTGAGATCCTTT
Organism: Pelobates cultripes; assembly: GCA_933207985.1. Classification (NCBI taxonomy): domain Eukaryota; kingdom Metazoa; phylum Chordata; class Amphibia; order Anura; family Pelobatidae; genus Pelobates; species Pelobates cultripes. The sequence continues at coordinate 264,621,915 of OW240913.1, forward strand.
TACTTCCTTCCAGCTGCATACAGAGCTGCATGTGAAGGAAAGGTGGCACATGAGGGGAGAAAGAAACAATAAGAGAGATGCCCCAGCCAGTCCCACACTCCTATCAGCCTCAGAACCAACAGGACCCAGAAAAGCCACTCTGCACACAAGGAATGTTAATAGGAGGGTGGCTAAATATAAACATTATTACATGTATGTGTGTATGTATGTATTTGTCAGTGTGTGTATCTATGTGTTTATTACTGTGTGTGTATGTGTATCTGTATGTTAGTGTATGTATGTGTCAGTGTGTGTATCTGTGTGTCAGTATGCGTATTTGTCAGTGGCTGTATCTATGCTTTTCTCAGAGTGTGTGCATGTGTCAGCATGTGTGTCAGTGTGTATATTTGTGTATCTGAGTGTGTATGTATGTATGTATGTGTCAGTGTTTGCATCAGAGTGTTTGACGGCGCTCTATAAATATCATAATACTAATATCTGTGTGTTTATCAATGTGTATGTGTATCTCTGTATGCATGTATGTGGAAGTGTATGTGTATAGGTGCATGCATTCCAGCAATCAAAGGCCAACACTATGTACAAACACACCCTTGCAATCAGAGATTCCCTCAGCACTGCCCATCCTTTTACCTCCTGTAATGTAATTGGAAAGACATGGACTCTTCTGGCGGCGACCCAGTCTAGTGCTCATCATAGAGGAGCACTTGGGAACTGATGTGCATGCAAAGCTTCTTATAAACTTCTGCATCACATGATAGAGTTTTACTCTGTCAGTGCAGCCAAAGTGCCTCTTGTGACTGTCAGGAAGACAGCCAGCAAAGGTGGATTTAATCCTGCAATTTAAATTTGCAGCTTCTAAAAAAAAAAAATGACTAGGACACGGCACCCAGACCACTGATTTGAGATGGAGTGGTCTGCTGACTTTAGTATCTCGTTAATAGATGTTCCAAAGCACTGACTTCCATATTTTTATGCTGATATTTTAAGGAATAAAATGAATACCATATGTTGCTTATGCACTCCTTTATTTAATATTTGTAACACTATGGAGATTTGTCTTGTGAACACCTTTTCCTCGTAAACACCTTCTACATACATCAATGGATAACTTACAGTCCACAAAAATGACGTATCTAGTTCAGTTGCCAGTGTCAATCCTCTGAATTACCACTGTGTATCTCGTTGCTGCAGAAAAAAGAATGTCAGCTGGGAAGGTAAAAAACATAATCAATTCCTTTTTTAAAGTAGTCATCTGTAGAACAGTGACACAGTGACAGTGTATTCAGCACATCAGCTGCTCCAATTCTTTACACATTACCACAGCTGGATTTGCAAGGGATGGGTCAAGGATTTCAATTTTGGCTATTCTACAAATCCATTTGAGAAACAGTCATGCAGCCCAATGACTCAGTTAATACTGCACCTGCTTAATCGTCAAACACCAAGTGTCCCCTCCCTTACTTCCCCCTTCACATCTGTTGCACTGCTCAAATAAATAAATAAACCGAACAAAAACTGTCTATCCCTGATAACGTTATATTCACGAAGGGTAGATAGCACGTGCTTTCTTGATTATGTAAAGACTTCTAAAATCAATTAGGTTCATTTTGAGATTAGCTGCTAGAGAACAAAAGAATTGCAAATAAAGTCGCATTAGCTATTCAAAGGTTAAAAGAGATGGATGGGTGCTTTCAATTGGGATGGGATATAGGGAGTGTAGAGAATTAGAGGTTACGACTTAAATGTGAAGAGTTTGAAGAAAACAGGTTTGATGAGTAGACAAAGCAATGCTGACTGTTTACCCTAAAGACAATGCACATCCTGATTTACTGAATTTTATATATCTCACATATCGATGTCTCTGATGCAGTGTGAATGAAAACATATTAAAGTATAAAGAGTGTTGCAACAATACAAGCCATGCCCAATCACAGTTCTTTTACTCTGTAAATAAAATGTAAATGGCTGGAAAATATTGGCTTCTCTACTGCCTGTTAACCATCACTCCTCCAAAAATATAGTAAGTTAGATTTTTATTTGAATATTATGACTATAAAAAAAATCCACATTCTATGAATTTATACTGCTGTCAATCAGGCACATACATCTTTTTCAGAGTTCTCTTGCCCTGTTGCTGGGCAGAATGACTGGCATACCCAGGACATACTTGAAAACGAGAGAAATCTCAATGTATCTTTCCTGGTAAAATATTTTACAAATAAATGTTTAAGGGTTTTGCCTTTTTTACTCAAGCAAAACTAGAAAGATATAGATTTGTTGCTTCTGACAGATTCATAAATAAGCTTTTTGTTGCCTTTTTTTGTCACTTTTTCTACCCCTGCTATCTGCCAAAATTTTTTAGCCTTCCTTTTAGTTTTGGTGACCCGGTTATAATTTATGATATATCAGTTATCTATAGCAGTAGGCTAGCAGTCCTAATTCGAGGCACTGTGGGCTCTCTCCTCCTGCAAGGGTAAAAATGTTTATATTGACTTTTCTTTTTCATGTTTACATTTCAGGAACAACCTGGAATGGAATTTACAGAAGACCCATCTGTCCTTGAGAGCATTATTAGTCCTTGTTTGTCTCTAGGAAATGTTCTAATGCTGTGTTGCCTAGAGGCATTAAAGAGATTTGCTTTCACTACACTTAGGAACTGCAATAGAGTCAAGTCTGGATACTTTCACTTTTGATTTAGTGGTAAATAACTCTGCCTTCTAAGTGATGCCATCACAGGTGAATGCATAATAGTTCATGGCTGGTATTCAATCATGCAGGTTTAAGGCTTTTCCAAGGGTTTTAAAACCAATTCTGGCCTATCCATTTTAAAAGCTGCCTTCTTCTCATTTGAAAGAAATGGTTTTCATAAATATTTTGCTGATTATTACATAGATACATTGGCTGAAAAAGTTCAGCCTTTTTCAAATTCTCAAATCTGTTTCTGATGTTGATTCAAAAGAAGTAAAACAAAATCCAATGTGAAGTGCTTTGCCATTTTGTAAAACCTAGGAACAAATTCCTTCTTGGCCCCAAAATTGCATTTAGATCGCTTCTTGGATGAAGAAACAGTTTCTCCACATATTAAATATTATATCCCTGAATATTATGTTTTTGCAAGAATTCATCCAGTTAATAATATGTACAGATTATTATATAACTAGATATGGGTAGATCAAATTTTGTGTCTACCTCGGCGGTTGGCTCTTTCAATATCGTTCTGTCAAATGGTACTTGAAAGCTGCTGGAAATTGGAGTAATGTCCACTATGCCTCATTTTAAGTGGCTTCATAATACTTCACCAATCTCTTCCTAATACCCTGGACGTCTATTGATTTTGGTCTATAGTTGGATCTGAAATGTCTCTGTAGGATTCCCTATTATCCATAGTTAAAACTTATCTACTTGTATATTTTTTTTCATTAGGGTGTAGCCAATAGCTCAATGTACCAGAATATTCAAATCTGCATGTCAACTACAGAAATCAGGATGGTCAACCAGAAGTTGTTCCTGGTCTAAAATCTGGAGGCTGTTTTTTCTCTACGATCTCCATGTGTGTTTTACTTCCAATACAGTGGGATGTTGGAAGAAAAACCATTAAAATCTGCCCAACTCATTCTCATTATGTTAAGGGGACTTTTTATTTTTTTTGTGAACTCATGTTTCTTTTTTTAAGGAAAGCCATTCATTTTTTTCTCTTTAACTTGAGAATGGTTACCATGGACACCAATATTCAAGGGAGGAGACTTTGTGTCCTACTCATCTACGATGGGTCTCTTATCAAGCTGGGAGACCTTTCTGTACATTAACTAACTACTAATTTGGTGGATCTACAAGGAGGAACTTAGATCACTCAACTTTGCTTTGGTGTCACCAGGCCTGAGTTCAATCCGGGGTAGATATCATGAGAAATTACCAGTGAGAAACCAGGAGTGCATGTGCTCACCAGGAATTATAAAATATATTTCAATAGACATGTGTAGAGATGTGTATTCCAGATATTACCACTGTTAACCTCTTGTGGGGTTGAAAACCAGGTTCTCGTTTTTAACAGGGACCAAAATGCATCTGATCACAGACACTGAAGATTATGGTAGTGGGCCAGATACCAAAATCTTTTGACTGTATTTATTCATTTCATTGCAATGATGTGGTGTATTTGGTGGATTAGTATATCTCTCCCACAGCTCATGTTCCAGAATTTTTCATAGGGGATTTATGGAACAAGTTTTGTGTCATTTAGTACACATACCATTTCATCCAGGACACAATCCTTGGATTTTGTTTAGCTACCCTATAGGGTAAATAAAAGTGGGTTTGCTTTCAATATATTATACTGTGAACAGAGAGTTTGCAGTATCATAATTTTTCCTAGACTATTCTGCAGATATGTAATGGGTCTACTAGTAAGTGTTATTTGTTTTGTATTTTGGAAAAATCTCCTTGATGACAGGGTACCATAATTTTATTCAACGACTAAGTCTCATCTCTATTTGAATAAGGAAATCAGTATTTGTATTATGATCATCATTCTTCATATAAGTATACCCATTCTCTGATATGTGACACTTGAAGACCAAATCTGTGCTCATTCTCATATGTCGATTACACTTGTGTCACCAGTGATGGCCAACATGGGCAGTCCTACATAGAAGAAGAGGGCAGTGCCTCCTAAAGGGGGTGTGTGTCAGCATGACGTTACATGCTCTGTGTGTGGTCATAACTCCCTGACACTATTCAGAACAGCACAAGAGTGTTTAATGATAAGCTTTTATTGTGCTTGTTGGGGACAGTTCCATGGTGTCCTGCAACAGGGTCCAGCTTAGGTTTGTAAGATAGAAGCCAAAAATGGTCCTTCCAGATCCAGGAGCTTTGCTAAATTAAGTAAGCTTAACATTATATGTACAAGTAATGCTATTCCCAGAACAGCAAAGAATGCCTTTGTATGATATATTGACTCTCTCTTAGAAATGTCACATATTACACAATAGTAATAAAAAACTATATTTTTATCATGTATCCATTAACATTATTTTTCCACTAAAAATATGCGGATCAGAGAAATGATTAACTTTAGATATTCCTGTGTAGTAAAGATATTTTTATGGTTGTCTAAATAAAAAGCCAAGTATTATTTTGGGCAAAATAAAAAAAGAATATATTCTGTTGTATGAACAAATCAGAGACAATTATCTGCATGTGGAATATTTATGTGCTAATTTTTTGTATTGCCTGTAAATTGGAAATTAATTTTTATCCCATCTGTTGTTATGTTAATTATAATATCATTAGTGAAGCATATAATAAACATAGATAGCTGGACTGCTTAACCTCAGAACCTGGAAAACAATATAATGCAGGATGCAAATAAGTAAAATTAGGATTAAGTGCTACTTAATCTTCATAAATAAGACAATTACACTAATGAATTTTTTATTTTTTTTGAAAAAAAGTTTCCAGGCTACAGAAGTCTGCCCCTTGAGAATGTGCTGCTACAGTTAGCCATTCCTTAGAATGTTAACATTTCACTGTTGAGGTTTGCATTGTGGTTATAACTACTGAATGCTTAGTCTGCAATGTTTAGAGTTGTTTAATAGAAACTCAGCAGCCCAAATAAATAATTTGAAAAGAGTGCAGTTCTAATTGGGTCAAATGTCTGAAAAGCCCGCATAGCTTCAGCTCAAAGTGAAGAAAAAAGTTTCTCCAATGTTATTGATATTTACTAGTGACAATTGGGTACAGATTGAAATATGTCTAGACACATTCAGTTACTGTTACGGAAGAATCAAGGGTGGGAGAAGAGAGTCATATGCAGAGACAAGATAAAGTGGGGGCACTGGTTACTCAGCACGAGGGCGCCTTTCCTTGAAGGCCATAAGTGGATGTATTGTTGTCAATATGGTTTAAACTCAATCTGAAGTGGTGCTCTGTATCTGGGACGCCAGATGTACCACAAGTCAATAGGCGTACTAGTGCATACTGCAGTTTGGCCACAGGAGGCATTTCCTTCATCCGTTCCCTGCACATTAAAAAAGTGCAACTATAGTAGAGTAACATTGCTTGTAGATTACATTTCTGTAGGTGCTTAGGCCAGCTAGGCATCATGGGAAGTGTATTACACAAAGAATGGCTAAACTAAGCCAAAATGTGATTGGAAAATATGGTATATTTGAGTTGCTGTATTAGGTAATGTAGGTGAATAATAATGAAGTATTGACGTTTTTTGTAATAACCTTTTTTGTTAGACTAACAGAAATTTGTAGTGATGAGCATTCGGGAGTTCCTCCCTTTATCAAGGGAAAGCTTGTCTTGTCACTACAAAATTCTGATAGTCCAATTAAAAAGCCATTACAAAAAACTGCAACATTTCATTATTTTGCATATTTGTTTTGTTTTAAAAAGGTAGTGTATATTAAGGAAGGGTTGTTGAAAGGGAGAGGCTAATTCAGCCACTCCTAAAGGGGGTGCTGTTCATATGACTAATGTTTTTCAAGACTATGGCTTTTTCCTATGCAGAAATAATAAATAATAAATCAGATTGTTAGAATAAGTGGCCCTCTTTCTTTCCTCTTTCAGTGGACATTCATGTAGTTACAGGAGCATACAGATTGCGCCATATATATTTTTAACCATGGCTTCCCCCAAAAAGTTTGTTTAGATCTGGGTCAGTCATTATGTATCCAAAATAATCAAGTATTTTAAAGTCAGTTCTATAGCCTAATCACATAGACTATTAGACTAAAGATAGGTAGATCCACATGAAAAGGAGAAATTTGCACACTTAAAAACTTTTGGACCTTGGTGCAGTCAGACCTGGGTCTGGCAACCCCTATACATATAGTGACAAGTAGTGTGGTTCAGGCTCTCAATGCCGCTTAAAAGGCAGTTTTATTAGAACAATACAGAAATAGCTACCATTCCAACCACATAGGGGTCTTTGTCAAGCTGACAAAGACCCCTGTGTGGGTCGAAACATTACTATTACTGTATTGTTCTAATAAAACTGTCTTTTAAGCGACTTTGAGAGCCCGAACCACACTACTTTTCACTAGAGATAGGTTGATAGATAGGTTCCCTTTACTCATTTAAATCATTCAGAGTTCCCTAGCCTAGACGATTCATTAGTTTACTTTGCTTGCCAAGTTTAAAGGGACACTATAGCGTTAGGAATACAAATGGGTATTTCTAGTGCTATAGTGTCCTGTTAACAATTTAGGTGTCTTACTTCCACCTGTAAGAAGTAAAACAGCAGTTTTATTTATCTTTTTTCCCTTGCAGCACCAGTTTCCGCAATGCCGTCCAATCTCCTCAGCTGAGATCAACAAGATTGAGGATCTCAGCCAACCAAAGCTTTCTCATAGGAAAGCACTGGGAGGCTAGTGTGAATACATGGAAAAAATGCATTGCTTTGCCAATCAGATGATCTCTATGAGACTATCTGATTGAAATAGAGTTTTACACTATTATTTCGGCAGAAATTAGTCTTGTGGCTATCAGTATGAAAGACACTAGAGTCATTTCAACCCAGTGCAATGTTTTTATTGCAAGGTTAAAATGACAGGGACATGGCATTGCCCTGGGTGCCTATAGTGTCCCTTTAATGATCAATGGTATTATGATATAAAAGGTCATTTATAACGAATTTAATTTTGAAGTTTCGCTAATATTCCTTTACAACATTTTTAATTCACCAAATAGCTTCACATTTTTGCAGTTTACATTTAAGAAAACTCCTATAAAACGAACGTGCTGAATTGATAGGTTGAATTTCACAGCCAAGCTGAGTCATTCCGTGGTATTCCAAAATGAAAAACATACATGCATTCGTCAACACAGAAATTTGTTCACCCAGTGACCTGAAATAACTCCACCAAAAATCTGTATGTAGGAGTGGAGGATTTATCCAGAGACATAATTCTAACATTGGACTATGTCATAAAGAAAACACCCTTTCAACAGATATAGAACGGCATGGAAAAAAAAATGTAAAGCTTTGTGTTAAACCAAACTCTTTCTAACAAGTAATCCTCTCACTCAAAAAAAGTGTTCCATTTGGAGTGTGTAATAAATTACAAGAAACAGTCTGCAGCACAACATTAAAATACTAACACACAATTAGTTTAAATGCAACAGGAAATTGAGAAGCAAAAGGCATCCATGAAAATGTTTTGTTTTTTTTAAGCTGAGCCAATCATGTTATTTCGTATTTATTCACAAAATAATCAAATCGTAACAGTTAAAGACTATTATTAACTAAAATGCAAAAAAAACAACAACCCAGTTTAAAACTACAATTAAATAGATTTAAGAAGCAACAACACCCATGTCGATTACCTTCATATAACACATTAAAATAAATAATTTAAAAAAATAGGAAAAATGGAATACTATATCATAATAAAATAAAAAATAAATGAATAGTTAAATAAGAAGAGAATTCTTGGTTAATAAAAAATAATTGCTTTATTGCTGTAAAATTCTTCCCATTGTTGAGGATCATACATATGAGAGAGATCAGAAAGTTAAAAAAAAAACAATCATAATGATAATTTATGTATTTAAGATATTGGCAGAATATGAAAGTTATGGGAAACTCACACTCATGTGAACCAAGGCATGACATTCTGGCTCTGGGTAAGTGGTCATTTGGTGCAAAGTGCATTGAGCCCTGTATATGCATATACATATATAAAAGCTTATGCTGTGTAGCCTGGGTTCTGCCTCCTGGTTTGAAGGTATGGGTGTACCTCTGAGATGAGCATCTGGTGTCCTCCATCAAAATGCATAAAAACACAAAATATATAACACACACACAACATTGGATAATGCATAATTCAAAAATGAACTAAAACACATTTTCAGTGGCTATAGATCCTTATCCATTTAATATCTGCACGACTATGACCGGATGTTCCCCCATCCCCAGTAGAAATTATGCATTTAATTTTGAATACCATGAGTTCTTTGTTATGTCACATTTAAATACTAAAAAAGGAATGAGAATCAGTTGTTGCCAGTTTCAGAAAAGGTTGGATACAACTGGCTTCGATAGACTAACCCATGACTTCAAGGATTACAGCTAAAGGACAGTTGGTGACCGGAGAGCCTGAAAATGATCATGGGTTTACTTTAACAAAGGATTAGGTAGAGTGAGTTAAGTATGTATTCACTTGATGAGCTAAGACCTCATTTGTGGTCATTAGACTAAAGTTTAATTGGGGTAAATACAATACAAATATTTCTGTAAAAACACATTTTTAAAATATAAAATTACCTTAAATTCAAATGAATAATATAAATGAAGGTGAAGCCAAAACGGATGTTATCGTACTCTAATCTATATTCCTAAAACAGAAAGAGAATGAATAATGGTGGGAAATTAAGGTTATATAAAATAAAATATTATGTACATAAACATCATCAGCCAAATTATTTTCTTTAAGTCGTCATTTACACAACATGGGCTGGATTCTCTTTCAGGAGAGTTTGCATTACTTATTGAATAGCAATTTATCTATAGAATACAATGGAGGGATTGTATTCAAGATAAACCAGCCCACATTGTTTACATGAGGAATTAAGTAAATAAATACCCTTCAACCAAAACAATAGATGCAGTGAGTGAATGGCCCAAGAACTTAGGTCGGAATGCATTCTTGACCCATTTACATAATGAATTGCCAGCTAGGTATTGCATCTATTCTTTATTCACTGTTATATATGACTGTAATATTTTACCATAACTCTTATGTCCCAATGAAAGATTTGTGGAATATCTGAAATGTTAAGTTAGGGATACAAAGAAGAAAATTCTTTGTGAAAAGTCCTTAGGTGTTATTCCTTTTTTAATATATGTAAATCAGCTTTACTGAGCTCTAGGCACTAAAGTACATTTAGTCTAAAGTGCAAGACTTTGCTTTTTCATAGTTAAATATAGCTATACAATAAGTATGATCATAATATTTTTTTGTATACATCCAACCACCTGTGAAAACAGTTAACCCCTCAGTAACCCCTCAATGCCAGTTACTATCTACAATGCCATAACATGTCCTTTATGTGTCCATATTCCAAAATGCAATCTCCCACTACTCATTAATCGACTTTAGGACTTCAAAGAACTGCCAAAGTCAATTAAGTAGAACATGATATATTGGCATAATGTCTGAGGGACCAGTTTATGGTGATGTCATCTTTGTTTTTAAGAGGTTTATTTTAAAAACAAATGGTTTGTTTATTATTAACTGACTGTTTGTAAATGAACCATTTAACGTGTATAGTTAAAATGATAATGATCATGAATTGGAAATTAAGTCTTACAAACGTATTTATCCAGAACAGAAGAACAAAAAGTAATTTAAGCACAACCACTTTGTATTTCCGATAATAAACAAGCTGAAATACACCTTGTATTTACTTTAATGACATGATTTGTAATGCTAAAAAGCTTCATTTAAACTAATGTTGGTGTAGTTTGGGATGACTACAGCTTTTAATAAGCTCAAGTTGAAAATCAGAGCTAATTTTCTCATCATTAACCGCTAGTAACTTTTGTGAGATACTGTACATTATAGCCTATATTAATTACAGATGTTTAGTGAATGCATCACCTATACCAGAATTGACAAGTATATGTATTGAAAACGTGTACTCCTGTATCACGAATTGCTTCGGCCTGTGCCTGCTCTCCTATTTACAATATAACGGGGGAGTAAGAGGCTGAATGCTGCAGGAAGGTACTTAATGCTTATTCATAAAAGACATATACAGGGTTGACGATGGGCATTCTAACACAGTTAAACAGCGCTTAACTCTTTTTATTTTATCCATTAAAGGACAAACTTTGCGATTAAATTTTATTGTTGTTATCATTATACTCACTACAGTGGGGATTACAATAACACCTCATTTATCAATTCGTTTAGTTAGCTTACCTGTCTATGACTGTCCCGGTCTAGATCTCCCTTAACTTACTCGTGATATTGTTGAAAATCAAGCATTAAGGCTCTAAAATGATAACAGCCGGGTGGACAGCACACTCTTCACAAGTCTTATTTTCTTTCCATGCACCACCACCCACATTTCATGTCCTATTATCAACTTAATAAACCATGCTTTTACAGCTCGATACAATGATAATATCCCATATTATTTGGTTACTAATTTTGCAAACACATTCCATGCTCCTGTCTCACTTTAACAACACAGGGTTTCTGTTTTGTTCAGAAGGACAACATTTCCTTGTTGAAAAAAAAATTGTGAAAGACAAAAATGGTCGCTTTATATTGATTGATGGAAACTCAATGGCCATGAGGTCAGAATCGTAAATGTATATGCCCCAAGTGAACATGACCCAAAATTCCACAACAACTTACCAAATGAGTTAAAGGTGCTGAACCTCATCTACTTTTGATTTAAAGTAACTTTATTGCTATCATAAACATTAAGATACCATACTGCCATCCAAAAAAACTCTCATCCCAACACAGAACTTCTTAGAACACATTTAGACCACAATCGTCTCCTCAGCTATCCATGCTATGATTAATACTGTCTCTAGAGATAATGTATTACCATACCTGAAGGGAGTAAATAGAGCATTTTTTGATGAGGAAACAAGCCAGACGTACTACTAGTTATGAAACTAAGTAACAAAATACATCTCAGGAATCTGTTTACCTGCAGGTGAAAAGCAAATAGAGCCCAGAAAAATAGCTGATGAGTTTGCTAAATACTATAAATGCCGATACAGTGGCAAAATGATTTTCTGGTCACCCTTCAACTACTTATTGAGAGAGTCCATGCAGGATCACTACTAGAAGATCTAAGAGAAGAGGAAATACAATATGTAAACTCGAAAAATGGATTATCACCAGGACAAGATGGTTTCACAAACAATTTCTATAAAACATTTCCCCCATCTATGCAAACTTTTTAATTCTGCATGCACTAGAAAAGTTAGAAGCGAACGTGGTAGCATTACCAAAAGAGGATAAAGACATGACAACACGCTCCAACTACAGACCAATTTTATTACTTAACATTGACATAACAATATTTACATTCAGTAGAGGTTTAATATGACAATCCCCTGTCATGATATACAAAATGCATAACTGTACTTTAAACACGTGACTGATGTGCACAGCACTAATGTAATTTCTCTATCGAGGTCAATGTTAATGGTGAAGAACATGAGAGAGTGCACAAACATTTGTGTTTGAAAAGTCTACTCGGAGCATGAGTACCTCATAGTGCTAATTACCAAACTGGTATTTTTTTTTTTTTTATTTTATGAATATCGTAATTGATCCAGAAGTGATGAATTGCAACAAAGAACTGTTGCTCTGAATTCCATTCGCATTCCAGCAATCACCACCTATACAAGTCATATTATTTCCTGTAAAAAGTGTATGTGCCATATCATTTCATTAACTACTTTAAGCTACAAAGTGCATTATTAAATGATATGGCATATACACTTTGTAGCTTAAAGGAGTTTTGGGAGCTAAAACCAGGGATACATAATCTTACATAATAGATTCCAGATAAGCCAATGATAAATGTACTATGCATGCTACAATCCAGGTAATAAAATCCAGACAAGTTTAGGGAGCTATATGTCATTCTCATTTTGCTTCACAAAAAAATGCAAACTAGGTAATTTCCTGTGTTGCCTTTTATTCTTTTTGAAAAATCCATTGAAACACATGCAGAATCCATCACAGGAAACACTGCATTACATCAAACAACACTGATGGTTTCTATAAGGATAATATTGTGTAATAGTGTGTGCATTTTTTATTCTGTTGACTGGGCAGTATTTTTTTCAGTTGAGGTGGTTATCCATCTGTAGGTTTGATACAGACAACATTTGGTTTCTTTTTTTTTGTAAATCCGTTGACAACATTTGGTTTCCATTTCAGATTGGTGCTATATTGAAAATAAATACAATTAAACGGAGCGCTAGACTAGAGTTGGCTACAAGTTAAGTTTACTGAGAAAATATATGGGATCTGGTCTGCCTAATGCAATACACAGAGGTGAGGGAGTCCGACTTGAAATGAATTTGCTCAACTGAACTAAGACAGGGATACACCCAAACCTGTCTGAAAATATAAAGAACGGTGATACCTTTAAGGCAGTGTGTTCAGGAGCTAATTCACTTAAAAATGGCTTATTCAGTAAGATTAGATGTAATAGTTGTATCAGAATCTGGAACAATCTATAATGATTCGAATAAAATGTATGGGGTATGCCTTTAAATCTGCTAAAGGCAGATTCTGCGTGTTACACACCAACTGATCTGCTTATTAGAAAGCCAAATAGTGGCTTTCTAATAAGCAGATCAGTTGGTGTGTAACACGCAGAATCTGCCTTTAGCAGATTTAAAGGCATACACACCATACATTTTATTCGAATCATTATAGATTGTTCCAGATTGTGATACAACTATTACATCTAATCTTACTGAATAAGCCATTTTTAAGTGAATTAGCTCCTGAACACACTGCCTTTAAGGTATCACCGTTCTTTAAGTTAAGTTTACTGTTTGCAGCAATTATTAAACGTTTTATTTGCTTTAATGCTAATGATGAAAAATTATGATCAAATAGTATTTTAACAATAATGCTATGGCATCAATTATAGCTCAGATTAATTCATTATTATCAGCACAGATATATCTGATGGAAAGTGGTACTGAGGAGAGGTGGCTGAGGTGCGCTTAAAATGGTAACGGAAATTATGTTGGTAACATGTCTCTCAACAAATTCATGAATGCATTGAGAATTCTCGAAAGGAGGCTCGGTTGCACTCACTATGTGGAACAAAGAAGACTTTCAACAGCACTCCAGGGAACAGATAGTCTTGGCGAGAGGTGAGGTTCCACACAAGTCTATGCAGGGTGTAGAAGCTTTTGATGCAGCTTTTTAAAAGGCGTGACATGAATGGCGTAAAGTTATGTATGTAGGGGGCTCATGGAAACAATATAGGTTCCAGAACTCTATTTAGTTTGTGCTCCCACAAGTAAATACAATGTTGCTTCACCAAGCTTTTTTTGCACAATTTAATACCTTTTTATTGGGACTGTCAGTATTTTTGGTGGCAATGTTTTGAAAAATACATTCTTTTAATGGAGGGAGGACTTTTAAAACATGACCTACCCTAAAATTCTACTCTATACAGAAAAAAGAAGGGGCACAACCGTTTGGTAATATAGTGCTTCTATATAGTGCTCGAGGGGCCAACACCGGGAGGAGGCCCAGTAGCTTGCCCTGTATACTGCCGCGTGTGGGGCCCCTCCAATCAGTCTGTACATATTTGTTTCCAATAACCCCTTTACACGGGTACTTATGTGTATACGACTGCCAGACTATGCAACTATACCCTGCAATAATGTATAAACAATTAGCTTAAGTGCAAATGAAATTTGTTTATTGCAAATTAATTTCATTTGCAAATTATGCCATAATTACAGTCAGAGATCTCACAATCCAGCGGCACAGGGAGCTACGACATTGCAAGCCTCTGAACAATAATTACAGAGACCGTCTCTCTGTATTCAGTGCTGCAAGCCCACCTGTCAATATAACTACAGCTCCTTATATACACAAAATGCAACCCCTATTTATTTCAATATGGGTGTTAGCCGAAAGGCCCCAAAGTTTGAGTGTCACCAAAGGCCTCGCAAAGTCTAGAGCCGCCACTGCTGCTGAAATAACCCAGTAACATGTAACTATATATAACACATATGGAGTGCAGCACACTCTGCTTACGACACGTACACTTTTAGAAAGGTTAGATAAAAAATGTAAAGATCTTAATGACATCGCTACCGCAGAGTTCCTGGGACTCTGATAGGGTTTGTCCGTTTGATCCGACTGCAAAGAGGGGGAGTCCCGGAACTGCAGTGATACCGTGATCGTGACCTGATGGCAACCTACACTGCCCCTTTATTGCTACTTATGTTATGTTTTTCACTCATTTATATTATTTTTTCAATTCTTGTCATGTTGAGTGCCCTTAGATGCTCACTCTTTTGTACGGCTTCGCTGTGACTGCTGGCAAATGAGGTTTACCTCCCCATCCTATCCTCTCTGAATCACTAGACTAATACAACTGCAGCAACATCTATATCTGTATGTGTGTGTATATGTGCATGTTCATGTTAGAATCGCTGCATTAACAAACAGTGTCTTAATTGTACTTTCCGTACTATGTATGGAGATCTGTGGTTACAGTAAAAAGGTGGTGAGCGTCTTCTGTGTGAACAAAACATGGTTATAGTACATAACGTGACCCCATTGCACAGTGGTGACTGTTATTGGAGAAATGCCTCTGATGAACTACAGGCCTAGCTAAACAAGACACTCAAGCATTTCACCTATTTTAAATATTGTGCTCTAGAGCCAGAGGCTTTGATATTAATTCCCTAGTATATCATGTTACTGTCCAATAATCCATTTTCTGCTTTCATGGAAGGAATGGCATGCATTGCTACTCAAACCTAAAACAATTGTTTGTTAGCACATCCATACTGATACGGAATCTGCTCTCTGATTTTTCATTTTATTTACTGTTGATTCAAAATATTTGATAAAGAAGATATATTTGTCTAGTGAGCACTAAAAATCACACATATCAAGTATAGGCATTTATCTCCTCAAAGATCTGTTTCGCATTGCAAAGTTAAAACGACGCTGGCAAAGTTTCATTTTAAAATAATCCCAGTTTGTACCTTAACACCTTAAGGACTGGACTGTTTTTGCGATGTACATTTGCGACCAGGCCTCTTTTTACACTTTTGTGGTGTTTGTGTTTAGCTGTAATTTTCCGCTCTCTCATTTACTGTTCCAATACAAATTATATATTGTTTTTTTCAGGACAAAAAAGGCTTTCTTTACATACCATTATTTATATAATCTCATGTAATTTAATTTAAAAAAAATAAAAATCTTTTACTCATCTACAAAAGCGAATAAAAAAAACTGCTAAATAGATTCAAAATTTTGTTCTGAGTTTTAAAATACCCAGTGGTTACATGCTTTTTTGCTTTTTTTTGCAGTTATAGTTATAGGGCTATAGGTACAAGTAGGATAGTGCAGTTTCAAAACATACATTTTTTCAAATGTATCAATAGTGACATTGTAACACCATAATCTGTCATAAATCTCTGAATAATACCCCACATGTAAATATTTTTTTTAAATTAGACAACCCAGGGTATTCAATATAGGGTATGTCCAGTTTTTTTCAGTAGCCACGTAGTCGCAAACACTGGCCATAAAATCTGTACATGGGGGGTACTGTTATACTCGGGAGACTTTGCTGAACACAAATATTAGTGTTTCAAAACAGGAAAACGTATCACAACAATTATATCATCAGTAAAAGTGCTGTTTGTGTGTGAAAAATGTGAAAAAAAGTCACTTTCGGGGGAACGACGGCGATCGGGTAAGTACATTGGACTGTTAGGACGGTTCAGGACCGTCACCGGTCGGCAATGAAAAAATGCCGATGACGGTCCTGAACCGTCCTTGGTCGTTAAGGGGTTAATCTCTCCTTGTTTTATTTATTTTTTAAAATTTACTTTAGTTTTCCTTTTTTCTTATTTAAACATTTTTATTGAAGATTTTTTAAATAACAATGTAAACATTTACACAGTAAGATACAAAAAAATATTAATTAATACAGAAAATATATAAAATAATAATAAAACAGGGGATAAACTCTATTTTTTTTTGTAAATATATTTTTATTATTATTTTACAGTCACAGTGAGATTCGCAGATCTCTTCAAGCATATTGTAACAAGAGCACAACATGTGCCAGAACATGTATGGAAAACAAGTATTTATTCGGGCTCGCAGGCCCACTGCAATGATAGACTCGCAGGTCCCTGTCGGCATTTCGGTGGTTAGGTATCTATTGTTGTTTTCGTGTGTTCCCCCTGGTTTGATTGTTCACTGCAAGTTCCTGTTAGGACACCGAGGTCATTTAGGTGTGTGGCCTTATCTTGTTTAGTAAGGGAGATGACGGGTTAGTACTGTGTCGGCGACCTGTAGGTCACCACAAGCTTTGTATGGTATATGCCTGTTGGTCTCAAGGGTCCACTGCCTGGTGGTTAAGTATGCCATAGTTTCTTAGGGGTATGTGTCTGTGACCCGAGTGAGATTTGTGGGCAAGGGGGGGGGGCATGTGGGGGAGGGAGAAGAGGGGGGTGGGAGGCTGAGGGCGGTGCGGAGGAATGGATGGAACAGTTGTGGTGGGTCAGTCGTGAGCGTCATTTCTGTCTGTAGGATTTCTGTGTCTAGTCGGACAGCGAAATCTGCCTTTGTGGTGGATACGATCCAGTGCGTCCAGGTCTCCATGTACTTTTCGGTCCTGTTAGTCGCCCCCGTGTGTAGTTCTTCTATCGCCCTAAGCTCTTCCATTTGGGTGAACCATGTCTTGAGTGGAGGGGTCCTATCTTGTTTCCAGTATTGGGGTATGACCTGTTTGGTCACATTTAGGATTCTAATGGTCATGGACTTCTTATATCGGGATCTGGGTATGGTCATGTGGTGTAGGAGCATTGCTGCTGGCTCCAGTGGTGGTGGCGCATCTGAGAATTTCTCTAGGATGTCGTGTATGCCCGCCCAGAACGGTTTAATTTTGTAGCATTCCCACCACAGGTGTAGTGTAGTGCCCTTTTCCTCTCCACACCTCCAGCATAGGTCGGAGTGTGAGGGGTCAATTGCGTGTAGTATATTTGGGGTACGGTACCAGTAGCTCAGCAGTTTGAATGCCGTTTCTTGTGTCTTGGTGAAGGTAGAACAGTGGTGTGTGAAGTAGCATATTTTTCCCACTCAATCTCTGTAAAAATCCTCCCCAGTGCTGTTTTGTTTCCCATTTGCCCTTGAAGGCTGGAGTCTCCGTCGGGGTCTCCCTTTGTAGTAGTGAGTACAGGAATAAGATGCCATGGGGTAGTGGGTCTGGGTGCATACAGCACTCTTCGAAGGTAGTTGGGTTCCTAGCGTGGGCTCGTCCCCCAGGAAGGGAATCTATATAGTTCGACAGTTGTTTGTATTTAAAGGTTTGTAGAAATGTAGGAGGTTCGTTCTCTATCAAGTCAGGTAGTGTCTTCCGGCCCGAGTGCGTGTATATGTGATGCAATCTGGGGATGGGTGTATGGATTATGTCCCTAAAAGCGTTCGGGTCAAGGCCGGGGGAGAAGTCGTGGTTGTGTGTTAGGGGTAGCAGAGGTGAAGGGTGTTGGGTCAGTCCGTGTGTCCGGGACGCCCTGTGCCATACTCGTAAGGTATGCTGTGCTAAGGAGGAGCAGCCCCGACCGAGCCCCCTCCCCGGAGCACCACGTTAGGACCGATACTGGTCCCACCATCTCCGTCTCTTCCACCGCCTTCCATAGTTTGTGTACGTTGGTCTTGGTCCATTCCAGGGGATAAACTCTATAAGTACAATCATCCAGTGGGATACGAGTAATAACTTATCAGTTTATATACATTATTTTATTATATACAATCAAATATATACAACATATTAGCAATCATATGGTCAGGAACGTACTACGAAATAAGAGTATAATTAATTCTGATGTTTTCCCCCCATAAAAGCCACTCTTGTTTCAAAATTTCAGTTTTTGGTGTTGGTAAGCGGAAAGCTAGTTTGCAACGTCTATTTTCAAATATGTATTGTATGACACCATTTATGTGTGGTGATTTAATAACTTTCCAGTGTCGGGTGATAATTGTCGTTGCAGAAATTAGAATATGGCCTAGTATAATTTTATTATAATTTGGTAAATTTATGGGGATTTGCTTGAAGAGACAAAGCTCTGGTGTTCACTTATCAATTGAATTGTCGGCAGTTTTAATTAATTTATGTATCGAATTCCAATAAGGTCTAATTTTAGGGCATGACCGCAGCATGTGACACAAAGATCCCCGTTCTCCACACCCCTCCAGCATGTATTATGTGTATTCAATTTGGGAGGGAGAAAGGTACCAATGGTATAAAAAAATTTAATGGGACTCTAAATCTGCCACACACTGTGTAATACCTATCAATGCATTTATAAAGGTAATCCATTCTGTGATGTTAAATGTTGTACCCAGTTCTCCCTCCAATTTTATAATTGAATCAATTTTTTTATTTAGTTCCCCGGCCAAATGAGTGTAGCATATATAAATGGCTCAATCGTTGCTATTTTTCCGAGCAAATTTGGGTTCCCTGGTTTGGAGCTGTCGTTCAATCTCCTTGAGCAGTTTCAAGTAGTTTGCAGAGAAGAGGTCACTTTCCTTTTTGGTAATTTTGATACCCAGGTACACCAGATGGTCATCTCTCCAGTCATATCTGAAGGCCGACTTTAGACCCCCCCTCCAAGGAGTTTGGGATGTTAAGGCACATTGCTTGAGTTTTAGCTACATTGAGTTGGTAGTATAATTGTTAGCTGTAGGCAGTGAGTTCTTTGTGGAAATTGGTTAGTGTAGTGTGTGGTTGCGTTAGTTTAAAATTCTGGTGCTTGCTTACAAGTCCCTACATAATGCTCCTCCAACCTACCTATTCTCCCTAATACACAAGTATGTCCCGTCTAGGCCCCTATGCTCTGCCAAAGTACTGTCTGTCCGTACTCCCACCTCTAACTCTCGCCTCCAAGACTTTTCCAGGGCTGCACCTCTTCTGTGGAACTCCCTTCCCTTCTCCCTTAGAATTTCACCCAGTCTCCACTCTATTCCCAATCTGTCACTATATCCCACTGCATCTATAATGTAAGCTCATGGAGCAGGGCCCTACACCTCTCTGTTCCTGTACGTCCAGTTTTCTGGTTACAATTACATGTCTGTTAGTCCACCCATTGTACAGAACTACGGAATATGATGGCACTATATAAATAATAATATAATAATAATAATAATTTCAAGATCATGTGTTCTTTAACTTCCTACAGGTGCAATTCACTGAATTAATTATGTGACTTCTGTGAACTGTTGATAACATCAAAGATTCTTTAAAGCATTCATATCAATGAAGGTGAATGCCTGGTTTTTTTAAAAATCTTTTTAAATTAACTTTCATGTCAAAACAAGAAAATATTGCATCTTTAAAGTGCTTGATATGTGTAAATCAAACGGTAAGAGCCCCAATAAAACCCATTTTAATTCCTAGCTGCAAAATGCCCAAGGTGATGAAGACACCATATTTCATTAATTTGTTTTCTTATTTAATATTGTTTAATAATTAACCCTTTAATATCGCTGTAACTACAAATGCCACCCTCCTAAAGTTGCTAGGTGTCTGTCCACATTTCCTAAAACAAAAGCAGTTGGCAAGTCATAGATAAAAGGAAACTCTAATTTATACAGGGCTTCTGGTCATCATTAATATTCTTTTTTTTATGTGTGTGTCTGATTTCCATCATGAGCTATTTTGTTCCAATCCTTGGGCACTCAATCTAAACGCTGCTACTTTATCCCAATAATTGCAACGTGGCCTAAAGCCATCTTTGACTTGTGTTTGGGATGGTTTTTGTCTTTATAAGATCAGAAATATGTATATAATTAAACTTTGTACATTGTGCTATATGATATTGAAATTCATAGAGACAGAATGGATGTTACTGACCAAAACATTATGAGTATAGTTAGGGCTTATTTTTATTTTAGGAGCTAAAAGATAATATTTGTGAATCATGCAAACCTTATAACTACACTACGCTACTACTTTGTAAAACATACTGATAAAACAAATGATTATTAAAAATAGTTGTGGGTTTAACAATAACTTGCTGGGTTTTATATAGAAATATGAAATAAAAAATATCCTGGGTTTTCAATAGAGTGATTTGGGGGAAGAACTGGCCTCCCAACTATTCTGAATCTAGAGGGACAGTACCAATTTAAAGGTCCTATCCCTATCAGGTTTGTTCTTTGGTGACCTGAGTTCTCTGGTATGCAGTATTTGTGGACACCATAGAATGTCCCTGGTGAGCATAGCTTTAGTGCCCTTAATGATGTTATGCTAAGGACACTGGGTCCTTAATGAAGCTGTCCAGCAAGATTGGCAGTCAGCTTAGTGTGCATTCATGCCAGACTGACATGCCCCTCTTACAGGCAGGCTAGGCCCCTTTCCAGGCAGGTCCACCTCTTGGTGTGGTGACATTGATGCACGTTATATCACTGGATGTAACCATTTAGCTCTTCCCATCAATTCCCAATTTTTATCATCCTCCTCCTCTTCAAGATTTATCTGATCCACTGTGATACACGAGCCACTATACATTTCTTTCATTTCAGTACATCCATAGAACCTATGAGGGCTACTGTGCATATCAGATACATATACAACTGCACCCACTGACACATGCAAAGGATGCTGCGGCAATTTTCATCTCATGACTTAGTATTTGAATGAATCCTGAGTCAGAGGAAATGTAGTTGTACAGTGCTGCTGATTATGTTGGCACTGTATAAATAATTGTATTTGGAAATGGACACTCATAGCATGTGTAATGTTTTTATCTAATCAGAATCCCATGGTAGTGAAGAAAATAGTTGTATACAATGCTAATGCATGACTGCTGTTTGTTGAAAGGGATACAATACAAATATTCATACACTTCTCGATGACTACAGAAAATAAAATGTGAAGATTAGGTAACTAAACTCTAATAATACTCTTTAGATTCTAAATGTCTGTTGTATTCTGCTTGAACAGACCTGTGAATTTAATAGTGACTACAAAAAACTTGCAAAGCATGAAAAAATATATTTATATTGTTCCTTAAAATAAAACATCATGCTAAATATTTTTAGTGCAGTCCTAATTCTGTCTTTTATATTGATAGTTCATACACATCTGTCCTATTTGAGCCTTCCATATGTATTGTAGTTGGAGATTCAACAAAAGATTTAACTTATGCAAAATGCATTCATAACTGACACTTTTTGTTAAATAAAAGAATAATATTAAAATATACTGCATGCTGCATGCTATTTTTCTACCCAGGATTCACAATAGTAAGAAATTTAGTTTCTTCCCCTTCCTTCATTCTTAATGCTCTATTCAGGTTTATATTAAACCAGATTATTATTTCTACTGCAAATTAAGAATTGTATTATCACAAAAAAGATAAGTAGCTCATTATACATCGTTGTGGTGTATACCTCCAGTCTTCGATGTGTGCCTATATACGCATATGCGAGCCACCGCCATGAAGTGTGCTCTTAGTGGGAAATGTGGGGCTAGCTGAAGACAAATATCAGCCTCACTTTCACTGGCTGTTATGAGAATTTTTTTTTGTACTTAATCTGTAATTTATTAGTTATTTTTCTTGTATCCTATTTTAGTTTGTAATGTTTTGTGTATTGTCCTGTACCTTGTATTCTGTGTATTTTTGTGCGCTTGAGATGGGAATAGGTATGAAAAGACTGATTATTCCAATTCCCTTTGAATCTGGATCCAACGATGTGAGATACCCAGGAAAACAATTGTGAGATTTATAGTAGTAAACTATAAATTTAAATGTTGATGGCGTAGTAACTATCAGTGGATTTATCCATGTGGCAGACCACATGGCACCCTGACTGGCTACCTCCGCCAGTTGCGCTTCCTAGTTGTCGCGGAGTACCATAAGCACCGCAACGGACACCATGAGCACCGTAGTCCACTTAGCCACTGCAACTTGACTAGGGTCTCGCCATCCCTTCCCACCCTGGACCAACAGCTGGATCCAGCTCCCAGTGGGAAGACCTCTTCTCCAAGAGAGTAAAGCAGGTATAGCAAGTGATATAGCAGTATAGCTATTCCTCCCACACGTGAGCATAGGATTAACGCTGGGAGTAGTCTGTTTATTCCAGCCAAAAAGCTTACTTATATACAAAATCTGAGCACAGTGACACGCCCCCCCAAACACACCCATAAACACACCCACAATGTGCCACAAAATACAGTGTCACTGTGACTCAGCATAAAATACAAAATATGAAAAACACATAAAAATACATATTAAACAACGATGTACCCCCTCAAGTCTAATATCCACGGATAGCCTGAAACTGAGTGCACAATATATCCAAAAAGCACTCAGATCCCAGGAACACAGCAAAAGCGCCACCGGGGTAAAGTTTTGACTGACCGCACACAAGGCTCCTGTCCAAAATAGTTCCATGAAATCAGTGCTAGCGGTGGGGTACAAAAGTGAATAAAATACCAAACATAATCCATAATTACAATGTGTAGCTTGTTCTCCTCATCCATGCAAACAATTCCACCGAACAGTGCCCTTCCAGGTTGTGAAGAAATGAACGCAGGCAATTATGGAAGTCCAGTGGTATTCGGGAGTTTCAGTGTCCGATTTTAGTTCCAGGAGTTCGACACCCAAACAATTAAATCTGTTTAGTTTGGAAAAACGGCGCCTGAGAGGGGATATGATAACTTTATACAAATATATTATGGCCAGTACAAACCTTTATCTGGAAATCTATTCATAAACAGGGCTATACATAGGACACGAGGTCACACATTTAGGCTGGAAGAAAGGAGATTTCATCTTAGGCAAAGAAAAGGTTTTTTTACAGTAAGAGCATTATGGATATGGAATTCTCTGCCTGAAGAGGTGGTTTTGTCAGAGTCATTACAGATGTTTAAACTGCAATTGGATAAATACTTACAAAAACATTACATACAGGGATATAATTTCTAATTAGTGGGGTAATAGCTGCTTGATCCAAGGAGACATCTGACTGTTATTTTGGGGTCAAGAAGGAATTTTTTTCCTAGTTTGTGGCAAAATTGGAAGCGCTTCAGACTAGGTTTTTTGCCTTCAACAGCAAAAACATATGTGAGGAAGGCTGAACTTGATGTACGCAAGTCTCTTTTCAGCTATGTAACTAAGTAACTATGTAACTATGTAACTGCTGCCTCCATTCGAAGGAATAAGACGTCCGCCACCTCGTGGTCGTTCATACGAACGGTGGCCAACCAGACGAACAATTAGAGCACTGCAGTGGAAATTGCTACAAAGTGTCAATTGGGCTTAACAAGCACACGGGTGGTCCCTGGTTTGTGCGGTTATTCGGTTTCCGAACAGTATAGGGAAATTACATGAATCAAGCCTTTCCGGACTGCATCCCTCTAGTCCAGGTCATTCTCCTCCTCATATGCGAAAGCGAACCAGGAACTAGCCTGTTCCATACTGCTGAGATACAGTGTAGACAGGGATGCTGCACGGGTGCTAGCACTATCCCTCTATTTGTAATCCATATGGTGTCTCCAGGATGCTTCTCCACTCGTTAGGAAGCCATCCCACAACTGCCACCAGATGTGGTGGCATACCCTCCTGAAGATGGATTAATACCGCCTGTGGTCTCCCCTTCCAGTTGTGATCTGCTCCAGAGTGATTATAGCTGCTGAGTAGTGATTATAGTTACTGCCAAAGGGTAACTGCGGTATCACCCAAACACTAGTCGAAACTGAGTGAAGGGTGAAGTCGATTTGTTTATTCCCAGCCAAATGGCTCACATTTATACAGCATCTGGTACAGTAGACACTCCCCAAAACATTCTCATAAACACACCCACAAAATGTTTACAAAATGCATTGTTATCATGACTCAGCAAAAACAGTAACAAATGTGAAAAACCATAAAAACACATATTTCCCACATAGCAAACCCCACAGTCTATATATCTCGAGACAGCCTGGGTCTGAGCGCCCAACATATCCAAAAAGCGCTCAGATCCCACGAAACATAGACAAAATGCCACTGTGTGGAAGTTCTGACCCGCCACACATATAGTCCTATGCCCAAAACAGTTCCAGGGTGTTTTGTGCTTTTAGCAGGTCAACTTCGGGAGTTACATGTGAAAGAACAAACCTACCAAATGGCGCTCTCCTGACGTGTGTGGGGAAGGAGCTGGCGTTCGTCCAAGTTCAGCGGTGTTCAGGAGTTTCAGTGTCCGATATTAGTTCCACGCGATTGACGCCCAAACACCGCTGCCTGCATTCTTGCGAACAAGATGGCCACCACACAGTTGGTGCATAAGTGCAATGGTGCATAAGGATGGTGGCCACCAAGCTGCACATTTAGAACCCACACGTATAAGTTAACAAGGGTCAATAAGCTCAGAGGTGGTCCGCAGTTCGTGGGTTGGTACGGTTCCTGAAGAGTCCAAGGATATCCCATGAACCCAGTCTTTCAATAGCCTTTTAGCATAGCCCGTAGTCCTGAGGCAGGAGGCTAGCAAGCAGGCTCCTCCAGGAGCTTGTGGCGAGGGCAAGTTCGCCACAATCCAACTATACAATTCAAAGATTTCCTAATGGTAAATTGGGTAGAAATCCAGTGATTTGTACAAAATGAGATGTGCTCATTATATACAATTTGGTGTGTGGTTTAAAAACAATAATTCTCATATGCAGGTCCTGTACAATGTATAAGATTCATATTTTTAACAAACACTGGATTTCTATAAGCTCTTGATTGGATCCATGCAAATCCACAAATAAAGGCATAACTGCTTTTTGCAACTGAATTTATTTACACCCTGTTCAAAATTATTATGCAAATTATATTTTTCTCATTTACCTAAATAATTGATGTAAATAACAGTCAGCATAATTCTCATGTTATCAACTATTAAGAGTAGAATTCAAATTTTATTGAACAAACCTCCTAATGATAACAGTATTTTTTTAACATAAAAAACTTACAATGCACTGTTCAAAATTATTACGGACAGTACGTTTCACACTTTATAGGTTGTAAAGAACTGAAAATTGACATTTGTTGTGTTTGCAGCATATTTACCGAAATCAAAAGCTATTTCAATCAAACTTATAACAACATTTTAACTTTTTAAATATTTTAACAGGTCACGTTACATTTTAACATAGGACCCCTTATTTGATAGCACACAAGTCTTGCATCCATTGAACTTGTGAGTTTTTGGACAGTTTCTGCTTGAATTTGTTTGCAAGATGTCAGAATAGCCTCTGAAACTGCTATGTTGATAGAAAAAAGGGTTAAACCTAGCTGGACCTGGCACCCAGATCACTTCATTAAGCTGAAGTGGTCTGGGAGCCCATAGTGGTCCTTTAATAATGTGGAACACCCTCCTTTAGTAGTTTTTCCTTAAATTGGGCTCACCTGGCAATCTAATTATCACAGGTGAGATTGTTTTCAGTGATCAAAAGAGCCCTTTTTCATGAGTTAATCCAAGAGTTAAACTGAAAAACAAAATATTTAATCTTTGTGACACTTAAATAGAATTTGCATAATAATTTGGCACAGGGTGTAAATCCAGAATATTGCCCAAATAAGTATGCAAGAGCCAGTGGACAAACAATTAGAAAATCACAATGATTTACAAATGTAGTTTGTGGTAAGCTCCAATCATATGGGGGCCAATGTGACCTCATATAACTATTGGAGGGACAAAGTCCTCCCCTAACTCTTACTACATATGCCCCACTTATTTCCATAGGTGGGAGAATATCCATTCAATGGTAGAACAGCCAGTGTAATATATCAATTTGCTATTTATTTATTGATGGTTTTTACAATTAGCTCAAAGATAGATAAGATTATTTTTCCCTTTACAAGTATATCTAAGTGGACTAGTTCTTTTTATCATTAAACTTTACCGAGAGTGGTATGGACGTGTGCTCTTTTTATTGATTTATTTATCTTTGTTCGCTATATGGATTTCCTTAATTGTTCATTTTCATAAGACATTTTTTTATCTAATACTATTAACAGTATTCAGCACTGTGATACATGATATTTTTGGTTGAGTATTTGCAATGAGTAGAGAGCATTACAGAAGCAAAACTACACAAAATAAGTAATTATCAAGAAATTGCGTATGGAAAGCAACATGTCATATTCAATCTAGCATACAGTATACATAGCACATTGAACTAATAGCTTGCATTATCTGTGCTTTCAATCTGTGTGTCCACTCACTGTGATATACAATTACTATTGTAATAATGCTATGAAGTAAGCATGTCAAACTCGCAGCCCACAATGAATATCTTTGCGGCCTGGGTTTCAAGGAGTAGCGAAACTTGCAAGACAACAATTTAGAAGAAGAGTGTAAACAAGAGATCCACTATCTTGAAAAGTAATCTAATTTGAGTTTTTGAGGCTTTTTTTGCGCTGGTCATGTAGGGAATATAAGCAAAACTATAAAGTTTGTTTCCTAATTTTTATATTTTTGGAGTGATTTTGTGTAAAACTCCCACTCACATTTTCCAGAGCCGTGCCAGGCTCTGTAAGTTAGGCTCACGGGTGCCAAATACTGGCTAACGATCCAGGTGATTCAGACAGATGAAACTCTAATATCAGAGTAAAAAGTATATTTATTATATATATAAAAAATATATATATTTCAGGGCACTGTAGGGGTGGAACCCAACACAGAAACTTGTATAGTAAAATAAAGTTAGAATTCCACTTACCCCTATGTGCAGTAGCCCAGAGTATAAAGATACAATCAAATAACAAAAGATAAATATAATAAATAAAAGCAGACGCGTTTCGGCTAGCAGCCTTCTTCCAGTGCTTGTCTTCTAAGTCCTATAGAGTCCTCTTATATAGGTCTTGTCCTTGCTGTTCAACTGAAATGAATTTCGTACTCTTTTCGGCTTCTTTGCGTGACGTCACTTACAGTTTTCAGTGAGTTGGAACGCACGCTGGAATGCGGCGTTCTGGATATAGGTTGCTTGTTGGTATGATTGCTTAGTCCCCCTGGCAACCATTCATCCACTTATGCAAAAAATGCAATTCATAAAATACAGAAAACAAATAGGCATAAAATGGTTAATAATTAATGAACATATCTTCAAAGAGCAAGTGGAATCTCCAGTTAAAACATATAGAAATACCCTCCATCTATATGAAGGTCTAAAATTTTGGAAAAATATATAAAAAGAAATACTTAAAAATTATTTTGGAAATGTTGGTCCTTTTATGTAACAACTGTATGTAGCCTAGTTTGATAAAGACACTGAACGAATGTTTTTCATGCTGAATATGCATCAACCAGTCAGTGATCTGTATTAAGATGTACTTATTTGTATAGCTTTTTGCCTTTTTTCAAGTCTCTTAGTGGCAGCAGCACTGGCCTAGTAAACTTCAGCTGAACTGCTAGAACTGTGATATTGTGATGTTTAATGAAGAGTAGCACACAAATGAATCTACTGGGAATATTATTACATACCACTACATATTTGACTACCTTATTTATGTCATAATGCTTAACGTGACTGCGTCATCATGAATTGTAATTTTTAAATCTATTTTTTTTATTTTATATCAGAAAGTTTAAAGAACCATTTATCGTTTATTGCCCAGTTGAAAGCTGGGAGCTACTTAGCAAATCATGGTTCTGATTGGCTGCTGACATCACAAGTTTTTGTGAAGTTTTTTTTTTAAGCAATAACAATCACTAAGGGCTTTGCAATTGTTGTCCAATTCCTGACAGATCTGCAAGTGGTAATTCCAGTTTAACTTACTCTAACTTGTTTAGAAAAATATAATATTGTATTACCTTTATACTGATTTATAGATGAGAATTTTCAGATGACAATGCACTCTTGAGCGATTTTAGATGAGTAGATTTAAAACATATGTGTGTAAGTGCACTATAATTATTATAATATTTGACTGTCATGTTGCCAGCAGATCTGCCTTTGTTAGTACTATCTCATAAACTGACAGCATTGCAAATTTATATTTTTTCATCAAGTGCCAGCAGATTTGTCATCTTTTTGCAATAGCATTAGATACACATTTGTAGGCAGATTGCCAATGACATTGTGAGCACATTTTGAACCCAGTAAAATTTCCATCTACACTTTACTGTATTGGTAAGAGAGTACTCCGGCAGGGATAAAGTCCTATACATCTTGTAAAGGCATATAACTAGTAGTCATTATATATACTGAAATATTTTTTAGAAATCATTCTATTTTTGTAAGACTGATACCAATTTGTACAATGCTACTTATTCGACATAGTGAAACCAACTGAGCGTGGGTTTGCATGCATCTGAGATGGACACCGGATTTAGCTGTTCTTCGGTTTTGAGAACAGCTAATCTATAAAACTAGTCAGGATGACAGAGACTAAGCCAAAAAAGATCCTGGCTAAGTTAAATTCATGTCTTTTGGCAAAACACAAGAGATGTCAATCAAGTCCGGAAATTTCCCTGGCTTCATCTCCATCATGGCTAGAAGACTAGGCCACAGAGCCTTCTTTAACAGCCTCCACTTTGCTAGTCTCTGAGACATTAACAATGTGGATGCAAACCATTTTACAAGACCTGCAGAAAGATTTTCAGGCCAACTTTACTAAACTTACCTCAGAATTTGCAAAGTCAACTGTCAAATTGGAGATCAAGACGAACCAGATGTAAATGTCTCCCAATTAGAGGTATACCAGATTTGGTTTTGTCCAGTGATTGCCTGATTGCCTGATTTCAACATGTATGACTTTATTATTGATAGAAACTCCCAGGCTGCCCATATGATCTTCATCTACAAATCTCTCCTTCTAAAAGCTACAAGATTTCGGTAATTCCTGAAAAATTCTTCACAATCTACCTTTACCCACACCTAACAGTTTTTACTAGGCAGTGGCAGAAATAAATGTCCTATCACTCAGGTGTTGAGAGAAAATAATATTATTTATCACTGGGGGTTCTTGAATAAGCTCCTAATCACTCACAATGGGACAACAATAGTGATTACATCCTTGGAAGAATACCAAAGCTTATTGATCCTGTTGGCATGGCTTACACATTAAGGAGCTCACCATATTCATCTCAAGATGTTGATGACATGAAGATGTCCAGAGAGTAGACCAAGATCCTGTCCTCAGCTAGGTCCCCTAGATATCCGATTGGAAGGACACTTGCTTTTTGGTTTTTGATTTAATGGTTGATATTCTTGAGTAATATCTTATCGCCATGTTCTTTTCAGTATTTTTCAATAACGCTTGTTTAGAGGCATTCACAGTAATGCTTAACACTTTAAGAATGCAGGCAATTGTACTTGTTCTGACCAAACCAAAACTAAAACAAAGCCCAGAATAGCTTTTAGCTATATGTCTGTTCAACCATATTTTATATATTTCATATTAAAAAATAAAGTCAGGAACACATACATGTATTTCTGACCCTATAGTGTTAAAATCACTATCAAGCTCACCAGGCCTTCCCCTTGTCTGATGGTGCTGGCTTTCCCCTGATTTGTCTCCTTGGCTGACATCATCAGAAGTGGGCATTTTTCGAGCCAATCATAATGTTTTCCCCTAGGAAAGCATTGGATTGGCTGAAACTGTCAAGGAGGCAGATCAGGGTCAGCACAAGCCAACCACAGCTCTGGCCAATCATCATCTCTTCATAGTGATGCATTGACTCATTGCATCTCTACGAGAAAAGTTCAGTGTCTCCATGCAGAGGGTGGAGACACTGAATGTCAATGTTGCACACTGTGCAGCACTTCCCCAGGAAGCACTTCTAGCAGCCACGTGAGGGGTGACTACTGGAGGTATCCCTAGGCTGTAATCTAAACACTGCCTTTATTCTGAAAAGACTGTGCTTAGTGTAAAAAACCTACAGGGACTGATTGTGCTCACCAAAACAAATAGAGAAGAAATAGGACGTTCATTTCAAATCATATATTTATGTATGAAACATAATTTAATATGAATAAAATCTACAAATGTAAGATAAATTAAGAAATGTTATTATTTTCCACAAGTACAACTATGCTCCCTATGTACAGGTTTTGTGGTGTTTTTGAACGTTACAGTGTCAAATAAAGAGCTTGCCCATTTAAGTTTCTTTTTTTTTTTTATTCTTTATATAAGAAAGGCAGACATGTAGAAATACAGTGTACAAATTAGACAGAATAAGCATCAGTCTAAGATTACACAAACAACATGTTAAATGAACAATATATCATAAAGAATAAAGTAATTAAACATTATGTCAACATAAATATATATATGCTATGTTCTGCAGTTGACTTTATCCAGTGAGTTAGTTACAGCTATTTTAAAGATTATTTAAGGTACATTTATTCCAGGGTTCCATACTTTAGAGAATGTTGCTTGTGATTGCCTGACTTTTGAGGTCAGTTCATCCATTACAGCATTGTTTTCAATTTTTGTAATAACATCTTGCAATGTCAGGGAGGGGGGGGTGGGGTGGGGGGGGCTTTCTTGGCCTATGTTGCCATTGAGACCATAAGGCAGGCCAGGAATGAAAATTACCCTCATCATGCCATACCATTTGCAAAAGTAGACAATCAACGGACAATCAAAATGGAGAACGTCAGGTTTTTTTTAGTAGGCACTTAATATTAAAGACTGGCCAAAATTAGCGTTCATATTTTTAGAATTTTTCACACAAAAACATCACTTTACTGCTTTACAACACTCATAATCTCATATTTGTGTTCAGCGAAGACTCCCGAGTACAATAGCTCCATGTACAGATTTTATTGTTTTTGGAAACTTAGAGGGTCAAATATAGGGCTTACAAATTAAATTCTCTGCTACTTTTGCCTGGGTTGTTAAGCTTGCCCCTCAATATATAAGACCATATAATTATATATAAATAATAATATATAAAATGCAGTTATAGATATGTACAAAATACATTTATAATCCAATTCTCTCCCTCTTATTTTATTTCTTCAAGTCTCTCATCTACTTGCTATGAGATTTGGAATATTGCAGTGATTTATTAATAGAGGGCTTACCAAATTCAGGAGGCATGCAGAATTGTTGAAAAATTATTATTATTTAAGTTGTTCGTAACCCCAACTAGACTATGAAAACTCTACCCAGGGACCTCTTAGCTTTCTTGTGAGGTGGAATGCACATAGTTACATATCTGGTGAAGTTGTCCCAAAGTTATTCTATCATGGGAGGCATTGTTTGCATTCATTCATTCATTTATTCCAAGTTGAAAGTAATCCTATTGTTTACGCCTGAATGTGCTATGCTAAGAGCATATCCATCTGACTAGCAGACATCCCAAATTAGAATGATTTCTATCATTCAGCTAGTGTTAAAAATGCTCATTGCAAGAGGTTTGAAATCAGATGTTCCCATTTAATTTACCTTAGTGAAAAATGAGATTTAGAGCATGCCTCTCACTTTGCTTTAAACTCCATCAAAAGCGTTGAGTCAATATGGAGACATCTAACCCAATGTTACACAGGACTGGATTTGCAATAAGACCACTGAGGCCATGTCCTCAGAGTACCAGGCAGGAGAGGGGCGGCATGGCTGGTAGAGAGATCAAACCGACCTGCCGATTCTCCTGCTGTGGGCCAAGTGAAATGACAGCTGGTGCTCAAGTAAGGGAGGCATTTATTCTTCTAGTGTAACAAAGTTTTGCCTTAGGTTACCGGCCAGACAGAGCTGTCTGCCCCCTTCGGGGCATACAACAACATTTCCCACCTAATAACCAGGGATCAGGATTCTCCCCTCCCTACTCAAAGGCAAGAATCAGGGAGGGGAGAATACACTTTAGTTACTTTTTAATTAAAAAAAAAATTTCAATCAGCATTCAGCCTTTATCCCACACTACAGCTGCTGTCCTCCCCACTACAGCATCTGTCACCCCACTACAGTCCCCATCTCCCCACTATAGCCACTATCCCCAAATACAACCATTGTGCCCTCACCACAGCCACTGTGGAACCACTATACCCTGGGCTTCCCACTATGGCACCTGCCCCCCACTTCAGCCCTTGTCTCTAACACTACAGCCCTCATACTGCCATCTACCAAATCCCCCACTACCCTTATGGCCCCTAACCCCCAGCCCCTACCACACCCACTAGAGACCATATCCCACACTGCAGCCCCTGCCCTCCCACTACTGCATCTGCCTCCAACTTCAGCCCTTTCCCCTCACTATACACCCTGTCCTCTTTACTACAGCCCCTATTACCCCACTACAACCTCTATAGCCCCCTTTCCCCAACTACAGCCCCTCACCCCTCTCAACACACACATATAACTGCCACTCCCCAACATACACAACAGTTCCTATCAGCCAAAAATGCACACTACAGACCCATTTCCCTGTATACACTTCAGACCTGATCCCCCACACATTCTCTACAACCCAATTTTCGCACACATTCTACATCACCAACAGCCCCATCCACACACACAACCACAACCAGGAGCCACACAAGCAGCACCTCTGCCACACACAATCTTTACAAGCAACTTACCCACCACCCACTAACCCCAGAATCAAGCAATCTGATCAGCAACATCCCCCCATAAACACAATACACACACATATATATATATATACCGTATTTCTCGCTCCATAAGACGCATTCCCCTCAAAAGTGAGGGGATATGTCTGTGCATCTTATGGAGCGAATGTGAAGCTTTACTTACCTGTCTAGTAGCGTGGGCCGGCAGCACAGCGCGCTCCGCGGTACAGGAACTTCAATTTCAGGTTCCGGTTTCCGGCGGGACTGAAAGGAAGTGTGCACTTCCTTTCAGTCCCACCGGAAACCGGAACCTGAAATTGAAGTTCCTGTACTGCTGAGCGCGCTGTGAAGCCGGCCCACGCTACAAGACAGGTAAGTAATTATGTGACAAGGGGAGGGGGAACTCTATGGGACAAGGATATATATATGGGGGTGGGGGGGGGTGCAGGGTGCATTGAGGAAAACAGCCTTGGGCAGCAAGGATGGTAAATCCAGCTGGTGTTACCTAGTAGAAACATGTTTGACTTCAATTTGTCACCAATCTTTCTTCATAAGGTGTGCCAATGGATTCTTTTGGGCCAGCAATACAACTAGCCAGTACTGCACTGGTACCGTTATTTACTTATTATTATTTACTTACACTGTTTTTCTATTTCTCCAGCTAAATAATTTATCAAAGCTTATACATTACGGCCATGCTGCTTTGTTTCGTTATCTATTTGTTTTACTTTCTTTTCTTTGCTCTATGCTTCTTTTGTTATCATTTGTTTGTATACTACATACATTTGTATAATGTATGTGTAATTTTCATTATTGTGACAGTACATATCTATACTCGCATTATGTGACTGCTTTTTTATGATTGCGAACTTGTGTGTATTTCACTGTCACATTGCATGTAATTTCTATATTTCAACATAATTATAGTATCAGAAAGTGGAGATCCCAGTTCACTAGATTGTACAATGAAAAATATAAACAAGTCCCTTCCTTTCTCCTTCCTGTTAAGCTCATTCCCTCCATCAGCCATGGAGGTTTACTAATTCCCTTGCCAGATTTTAAGATTGCACCAACATAGGTCTCAATTTAATAAGCTTTTCAAATGGCTGAATACAGTTTATCAACCTTAAATCCTAACATGTTCTATAAATCACATAGTGACATCAACTCTTTGAATTAATTCAGAGCATGATATAAACTCCACACCTGCTGTACTTACCCCAAGCCATGTTGCATTAACTAACCCTACACTCTAACGCAGTGGTTCCCAACCCAGTCTTCAAGTATCCCCTAACAGTCCAGGATTTAGGGATGACCCAAAAGAAAAAAAAAAACACCTCAGACACAACAGGGTAATATCTAAAATCTGGACTGTTAGGGGGGTACTTGAGGACTGGTTTGGGAACCCCTGTTCTAACGCATTAAATACTGCTCCCATAACAATACACCCACAATGTGCTGTAATATTAACTGTAAATATGTTCATTAAGCAGGAACTATCACTGATTATGCAGATGGAGATATCAGAGCTAACAATGAAATGGGGCTAAATTAGTCCTGTGGCTTTCCTGAATCCCTCTAAGCCCCCACAATGCCCCTCTTTGGCAGTAGAGATATCATTAACTTCTCCTTGTTCACTCTCACTCTATTTGATGCCTTATACTGAATTGGAACCTACTGACAGTCCTCTACTAGAATTACGCTCCCTGGAAGATTTTAAGCTAACCTTACTTTGTACATCTGTAGGAGACTTAGAAAATGTGGGAGAGGAACCCAAACCACCAACTGACTCTAAAACAAGGGCACACGATCTTTCACCTCACACACAAACGTTTGATGAGAACTATGACTCAAAAACATCACAGAATACATCCACTCCATCTTTACTGTTTCT
The DNA here is from genome assembly GCA_933207985.1 of Pelobates cultripes. Lineage (NCBI taxonomy): Eukaryota > Metazoa > Chordata > Amphibia > Anura > Pelobatidae > Pelobates > Pelobates cultripes. Next base: position 264,657,058 of record OW240913.1, read on the forward strand.
TCAGATATTTGCTGAAGATGCAATAATAATGTATATGTTGTCATATTTTGCTGGACTGCAGGATTCTCCAAATTTTTAATCAGAACTTTTTGGACCTCACATACCTTTTGCTTAATGTAGTTGTTCTGGTGAGTATAATAGCTCTCTTCATGCATTTTCATGTATACACTGCCTTTTCGGAAAAAAGGCAGTGTGTACATTTCCCCTAGGGACACCTTTAATTGGCCACTCCTTAGATGGCCACTGGAGGGGCTTCCTGGCTCAGGGCTGCACAGTAGGCCGTTCAGCATCCCCAAGCTCTGCATGGAGAGGCTGAATTTTCCTCATAGAGATGCATTGATTCAATGCATCTCTACGAGAAGGTCCTGATTCACCAAAACGGCATTTGGCCCCGCCTGTGCTGATTTTAGCCAATCCAATGCTTTCCCTATGGGAAAGCATTGGATTGGCTAAAAATCGGCCATTTTGACTATGTCACAAAGAGGGCGGAGCCACCAAGGTGAAACCGCACGGCACTGGAAATAAGGTGAGTTTTAAACTTTTATAGGGGGCTAAGAGGGGGTAAGCCACCTATATGGTGTGGTGGGTTTAGCACTATAGGGTCAGAAATACATGTTTGTGTTCCTGATCCTATAGTGATCCTTTAACAACAGAGTAACACCAGTTGTCTTTCAGATTACAATTTCTCACATTTGTTTTGTTAACAACTCTTTACAAATCACAGACCTGTCGGCTGGTTTTACTTTCTCTTGACATTCTTTATCAGAATACGTTTACCATTTATTTTTTCTTGTCTGTAGGCTGTCCTCGACGTCATCATAAGTTTAACATACTTATATTGATAGTACGTAGAGTGTTTTACTGTTTCACCTTGAACTGTGAGAGTGTTGTACAAACTCTACAAAAACCAAAAACAAACCTGTTAGAATATTATTGCCCATGAACCTTGCATTGCCATTTACTGACATATTATTTATCAAATGTTTACATGGAGACAACTCTTGTCATAGATTATTCAGAAATATATTGTGCCCAGTAATCTAGTCCTCTAAAGTTCAAAAAAATATTTTCAGCAATGCTATTTTATATTCCCAAGTACACAATATCTGCATTGTTGTCATATTTGCTGGCTTTTTTTTTTTTAATATCTCATGGATATTAAAACAATAACATTGTATTCAGTTATATGTAATTAATTTACAATGTATAAAGAATCTATCATGGAATGTGCATTTTTTATGGGAAAACATTTATGGGAAAATGTTCTTGGCGACAACTTGATAATACAGTCTGAGTGCAGTTTTTAAATGAGATATTTTTTCATGTCTGAGCAGATTATGAGTTCTTGTGTGTGGAAAGCAGCAACTGACAAATTAGTTCTAATTTGATTTGAATACTTTTCCAAATGTTACCATTTATTTTTTTCAACTCTCCTATGTACAAATGACTGTAATGCTGTACCCATTGATACTGTGTCTACTGCTTTTTTTGCTGAAATTGACTTTTTATTATTTGTAAAAGGATTGTAGGGAAATATCAAACCAGACCAAGAAATGGAAATCCATAATTTTCCTTTTGATATATATATATAGTATAAACAAAGGGTATAGAAATATTTTTGTTTTTTATTTTGTTTGTAAAGTTCACCATTTTCTTATTTCCCAAGAATAGACCGCACAAGCTTGACCTGAAGTCTGATTGGGCTTGGCTTAGTAGCTGGTGTTGCAGAATACCTAAAATAAACTTAGCAGCCACTAACTTTTTTCTCCCAGACAAACAGAGTTGACCATGATTTATCTTAGAGAGTGCTGCATAAAAAAAATGATTAGATGTATATCTCAGGTCAGTCTGTGTCTGGGTCAGTCTTTTGTGAATGTCTCATCTATCAAAAATGCATTTCATGAATCCTGTTAGCTTTCACGTTCTACTTGACAAAGGCTGACAAAGGATGTTACCATCCGCAATTAATATATTTTGGTAAATCACAGAGAAACATTAACAAAGAAACTCCTTAATGTAGGTGAAAACATGCAGAGCATGGAAGGTACACATCAGTAAAAAACATACAATACACAGATATAATCTATTCCAATAACATTAACTGTGGTGAATGACAGTCAAGGCCAGAATTTGCATTAAATGTATATTACAAGACAACTGTAGAGTGTAAGGCTTTTTCAGTGTTGTGTCTGCAGCATCCTATATCAGTGGCTTGTACTATTTTCAGTTTTATATCACTAATAATAAATAAAATAACTTGACAATAAACTGTGTGTTCTGTTTTGGCCTAAGAAAACATTTGGTTATGTTGTTAAATAAAAACTGTAGTGGTTTAAACATCAAGCATTCTGTCATGGTAAGTTTAAAGTCAGATTTTCAAAATTATGATTTTCGGATAACATTTGCAACATCATTCTTCAACGTCCTGCGATTTACTGTCAATTGAATAAGCCCCACATTGTTTTTCTGCATGTTATCAAGCACAACATGGACATTGTCTTTCTGTATGTTATCAAGCACATTATGGATCTGATTAACTAGTCAGCATGTACTAATTTCAAGAGTTTTATAAAGCACTTATTAAAATCACACAATTTTCAAACCTGTAGAAACTGGTGTGAAACCGCTGCAAGATTTTGTGAACAAAAAAAGCCAAAGGAGTAGCTGTTATTTTTTTTTAATAAAAACATCTGGTGATTTTTTTTGCCCTAGTTTTGCAGTTGAGATAAATGAGTTCCTTAGTATTCAAAGTTTAGAAAATCCAGTTCGAGTAAGATAAATAAATACACTTAAATATCTATTTTGGACATTTCTGTTCTATTTTCCTCTGTAATTTACTTTCTTTTGTCACAATGATGCCAAAACATAATTTACATGCACCCTAACACCTGCTTTGGGGTGTGCTTGATTGCAGAGGCCTGTTGATTATTTACCTAGATTATATGTACATGTCTTTTTTAACAGCACTATGACACATCTCACATGGATGGTGTTGTAAAGTTAACCACTATTGACAGGAAAAATAAAACACACTGCTTGTGCTGTTTGTTTAAATTGTAACATCATTAGGGTGTGTGACTGCAGGGAGAGCAAACTGCGGTGATTGTCCCACTACTACCCCAGAAATGTACTTTTGTTTTGTTTCATGCATCTAGGTAATGAGAATGAACTGTCTATCCAATTGTTTGACATAAAGAGAGCTGCCTTTCACCTTGAACACTGCCTGTACCATACTTATTATTACTTATAATTATTATTATTATTATTATTATTAATAATATGTAATGGTGGAAACAAATTCTGCAGCACTGTACAATAAGTGAACTAACAGTCTTATTAGTATTTGCATGGGAAAAGTAGGTTGCTAGATGAATATATATAACGTTATATGTATATATATATATATATATATATATATATATATATATATTTTTTTTTTTTTTTTTTGTTAGGCCTTCCTGAAAAAGTGAGTTTTTTTAATGATCTTTTTTAAGGAATGGAGACTATGTGAGAGCCTAATAGAGCCAGGAAGGGAATTCCATAGGAATGGTGCAGTCCTAGAGAAAACTTGAATGTGGGTGGCAGAGGTGCAAGTACAAACAGAAGTGGTAACAGTGTGAAGAAGAGCATTTAAAGTGTAGAAGAAGTGTTTGGCTTTTTAGGAGAGTGTGGCTATGAGGGTATTGAATTTGTTTTCTTTTGCAGGTGTAAGAGTATGAAACTGTATGAAAATAGCATGAATTTATAGTGGATAAAATCAGATACAGAATGAGACTTTCTTCAGCAGTGTTCAACAGTTCAACAGTCAAATCAGTAATTGTGTGTCAGATTGTGTCAAATCAGTGAGTGTGTAAGTCTACCAGTGAGTCTATGTCAGTGTGTCTGTGTGTATGCCAGTCAAAGTCTTTAACGGGAAGAGGTGGGGCTTTGACTAGAAGGGGTGGGGCAAATTTAAATTAGGGGGTGCCCAAATTACATCATGCCTAGGGCAGCACAAATTCAAAATACACCACTGACTCTGGTACATTCACTTTGTCTGCAACAAATTTAAATCTACAGCTATTCACAGCCTCTTTACTCTGTCATCATACTTGCTATCCCATTCTGATAGCCCAACTCCTGCTTCTCTATGCTTCAGAAGGCTACAATTCTCCCACACTTCCAGACTCAACTACTGTAAAGGAGACTTTGTAGGCATCCTTCTCTTCCCCATTGTACCTCTCAAGCAATTAACCTTATATTTTTCTTAATATGAGGTTTACACAGTTTTCCCATTTTAACCCGCTCATTTAAGAATTGCCATTATTTATTGCCACCCTGGTCATCCTAGGCTATTTCTTGAACACTTTTCATAATGGCCATCCCACTTGCTCTCTTTTAGTACTCTTTTTCTTATACTTGAGGACGTTAATACACCAATCAATAACCTTAACAGCTCTTATACCTCTTTACTGCTTTCTGTAACTTTGGACTCACACAACAGTCTAACTCATCAATTTATACATCCAGAAATATTCTTAATCTCATCTTCATCAATCTCTGCACCACCTGTAATCTCTCCAGTGTTCCAATTTCTCTATGTGACCACCATCTGCTGATCTTTGATATCAGCATACCTCATACCCAAATTATATCACTCACTATACATCAATCTCGGAGAAACCTCCACTGTTTTCACCAACAGCAAGTCTTCACCAACCTTTCAAACTCTTATTTTACTAATCTCAAACCTCACCTGCCTCCGTTCTATTACCTCCCACTACAACACACACACCCTGAAAGACATGCACACACTCACTGACAGACACACATTCACTGACAAACACACATTGACAGACATACACACACTCACATGCACACACTAATAGATATACACACACATTCACTGACAGACACACACATTGACAGACGTACACACACATTCACTGACAGACACACACAAAGTCACTCACAGAAAAACACATACTCCTTCACAGATGCACATTCACTGTCAAACAAAGTCACTGACAGACACATTTACAGATATAAACACACATTCACTAACAGACAGACACATACACACACTCACTGACACACACACATTGACAAACACACACTAACATACAAACACACTCAGACACACACAAACTGACAGACAGACATTCACACACACACAAACTGACAGACAAACAAACATATACACACATTCATTGACAAACAAACTCACTGACAGATACACTCACTCAGACACACTGACAGAAATAACAACACATTTACTGACAGACAAACATACACACACACACACACACTGACAGACTGACACACACATTTACCACCAAACATTTACAAATATTTATTTACTTTTATTTTAATTTAAATCCACCCAGCCTCCCTATCTTTGGGAGAGCTGGGTGGATTTTTACAGTGGGGCTCTTCAGCTCGCCGCCGTGCAGGATGGAGGTCAGGCAAGCATGCAAGATGGAAGGTGGGCAGGCCAGGGGGGGAGTGGGTGCACAAAATAGGCGGCGAGGGAGCTCTGATCCTCCTGTTCAGCTCCCTCACATGCCGCTTAGTGATGCCGGGCGCCGGAGTAATGTCATATTCCAGCTCCTGGCATCACTGAGGGAGCTGAGTGGGAAGAGCTCAGTTTAGCGCTACATCGCCACCCGCCTGTAAAAGAAACTGCCCGGGTGCCCTGGGGGGGCCCAAGGGTGGCCAGCAGACCAACTCTTGGGCCCCCCCATAAGTCAAGGCAAACTTGGTACTTGCCAGGGCACTTGGGGGGTGTCGTTTTTTTGTCGCCCCCTAGAAAGTACCGCCCAAGGAAAATGCCTTGTTTGCCTTGCGCTAAATACAGCGCTGACCAGAGTGCACAGTTAACAGTGGTAGATGAGGAGGAATGACAGGGTACTGGGATGAGGTTTATATGATTTCTAGTTTTCTTAGAGCAATGGAGGTGAAGGGCCCTGGTTTGGGAGAGATACCACAAGCAGATAGAAGCATGAGAAGAGACAATGACAGGAGGTGGGAGTAGATTTATATGGATGGGGTCTAGGATAAGATCAGTTGGGACTAGAAGGCAGAGAACAAAGAAATAAGTGCAGTGCATGAGATGATAGATAGGGGAGGGTATCAGAGAGGAGGGAATGTGGAAGTTGTGAGGTGGTTGAGGTAAGTTGGGATAAGGTGTAATTTTGACACTTTGGGATGAGAAAGAAAAGAAGATGAGAAAGAGACAAAACATTGCTCAGATGAGCATGCAAATGCATGCAAAAGGCTTGGAAATAGGAGGTAGGTCAGGAGCAACAAGGAGATGAGATGCAGTGGTGTAGAAAAAGTATATGGGTATTATTTTGAAAAGAAAACGTAGGATTAGGAAGTGTGAGAATGGAGAGTAAGGGGTTGAGAAAATGCAGGAGTGCTCCCATTAGGGATAGTGTTTGCAGCAGTAATTTCTGCATAGCTGAAGTTATGTGTGAGACTTCTTAGAAGAATATTGGTTTATTCTTGTCCTCCACACCCTCGCAAAGTCGGCACGAATACAGTCTGTTTCAAAATGGAGATGCCTTGCTCTGACTGTGTGCCACAATATCTAATATCATCAATTGCAACCATTCACAATCTTTTTCTCACTAAGCACCATGTAGTTTATTTATGAAATCGTCAAAAGTGAATGACAGAAAAGCAGGTTGCAAATCTTAACGCAACACTTTGCTCACCAGAACAACTACATCTTAGTAACAACGTAGTTATTATAATGTCTATAGTCTGTCCTTGCAGGTTTTCTTTTTATGTAAACACTGCCTTATCAGTAAAAATGCATCTCTACAAGTAGATCCTGATTTGCGCAGTGCAAGATCCTATGGGAAAGCATTGGATTGTATGAGATTGTCAAATTTGTTAAATTGTATTTGTTTTCATTTGAATTTTCCTTGTCTAATATTGAATTTTGTATGAAAATTTAAAACAAGTCAGCATGACAAATATGCAAAAAGAGAGAAACTCAGGAAAGCAAATACTTTTTCACTGCACTGTATATTTTATACTTTGTGTGAGAAATGCATGCAATGTCACCCTATGATATTTTTATTCATACTCAAAGTGAATCAATGGCGGAATCTTTAAATCTGCTGCCCAGGACTGTAACTCCCATACCCACCAGGTGCCCAGGATACACTCCCCACAACACTCTGCTGACACTTCCCCAAAGCGGTACAAGGACTGTCAAGTGGTAACGAAAATGCTATGTAATGTATGTAACAAGCAAATCCTTCCCTCCCGACTCTTATTTCTGTATCCCCTTCCCCCCACAACAAAATATTTGAAATAAAGAATTTATAAAAGAAACTGTAACTCCCATTAATCTTACTGAACACAAATCGCCAACAGATGGGGTTACCCTACATTTAGAATCCACTCGGCCATTCTTAATTATGATGGCTCCAGAGCCCCTCACGAACATTTATTTTCATTAAATATATACACATATTATTATCTTATCTTATTTTATTATTATATAACTTATTATATAAATAAGTCTCATGTTATTTAACAGTTTTACTAATACAAGTGAAATGCAAGGTGTATTTTCCTCTTCCGATCAACCGATGAGCTTTCTTTCTAATTCTTCATATCTTAGTTTAATTATAATAACATAGAAGAGAAACATGATTGGGCACTGGATTGTAATATTCAATGCAATATTGATGCTTTAATTACACAAATAACCCATTATGTAGCTCAGTAGTTACCTACAAATGTCACTTTGCTTTTAGGATGTTGTTACATTGGGTTCAGCAAGCTTCATCATATTTTTATTGTCCAAATACAATTCTTTTGATATACCCATTTTTGCAAACTCACATAAACAACATAGCTTTGCTGTATGCCTGTACTTTAACAGCTGGTGATGTAAACTGATTCTTTTTTAAGCTATGTTAATGAACACAGTTTAATTAGATAAATCCAAGCATGACATTCTGTGATTTATTATACAACTCTGCCATTTTATTTTCCACTCCATACTTGAGTGACAGGGCAAACAATACGCTGTATGACAATGAACTGCACACCAGTATGTCTATGATAGGGTTTACGTGATTTTCTTTTTTTGTTTGCTAGTATTGATGTGAACAGAATGTGTATATGTGTTTTATTCCCCCTTACCTGAGCTATACAATTTTGAATGATTGGTAGGCTCAGTCTAAAAATGAAAGGATTCACAAATTTTATACAAGGACATTTCTTTCTTTCTTTCTTTCTACACATCAATACAAGAGTTATCTAAAAAAAAAACAAAAAAAACCCTTTTTTAATTAACACATTCAATGTATTATATCCATGCTGCCTTGCCTAATTTACTGCATTGGCAAATGTCTAGCGGCTGTACTCCCTGTGAGCTCTGTGTGTACACACCTAATGCAAATTCTCAAATGACATCAGCCTATTGCTAAAGTGGAAGGCAGCTGGATATGTTAAAGCAGGCAAACACAGATGGAGCTAGTCATACAGGCGAGACTGCAACACATCTATTGCTGGCTTTTAGGAAGCTTAACGGATCTGAAAGCATCATAGACCAAGTCAACGGCGCCTTTTACGATAAGCATAGCGAATCATACTCGGGAGCCTATGTAAATCCTTATTCGCATCAGTGGACTGTAGACCTTTTTTGAATGCTCCTTTCTTTGGCCTTTTGTCTCTGCCTTGCACTGAGTTTTATCAGAATAAGCAGTACATAACAGCCTGCTGGAGAACGGTCTTCTCTTCGGTGTTCAGTTCGATTAAAATTCACATGGGAATATATATTTTGCATGCTGGAATATTGCATAATCTGTCTTTTTCGCTATTACATTTTAAAGCTTTTTTAATGCATAAGTACCTGCAACTACTTATGGAATTAGATTATATTGAGATTTTGTTTCCATGTTAGGAGCTTTACAATTCCTCTTCCTTTCTTTTTCATTTTTTTACTTTTCTTTTCTCTGCTTCTGCCAGCCGTGTCCTCTATTGTGTTACTTCTCTCCAACTGAGAAGACAAAAAGCAGGCACATTTACAATATTGTAAATGGTCGCTACCAATGTAGCAGAAAACAGGCTCTTTATAAATTACACGGCTTGTACCTCCACAACTTAAAATATAATATTTTTGTTAATGCACATGCCTACTACCCTAGGTAACTTTTTTTTATTTTTATTATTCTCTCTTTGTAATACATTTTTGAATATAAGCTATCAGATAATAAAACATTTTTCCCCACTTGCCTTATAATGACATATGTCCTATTTTGTGTTCGAACCTAGTCTATTCTAACATTATTATTCCTCCGATGAGATAGCTTTCAGCTTGGGGAAACTGAAAATTATATTGTTGGTTGGAAAGGATATTTATGCACAACATCATCATCTTAATAATAATAATAATAATATTACCAGTACTCATAATTAATTTAATGAATTTTGAAAGGAAATTAATTTGTGTTTTGTGAGTCCAACATTTTCAAAAGCATAAGGACACCTGTCCTGCTTCTTAATAAGGATTATTGTTATTGTGGCTATTTTAAAATGTTAACAAAGATAACATCAAATACTGCACATTTAAAATTTGTAACCATATTAAAACCACTTATGAAGTGTCTGCTTGTACCTCTACACTTGAAAGTGGCCCAATGAATCTTTAGGTTTATAAACAAAATTCAAGTCAAGTCTAGTTAAATTCAAGTCTGTTTAGTAGAGTTATCTATTATGTGCACAAGATCAACAACACAGTATAAAACCCAAGTATAGTGTCAGTAACATAACAAAATTATGTATGTATCGCTGATCTAAAAACCACCAACAAGAGAAAAACACATCACAATTATCACTATATATTCTTATATGTTATTGTACTTTGTAATACGTATAATCTTTCTACTTTACATGTGATAAGTGAAATACCCCCAAGTTGGGCCATTACCTGAGTTCTTTTTGGAGGAGCCTTGCACTATTTGTGCCCATGCAATACATGAGATATACATAAAGGTCTTCAATCTCCTGTTAAGAATCACCTTTGATTTAAATGAATTGTTTGTGAGTGGTAAATATATATTTATTATTATTACTACTTCTATTTACAAAATGCAGACATATTCGACAATGCTGGACCAGCTTTGGACAAGACATACAAGTTCATTCAACAAGACACATTTGACAAACATATCGAAGAGGTAGTGAGAGCCCTGGCTAAACATGAGTGCACATTAAAGGAATACCCCAGACACATAAAGTACTTCCTAAAGCTTGCTGGAGTGCTTTATGTGACCTGAGTAAGTGATTATTTTTTGACAGTTTATAATATTGCCAGTTTCACTAGAAATTAGCACTATTATTACTGGGAACAGGAACATCTCTCTAGCTGTCACTCACACAGTTTTTTTTCTGCTTTTGTTGGCTCCTCAGAGCTAACAGAAGTGGCTAGAGTGCACTTGCTTAAGTAATGGGTCTGCAGGGGCATGTACCATATGTCCATACTGCTTCATTAAGTTAAAGTTGTTTTGAGTCCCTTTAACAACATTTATGTCTCATTACAAGCAGCATCAGAATTTGTATTGGTTTTGTAGAAGGGGATTTTTGCAATTTGTATGCATATTTAGAAGCATTCTTGCTCACACAGAGCACTGGCTTCAGTCCTAACTACAGTAATTTAAACAAGAAGGCCAAGCAGTTATTACACATCAAGGCTTTAACCCTTTTTACTGACCATTCACACACTTTTCTCATCCACTTCACTCACTGAATCATGTTCAACGCTCTCCAAACATGCATAAGCAAACAATGCAACAAGCCAAGTAAGCAGACTTCAGTTACACGGGTGAACATTTCATAAAAAGTTGCTGAAAAAAAATCAGAATTCTAAATGCTTGTCAATGATTATATTAAGATGCATTGAAATTCTTTTTTGAGTAAAACTTTGCACACTCTCAGATAGCCTTAATCTGAGCGCCCAAGTTCTCCACATAGCACTCAGATCAATGCAGTGTAGGGAAAACGTCACCGTGTTACAGTTCTGACCGGCCGCACGTGTGGTCCTATGCACAAAATAGTTCCAGGACGATTGGTGCTTTTGCCGGTCAACTTTCAAGAGTTCCTGCATCCACAATACGGGGTGCTCTACCTGGCTCTCAGGGAGTGTTTGTTCCTCATAGTCTCAGGCACATTCCATACAAAAAGCACTCTCCTGACGGGTTGCAAAGTGGTTCAAAATCTCAGACCAAGTTGTCCGGGAACCGCACAGTCACCTCATGCCGAAAACAGTTCCATAACATTCACGGTTAAGTCCCACTGAGGTGACCGAGACACCCAAAGTCCTCAAGCTGAAATTAGTTCCAAAGCGGTCGCAGCTAAATACTGCTGAGGACTATTCATGGCTTTGGTTCATGTGAACGGCGACCAGGGATCTAGCATTTAGTTCCATTCAAATGAAGGGAAAGTGCCGAACCAGGGGCATGAAGGGGAAGCTGTTGTTCGAATGCTGGGCAGGGTCACTCCCTAACAGGATCTCAAACCTGGACTGTAACAGATCCCTTATACTCTGGCGTAGTTTGTGCAAACAATCCCACGAACAGCACTCTCCTGTCTTGTCGGCAAAAGAAGCAGGTGCTGACGCAAGATCACAGAGGTTCACACGAGGATGTATCCGACTTTGAGTTCCATACACTCAACGACCAAGTGCCGCTGCCTGCGTTCGTGGGACAAGATGGCCACCATTTTCCCCAGTTCAATTATACAAACAGCAGCCACACAGGGAGAGCACTTAAGTTTGTGGTTAGTTTGTAGTTAATAGGCCAGGGTGGTGGTCAGTGTTCGGTAGCGTGCAGCTCTCGAATTGGGGAAACGTGAATGGGGTTTTGGGGAACATATTATACGAAAAATTGCAGGGAAATGTCTTGAACACAGGGAAAATAGTGAATTGTCACATGGACCAAAGTCGGTGGGCAGGAGGCCAGCTTCCAAACTTCCAGGAGTTCATGGCAAACGTACGTGGGAAGGAGTGTTTGTCACATAAATGTATTAAAATTTTGTGTTTAGTGAATAAACCCTCTATATTTGTATATATTGTCTGACGCAGACAGGGATGTGATGCAGACATTGATTAAGCATTCAGAAGAGAAGCCCAGAGGCAAAAATACAAATCCACCGGCACCAGTGTGAAAATTGCCCTGTGCCCCCTCATGAAAATTGCCCTGGACCCCCCTCATTACCTCCTACCAGCCCTACGTCGTGTCATATTCCTCCCCAACTCCTCCATGTGTCTTATTCCCTGCCACCCCTGCATGTTTCTCTCCCCCAATACCGGTACCCTCCGGTACCTGCTCACCTGCAAGCGGGGATGAGCGAACCGCAGAATCCTGTCTGAATGGAAGTGCTTGTTGCTCTCAAGGAGCACTTCCTGTCAGACCATGGTCTGCTCGACCACGTTGCATGCACTTACTGGCAGGAGATATAGCACTGTGCTGTACGGCCGGAAGGTATGCCAGCACACTGAAATTTCACCTTATCCCAGTGGGACAGTATTCCCACAACTAGAGCAGTCTAATCTCTCCAAATTGCAGAGCAATCAATCTATACAGCATAATCTAACTGTAAGTAGTTTTTTCCATTTTAAAATGTATTATTCCAAGATCAGGCCCGGCCCTGCTATGATAACGATGTGAATACCTGGAGGAGCAGGAAATTGAGCCAGGGGTTTTGGTGAGCAATTACAACCAAAGAAACAGAGGAACCTGCCTCCTTTACTACCTGCACAGCTGAGAAGAGAAGCCAGACTTGACAGACCATCCTCTCATTGGGATGTAAGTAACCAATCTGGAGGCACTAATTTACTCCTGATCCTACTCACCTTACCACGTATATCCTCTGTACACACTACACCTCACTGTAATTGACTGAGGCAGTAGGGCACAGGGCTGCAGAAACCACCCCCTCTTACCAAAGCCAACCAGCAGTGCCTTGTGACAAGTGTATGGTGCTGTGGTGCAGGACTTAATTAATGTGTATTAGAGGGAAAGAAATCCCACCCAGTACAGAGAATTGGTGAGAAGTCAGGTGGCAGGTGAAAGGATCATCTAGCAGCTTAGGAGCGATAAATTGGTGGAAAACAGTTATTATTATTATTTCATTATTTAAATAGCTCCAGCAAAATTCCAGTTCCTTGCATATCACCGCTCTGACTGGAATAGGAACCGTGGTTGCCAGATGAGCCATTCTTTCGCAATTGTTTTAAACTTTGGTAAACACAGGCACTTTTTAAATAACCCCATAGTGCCGTGTTTACTCTGATTGGTAAACTATAGATATGGCACTTGCCTCCTCTGAATACACTATATGGACAAAAGTATTGGGACATACTTCTTAACTATTGAATTCAGGTATTTCAATCAGACCCTGTGCCACACTATGTATAAAATCGAGCACCTAGCCATGCAGTCTGCATTTATAAACATTTGTGAAAAAATGGTCAGTTTTTAGAAATAGCATTAACTCAAGATGACTGCGTAAATTCACAGAGTGGGTCACATGGTGTGTAAAAGTTGCCAATGCTCTGCTGATTCCATAGCTGAAGAGTTCCAAACCTCTACAGGCAATAATATCAGCACAGAAACTGTGTGGCGGGAGCTTTGTGGAATGAGTTTCCAAGGCCAAGCAGCTGCATGCAAGCCTCACATCCCCAAGTATAAGGCCAGGCTTCAGTTTGAGTGGTTTAAAGCATTTCGCCACTGGACTCTGGAGCAGTGGAAATGTGTTCTTTAGAATGATGAATTATGCTTTTCTGTTTGGCTGTCGGATGGGAAATTCTAGGTTAGGTGCATGTCAAGATAATGTTACCTGCCTGACTGCATTGTGCCAACTGTAATGTTTGATGGAGTAGGGATAATGGTATGGGGCTGTTTTTCAGGGATTCGGCAAGGCACCTTACAGTGAAGAGAAGTAGTTCAGCAAACACTAGACAATTCTATGCTTCCAACTTTGTGGAAACAGTTTGGGGAAGGCCATTTTCTATACCAGCATTACGGTGCCAAAGTGCAAGATCCATAAAGACATGGTTGGATTGGTTTGGTGTAGAAGAACTTGACTGACCCGTACAGAGCCCTTACCTCAACCCAACTGAACACCTTTGGGATCAACTGGAATGGAGATTGTGAGCCATGCCTTCTCTCCCAACATCAGGGCCTGATCTCACAAATTCTCTACTGGATGGCACGCTCTACTCAATAGACACTCTAAAATCACGTGGAAAGTCTTCCAAGAAGAGTGGAAGCTGTTATAGCTACAAAGGGTGGACCATCTATATATAAATATCTATGTATTTAGAATGCAATGTCATAAAAGTCCCTTTGGTATAATGGTCCCAATACAGGTGTCCCAATACATTTGTCTATATAGCGTATGTTTGTGTTTATTTTTTTTATATATTTGGTTTCAGTGGTATGATTTAGTGGTTGAAAATATAAGCGCCTCCCAGTTTGGACTGTGGTATCTTATGTGCCCCACCTATATAATGGTCGGTAGTATATGTGAAAAGTGTCCGGTTTTCCTATAGCTTTTTTACTACATTGGTCTACATTTAATGCAGTCTGTCTCACTGCCATGTTTGTATATATGGTTGAATAAATCACCACTTCTCTTGGAACTTTCTGCGTCATAAATGTGGAACAAGATAGCCAGCACTGCTGATAACCATGTCTAGACTGATTGAGTGCAATTTCTACATCGTTTGGATTATATATAGTTATATTTTTAGGGTTACATAGTTGCATAGCTACTCAGGCTGAAAAGAGATGTGTCCATCATGTTAAGCCTTCCTCACATCTGTTTTTTGCTATTGATCCAAAAGAAGGCAAAAAAGGGTAGACGCACAGACATTGTTTTGCTTTTTTATGACTCACAAACGTGAGTTTGACTTGAAATAAAATGTTCATGTTGCTCATGCCCTTAGTTACCTTTTGGGTACTTTGCTGGTCCCTTGATTCTTGGAATAAATTCCAATATTTCTGTATTGGGAACAAAAGGCTGGATATATAAAAATAAAGTCAGACATGATGTTGCAGCATCAAGTTCAAGTGGTCTAGAGCCACAAAGTGAAGTTATAAGCTCTGGGAACAAAAGAAGGGATTGAACTGAATTTCTCTATACAGTTTCACGGATATTTACCTACTGTAGACATAAAGGAACAAAGGGGATCTGATAATCAGTCCCATAGAGCTCTGTACCATGACAATTAACAGTTAATACTATTACTATAACACAACAAGTAATACTTAAAAAGGTATGTGCAAAACTATTTTTCTACCTCAATGGTCTTTGTGTTAGCATGGAATTTGTATACAACACACTCTGTCACTCAATGAGTTAATTCCTTGGTTACAGTTTGTTTTGAACTCAAATCTGTAGACTTTGAGTCGACAAACTACAGGTGCCTTTGAAAAAGCCGTCTTTGATGATGTCGATGATACGGCACAGAAAGAATTTTGATTACATTCTTATCTTTATATACTTTACAGATGTAAATTCATTACGATCAAATTGGTGTAATTTTCTTAATCAAATATGGTTGGTGGTTGACACATAGTAAGAGACCACATACCTCTAATATCTGACTGAACCAACGTCGCTCTTGCCTTTTCATACAGAAAGATATATTTTATTACATTTTTGAAACATTTCAGTAGTTCATCAAGATTGATTAGTAACTGAGCTCACTAAGCTTAACATGCTAAGGTATAAAATAATTTATTTTAAATTAAAGGGACTGTTATGCTGCCTGTCAGCTTCAAAGTTTTTCAGATTTTACCTAAAATTGTGGTAGCCAAACACGTAAATGTGTTACTAATTGATTTGCAATTAAATATACACATGGTGGCAAACGTTTCTGCTCTTTCGGCAGTCCACTGTGAAAAATAAACTACAGATTTAACTACTGCAGAGGGGATATATTATGGGGCAGGTGACATTACTCACATCTAGTCTAATCTATTTTCTTAGCAACATTTGAGGACTTAATGTTATCTTTGGGGATAACTTTAAACTGCCTGTTCTAATCATCATTGTTATAGGTTTGTCCTTTGCAGTTGTGAGGCAACAAAGAAAAACAACAGAGAGGAATGAAAAAACAGAAACATTTTTTTTTAGATTGCAAGCTCTTCTGGACAGGACCCTCTTTGCCAGCATTAAGTTCTTGTATGTGTTTTTTTACAATTTAATTTGTCTTGTTTGTTTACCTATTGTACAGAGCTGTAGAATATGTTGGCACTATATAAATAATTGTAATGCAATGTGTGCCCTGGCTGTGCCATGAATGGACTGGAATGAGATGTCAGTTGCTGAATATTTCATGTACATTTAAAATAAAATCACGTGAAAAAAAAGATTAATTACAGGTCATTTTCATTGTATTATTTAATAATGTAATTTCCGGAGCAGTGACGTCTCCCCTTTAAGTAATTCTTCAGTGCAGGGACATATTCAATCCATATCACAAAACAAATGAAGACAATCTTCAAGATGCTCTTCTTTACACTGTGTGGCCAATTAGGAATTTCATAGCCTATTATTAGTGAATGCAACTCATTCATGTCAGTGGGGTGCAGCACATATTACATAACAACTACATTTCCTTCCTTTTAGACTTTGAAATGGTTGCCAGAGCAACTAATCTGCTATCCACAGAATACATAAAAGGATCTATATTTTATATCTTCAGTAATGTTATGACTATTTCAGAATCCCCCTATATACGCCACAACATTAAAACCACCTGCCTATTATAGTATGGTCAAGTATAGCTGCCAAAACAACACTGATGCTTGAGGCATGGGCTATTGAATGAGTCCTGTGAAATCTGGCATGAAGACATTAGCAGCATATCCTTTGAGTCCAGCAAGTTGCGAGGTGGGCCATCCATGGATCGTATTTGTTGTCCCAGCACATCTCACAGTTGCTCGATCAGATTGAAATCTGGGGAATTTGGTGGCACCTTGAACTCTTTTTCAAATTCCTCAAACCATTCCTGAAATATTTTTGTGTTGCAGGGCACATTATCCTGCTGAAAGATGCTACTGCCATCAGAGAACACCATTCCCATGAGGGGTTGTACGTAGTCTGTAACATTCTGTGCGTAGGTGGTATGTATCAAAGAGCCTTGGGCGCCCATGACCTTTACGTCAGTTAACCAGTTTCCTTGCACCATTTTTTGTAGATACTAACCACTGCACTTGTTGTTTTGGACATTCTCTGACCCAGTAACATAGCAATCACTATTTAACACTTGTCAAAGTCACTCAGATCTTTTCATACAATAAAAACTAAGGAAAAAAGTCACTTGGGCACTACCCCATATGCCTATCCACATTTAAATAACTGGAGTTCTTTTAGTATCACTCCAATGTCTATTAAAATGTAAGCTCACCTGCCATGTCAAGGCAAATTCTCTTGGGTGAGTTCTACACTAACAATTCACCTTGCTGCTTTCTGCTAAGAGGTAAAATCTCTAATGATGCCAACATTACAGGTTTTTTTTTATAGCAATTTAAGCTTCAGTAGCTTATATATTCCACCGATTGACAGGTAGTATTGTAATGATATAATAACTTTAAAGGACCACTCTAGGCACCCAGACCACTTCAGTTTAATGAAGTGGTCTGGGTGCCTGGTCCAGCTAGGGTTAATCCATTTTTTTATAAACATAGCAGTTTCAGAGAAACTGCTATGTTTATAAATAGGTTAATCCAGCCTCCAGTGGCTGTCTCTTGACAGCCGCTAGACACTAGAGGCGCTTGCGTGCTTCTCACTGTGAAAATCACAGTGAGAAGACGCCAGCGTCCATAGGAAAGCATTATGAATGCTTTCCTATGAGACTGGCTGAATACGCACGCAGCTCCTGCCTCACATGCGCATTCAGCCGAAGAAGAGGAGAAGAGGCGGAGAGGAGAGCTCCCCGCCCGGCGCTGGAGAAAGGTAAGATTTTAACCCCTTCCTCTCCCCAGAGCCCGGCGGGAGGGGGTCCCTGAGGGTGGGGGCACCCTCAGGGCACTATAGTGCCAGGAAAACGAGTATGTTTTCCTGGCACTTTAGTGGTCCTTTAATCACGTCACCCGTCAGTGCTTTTAATGTTGTGGCTGATCAGTGTTTCTAGAGCTAGGTAATACACAACAAACAGTTACCTAGAGAAATATTGATTGCAGTTTGAAGAGATGCCCTATCAACTATCACTGTAGTGAGAACAGGGTAGACTGGCCATCAGCTTGGAATCCAGAACTGTTCCACTTTGCCATCCACTGATGACACACTCACAATAGTACATAACACATACAAGGTTATTCATTAAATAGCGGATTCAAAGAGAATGTAAAATTCAAGGTCCAAATAGATTAATTTGAAAAAAAAAAAGCTATACTTTCATTTCAGCTATCCTGACCTTAAATTTGAAATTCACCTTGAATTTACACATTAGTAAATTACTCTGTTAGTCATATGGATAAATCATACAGGAAACCACATGCAATAATAACATAGGAGGGGAAGTTAGGGGAACATAGATAATACAAATTACAACATTCTGTCTGTATTACCATAACATGCAAATATATGCAAATGTGGATTCCAAGAGGGATATTCTGTTACATTCATCAATCCAAGCATTGTCATTATTTAGTTATTTTATTTTTATGCATTTTCTTTTATACTTTTCTTATAAGTTTATGAGAAACCATTTTACACTCAGGGCAAATGAACACTACATATTTTGGTTCAGATTCTGTTTGGGAAATATACAGGTACTACTCAATGAGTTAATTCCCTACAGTGGAAATATTGCCAAACTATTTTATCCCGTTTAACTGGTTTGGCCTAAACTTTGTGATACTGTTTATTCATTTCAATTCCCAGTGTAATGACAGAAACTCTTTTTACAGTAACCTCAGTATTTCAGGGTGAACTGTTACAATCTCTGGGTCACACAGTCCAGCCCATAATCACAGAGAAATCTTTGTCATGAGGGGCAGACTTATAAGTAGAAAGATTAGACTTTATCTAAAGCAAGAAGATATTTTGGACAGTGAATCTTTTCAGCATTATTACAAAGATCAGCCCAATTCCACACTGACAAGTCTCCTGTTGTTGAAATAAAACTCAGTATTATTACATCGCACCTAGAGCTTACCAAATAAACAACAGCATTTAAATGCAAATATAAGTGGCTGGTGCGTTCTTGCAGTGTGAGAAGAGTGGTTTGCATTATTTTAAGATAGTTTCATAGAGTGAACTTAATATCGTAGTATGATTGTGACGGACCGCCTGGCACCCCGGCCGGGTACCTCCATCAACCGCTGCTTCCTAGTGCTTGGTACTGCAGGTGCTTGGTCACTTGGGCCTCGCGTGCCCTGACAATCCTTACCGGAACCTCAGGACAAAAAAGGACAGTCGCCATCACATCTCCCGAAGGAACTCCTCCTTGTATGTGAGCGCTGCCCGGGGACTAACTCGCTCCATCTTACTTTGTAGATAGGGGCACTGTATCAATATCACTGTATGATTAAAAGTAGCTAGTGAAGCCACCTAACGGCATGTTGGGATGTCCCCACTATGTGTCTCCCCCCAAGCCCGTCCACATGGGTCTGTCCCTCCCCCCAGCCTTCCATGTGTCTCATTCCCTTCCCCCTGCCCCTATATGTTCTTATTCCCTTCCAGTGAGAACTTCCTGTCAAATTGCGGTTTGCTCAGCAATGCTACACACAGAGGCAGAAGGGGAGCAGCACAGCACAGTGCTCCCTTCCTGCCAGTCACCCTGCAACTATGCGCCGGAGGGCTGGTGCTGTAGTGTACCAGCCATGAATATATGCAAGTAGCTCATAGTTGCAGGGGTCACAGCAGTGGCCAAGCCCCATGTAGTGACAGGCTCGCCACTGCTCAGAGTTTAGTAACAGCAGAGACAGGACAGGAGGTAGGAAATGGAATTTTAACAGATATATTAGGTACCCCTGTCAGTCATACACCTGTAGGCAAGTGACTATTTTGGCTTTTGGGAAATCCAGCCCTGTTTTCTACTGTGCAGTAAGGAGGCGAACAAATGTAAAACTGCCTGTTGACACAGGTTGCCCAATGTGCACACAGAAAGTTCATAATAGCTAAAAAAAATCCTTCATACAATATTTATACAGTTATAAAACCATGCAACACAATGTACAGGAAATGTGTAATTTGCCATATGATGATACAGTGAACAATTCTGATGACAGAGCCGTGTTAATGAAATCTCACTTTGCCGATGGCAACAAGTACCCTTGAGCAAGCCCTGGGTGTTCCATGATGGAATAATGCTGCTGCAATTATTTGTGCTATTTCTGATATGAAAAAGTGTGTTCAGCTTATTTGTGAGGGAAATAACTTTGGTTCTCTTAACCACTTAAAAACATAGAGACACAGCCTGTTATGAAAAGGTTCAATCCAGCATGGTACTACTCTAAGCTAGTCGTGTCAACTTCTCTCTTACAAACTCACCTCTTGCTATTACCACTCACAATAACTAATCTACTGATCTACTCCGCAGTACTCGATTGTGTATAAAAAATGTGCCGATACAACAACTGAATAGAGTAGCGCAGGTCTATTATATGTTTAAGCTACAAAATCAGTTTATGTATAATCAAGCACAGTGACACTAAGGTAAAGCCTAGAGTAAATGTGAATCCTGCCAGTTATACTGCACAAAACCGGCTGCAATATTAGCTAAAACCGCTAAACTTTACTCATACTAAAAGCGCAGTCTTACTAGATATATATGACAAGCTACACTTATTCTACTAAACATGTGCCGATCACGTGTTCATATAGTTTTATAGTTCTGCGTGTTATACAGCTTGACTATAACTACTTGCTAAAAATTTTGTGCTACGACTTTAAATGCCACAGGAATGTACAACAATGTTATCAATGTGCTTGCATAGGCCGTTGTGGCTCTGTAAGCTGTCTTGTTATCTCTTGCACAATGAAAAATAAAGAATAAAAAAAAAAACATAGAAACATAGAATGTGACGGCAGATAAGAACCATTCGGCCGATCTAGTCTGCCCAATTTTTTTTTAAATACTTTGATTAGACCCTGGCCTTATGTTATATCTTATGCCTATCCCACGCCTGCTTAAACGCCTTCACTGTGTTAACTTCTACCACTTCAGCTGGAAGGCTATTCCTGATAATACTTCCTGAATCCTGATATTATTTTTAAAACTTTGCCCCTCTAATTTAAGACTATGTCCTCTTGTTGTGGTAGTTCTCCTTATTTTAAATATAGTCTCCTCCTTACTGTGTTGATTCCCTTTATGTATTTAAATATTTCTATCATATCCGTTTCGTCATTCCTTGAAGCTATACATGTTAAGATCTTTTAACCTTTCCTGGTAAATTTTACAAGTGTGCTAAAGGTTTGTGGGTGACAGTTTAAAGGATAACAGCAAGAAGCAATGCACTACAACATAAGATGCAAACCAATGGTAGGACATGGAGTCTGTAATGCATCAGACACAACTACATCTTATATCTACAGATGTACCATGTCCTGTGTCTTGCTGAATATACTGACAGTCAGCATCTTTAATCTATATTGCTCTTTAAATGAATTTATGAAAGAAGTAGTTCATTATTCAAGATAAAGATAATCTCTTCTTTTTTACTCCAAAATGTGCCTTGGGTAAAAATTTAGATATATCTGCATTTGATGCAGATTGATTTTCTCTTCCAAAGGTTTTTATAAATGACTTGACAGAACATACACAATAAAATGAAAGAATAGAATTTTTTTTAAAATTATATAAAAAAAAGATTGAATTAAAATTTTAGGATTTATATTTTAGAAGTTGTAATTGCCTTGTAAGTGAATAACGCAGGCTGTGTTATAATTACAAAATGCTTGAAGATTAGTATTATGAGCGACTGATATTGAGTAGTGACTTAGATGACTTACTCATCAAAAATGTATATAGAGGATCTGTCAGATGCACATCTGTTAGAACCATTACATGTACCTATTAAAACCACTCATTTTGTGCTTTTTGTCTTATGCGGTGAATGGAAATGATTCAGAGAAAACGGGCTACACTGCATTAGTGCTGCAGCGTTAAGCAACATGCGGGCAAAACTATTTATGCTTTAGTCCGCAACACATCTTTGTTGCCCCATTGCTTCCTAGTGCCAACAAAGTAATAACGGTAGGTTAGACAAAATTGGTAATCATTATTCAAATTCACTTGTTCGTGATGCCCATCCAATCCGTGCCTTAGGAGCAGTGGAAACCACAGTAATAGTTTTTTTGTGTGTGTGTGTGTCATTTGTGGTATTAGAAAGACACAAAACATGTGGATGACAAGGAAAACTTTAAGTAAGTGTATGAAATGCAATCTTTAGTTTATAAAACAGCGGTAAACTTCAAATCCAATTTGCTTCATACAAGCTGGCATTATCATGGATGGTATTCAAAATCACCCAGGCAGCCATTTTCTTCTTTTTCTGACAGGGTAATTTGTCAATGAGGTAAATAAAAAATAATTATTCTTATACATTTTCTATCTATATAGATTTGCATTTGCTGTGAATAGATATAGTTAGAACACTTCAAGATGTACATTTATATTTATTAAATCTCCTTATATGCATTTTTGGAAATGTTTCCTCTATTGATAATGCTATAATACTATCCCTTTCTCTCTTATACTAACAGTGAATTAATTATATTGGGTGATACTACACGTCTTGTCAGGTTAGTTACCTTACCGTTGTAGTTCCATGCAATTCTCTGAGCTCTACCTGTTTGTCTGTTTTGTACATAAAGCAATGAATTCATCATCCAGTTTATTATTAGCCAATGGAACTTGTCATACAGCTACACTTTCACATTCTAAGCTGTGGTGTTTCAGATCAGTGAATCTCCAGACTGGCACGACAAAGCACATTCAGATTATACATGTGATACAGCCTGTCAGAAAATCAGATGTTTATTGCAACTTCAGGCAAACAGAGGATTCAGTAGGAACCGCCCAGATCTTTTGTGTCACTCTGCGAGGTTTACCAGAGTTCAGTTCTCCCTACTTATGTTTGTATGTCCTTGGATGTGTATCTAAGTGCGTGTGAGTTTGAGGATGAACAAGGGAAAACAAAATCTGAACTCCCATGTTAAGATTTATAATGTCATAAAAAGCAACAGTCTTTCTTTCTCTCTCTCTTTCTTCTCTGTTTCTCTCTCTCTCTCTCTTTCTCTCTTTCTTTCTTGTCCTTTCATTCCCTTCCTCTCCTTCTTTGGACCCCTAAATTACTTCCTGGTTTGGTTATCTCACTGGAGCTCAACTCAAGATGCAGCAATTACTGCCTTCTCTCTCTGTGATTGAGCAGCCACAGAAAGTATGGGCTAGATGCCAGCTGCCACATTTAATAGTTAAAATTAATAAGCCTTTGGGGTTAATTTGACACCCCCTGCCCCCCATTAGTACAAATCAGAGAGCAGCTCTATTTAATAAAAGACTAGAGAATGTGCAGCTATCCATATCAAGTGTACAATTCCGAATGGAGCCGTTTGGTAATTTGGATTGTGAGCTCTTTAAAGTTCACAACTCCAGGTTAAAGGTTAAGTTTAAAGATGGTGATATGCTGTTACATTTTCTTGACTTCCATAGCATCCCGAAGGACTGTACACACTTAACCATAAGTACTCAACTTTTGACCCAATGAGATGTCATGCCCTGTTCTAAGCCACAAACCTATAGATACATGTTTAAGGAATACAAAAAATGACATCCCAAAGCCAATGGCTGATGTCAGAAATTCTGATTATGGACATTTGTTTTCAAAAATGCCTTGACAAGATTAGCTGGTCAGCATCTGAGCAGCATCTCCAGTCATCAATAAAATGGGGATGGAAACTGTAATCATTATCAATAACTGTAATCACCACCACATCTGCCCCTATAAACCAGTCTTCATTGCTTATAACCCTGTTTAAATAATTGTTTTTACATGATTGAATTATGTCCCCCTTTTGCAGAAGATTTAACTAATTCCCAACTGTTTGTTTAGTAGTCAATTAAAGTCTTGACTAGTTCTATGTAAAGACATGACAGAACAGCCTCCGACTTCTTTTCATTTCTGTATACATTTCATTGTGTGTACAAGACAGGTAACTGGGAAAACACGGAAACACAAGTGTTTTCGTTGCATGTTTTTTCAACATCTTTGGGACATTCGTAACATTCTTTTCCAAGGAAGACCTGCGGGCAAATGAGTTCTGTGCTTTTTATGATAGAATCAGCAAACTGATACATTTTATCGAATACACATGGTATCGTTTTGGTTTTTTTCTTCCTGCACTGTGCAACCAACTGGAAGAATTATGATACAATATGTCATTGTACACACCTTAATTCTTGAGAAGTGAACATGGGGAAATAGTAAACATAAAGCTGTTATGTAATTGTTGAAACACGTTTTAAACCATAAAACAATTCAGTTGTTGATTCCCAATACATACAAAACATACTGTATTAAGATACTTGATGTATATAATCTGACTGTTATTTTTATGTTTTGGTTTTTTTTGAGCAGTATCGCACAACATCTCAATACACTGCTTTGTGTACCGTCTGGTGCAGTTGTTCCCAACCCAGTCCTCCTTGCCCACCAACAATCCAGTATATATGTATTTCCCTGTTTTACTCGTCTGGTATTATCTCTTTGTTTGTCTCTTTGTTTTTGTTTTTTGCATGGCCATCCCCAAGTTTTGTGGCAAACCTTTTACAAATGGTTTGAGAAAAAGAAGGGCTCTGCTCAGCACCCAGATACCATACCTCCCCAGCCACCTTGATAATATCAAATTATCAATAAAATGTCTGCCTATACGGGGTAAATTTTGTCAAACCTGGACAGCATTTAATAGGCTGAGAGCAATTGGTCGACTCAATTCCAACACTCTTGGGCACTTTGGCCACGTTGGTCAAAACTGACGATGATACGGATGATATGGAAATTCTGTATAATCAGTGAGGCTTAGATGGAGGGTCTCTGGGAACTATACTATAAGTTACATAACCCTGAGCTGTAGAGGTTATGCTGATTAAAGATCCCCTTTTATATTGAGTTTTTATAAGAAATATTTTTTGAAAAGGGCAATTTATTTTTGTACAGGCTTCACAGTTCACTATGAGATGACAATTTGAAACAAAATGAAAAAAAAGTCAGCTGTCAAGCAGGGGATGTACTTATGCTTGCCCCATCACAGGGTGGGGGAAGAATGGTGAGGTTTGCATGGCATTTTACCCTTTATAAGTATGCTTCTTAACATTTTATAGTCTTCAAAGGTTATAGCAACAACACAATACAAATTAAACAAAAAAAAACAACTTACTGAAATCAGTAATTCCATCACTTAATTTATGTAACGTTACTTCATTTTAGTAAACAAATGAAATAAGTAACAAAAACAAAAAACTAAGCAAAAAATAAACAAACATTCTGTCCCATTTCGTTTGTTAACAATAATGGTAGTAAATATAGCCATACAGTTGGAACTGTATGTATAACACTTACAGGACCACTCTGTGCAAAACAACTACATAATCTCAGTTAAGTTGTTATGGTGCCTGGAGGTCTTTGGAGGTCTTCGTACCTTGTGGGGTTTAACATGAGGTCCTTCAAGGACTCAACTCATCCCATCTGCCTCCTCCCCTAGCTCAGATGTGGACATCTTTGCCTTGGGAGCCTCTGATGCTACCAGTGTATCACTAGCCACCCATTGAGAGAAATGCTTTAGAAACTTTTTTGATTGTTCAGTTGAAGTGCCACTAACAATTTTTCAACCAGATTATCGTTAATGAATACTTAAGAGCTTAGTGTAAGGTGTAGAAGCTACTTTCACCAATAAGATGGCAAAATGGGTATCAAAGTATAAGAACGGTAGGATTATAATTCTTTTAACAGTGTTAATGGCTCAAAAAGAGTACCCCTTCCTGGATTACTGTAACCTTTATGTTACCTTTACGTTATCTTTTCCTGGATTAATGTAACCTTTACGTTACCCCTTCCTGGATTAATGTAACCTCTAAGTTACCTTTATTTTATCCTATTTCTCGATTAATGTTACCCTTGCTTTTGTTTCTTCATCTTCAAGATGTTCTTTGACCATGAAATAAAAAACCAGTGCATAATGACTAACCACAATGTTAAGTTGAACACATACAACAGTAAATAATGACTAACCACAATGTTAAGTTGAACACATACGACAGTAAATAATGACTAACCAAAATGTAAAGTTGAATACTTAGAGGCATGATATCAGCATTCCTGACGTTGAGTCACTGTAAGAAAGATTTGATTTCAAAGATTCTTAATCTGATCTAGGTTCCGTTAAGGATCTGTGAGAAAAAGCAAAGCATATGACAGTAATGCATACAGGACTCAGCTCATAGCGTTTATGTTAGAGTCAGATTATTATGCACATTTCTTAAATGTAATGCTACTGATTACTGATTATTTGGTATAGTTTGAAAAGCACACTATGCAAAACAAAAAAGGAACTTCTTGATTTGATGATATAATTAGAATGAAGGTGACTAAGTTAAGACACCTGAATCATGAAAATATATTAACAAATATAACATACAAGGGGCAATCTAAGCCACATAACAATTACATTGGTTATGTTGCTTAGAGTCTCTTGGTGTTGGAGAACGCTCCCTTCTCACCTGCATGGGAATGTGGAACTTTCCTCCGTATTATCAATGTAATTTCTATCCAACCTTTATGAGCATTGATAATGTGGAATTTATACCTCTGTATTAACAATGTAATTTTCATCCAACCCAGATGATATTAACCTGAGAGCCCAGTATTAACCCTGTTCAGAACTCTTAGCCAACAACCAGCTCATAGCCAGTTCCCACAACCCATCCTGGCATACACACAATGCGTTTGGATTTTAATGTCATGATATGTAACAGTAAATGGTGAAGTTATTTGTCAATTGCTTTTTAGAGCAGCTAGTCCAGTGAAAACCATGTGTCCAGTGTTGCAGAACAAAATGGATAATTTAACTGTTTATCTTTGTTTAACTGAGTTCAAATCGTTATCTCTGAGCTGGCATAAATATTTTGTTGCATCATTCAAAGATAATGTGATAGATATACTTATCTTGCACTTTGTTATGTTGCTCTCCCTAAGTTTAAAGGGTAATCCAGACGGTGATACCTTGCTCACGGTGCCTACAGGAGTATTGGCTATACCTCAATGACAAGGCCTAACAAGGCCGAAACAATCACTTGTGTTGCTGTATCTTTTGTGCAGAGAGAGAATTGGCTTGCATTCGTGTCTGGGTGGGTGGGATCACTCTGATATGCAAATGGACTACATTCTCTTTGTAATGACACAAGATGTGCTGAAACTAGCTTGAGATCTGAGTTGCGACCCACCAAAGGGCAAGCTACTTAAGCTGTTGTCCATTCTCAGTATTCTCTTTCACTCTGTTTTTTTTTTTTGCTCTCCCTAAGGTATACTAAGAATGCTATAAGTTTTTTATTAGTTTTGGCTTTACTTAAATTATGAAAGGTTGGTGGTTGAGGTGGTGAGCTGCTACTCGCTTGAAATTCAGTCAATGGCTCTCCATTCCTGCACCTTATACTCATTGTAAATTTGTCTTCTGAGATTTTTCTGTCTGTTGATTCAGCCCACTGCTGACAATACTTTGTGTGTGTTGTTGGAGATCTCCTCTCATCCAGCATTGGGTCAGACATTTAATGGAATTGCATAATTTACCAGCATATACATACTCAACTAAGATTGATGTATGTGCTGGATTGTAAATAGACATGACTTCGGTTGTCACATCACATTTGGATGCAAACAAATATATGACTGCTCATTGATGATGGGTTTTGATTCCTCACAATTAGATCAGGCCTATTTCAACCAGTCTCCCAGCCAGTTTTACTATTTTCTGATTTGGCAATTCTTTTTGATACTTGTTGTGATTCTTGCTAGTATCTTGTTCATCCAGTCCTCTTACTTGGCATGTTTCTTATTACTTAAATTTCTGCTGTCTATCTTGACTATTGACTTGCCTACAGAGGCGGCTCTCTAATTAGGGGATTTAGGCGACCGCCTACGGCCTCGCGCTTCCTGGGGCCTTGCAGCCACTTAACTCACCTTAGGGCAGACTGTGTCAGGTCCTTGCCCCCCACCCACACACGCACACACAGCATTAACCCTCTCTCTCCCTCCTAAAATCTTGCCTAATAAAAGTTAGTGAGGTGAACATGGAGTCTGTTCAGGTTATGTTAGAATTTGGTAATCACACAGTAACTCATGTAAGTGTAATTTATAGGCTTCCAGGACAAATAGAAGTGTTAGATAATCTACTAGTTGAGGAAATAGCTAAAATGACAATGAAGGGGGAAGTTATCATCATGGGTGACTTTAATCTTCCTGATGTGAACTGGAACACCAAAATAGCTGCTTGTGCCAGGAGCACACATATTCTAAACTCCCTACTGGGATTGTCTCTAAAACAAGTTGTTGAGGAGCAAACTCGTAAACAGGCCACACTAGATTTAGTGTTAACAAATGGAGATTTGGTATCAGGTATTACTGTAGGTAAAGGTTTAGGATCCAGTGATCATCAGTCAGTGTGGTTTAATATAAGAAGAGTGACTGAGTCACACCACACAAAAACAAAAGTTTTAGACTTTAGAAAAACAGACTTTTTGTGTAAGGGAGCCATTATCAGACTGGAGCAGTTTAAATGGCTTCCAAGAGAAATGTGATTATTTAAAAGTTGCACTGCTAAAGGAAACAGAAAATTGCATTAGGCTTGTCAGTAAAAGCAGACATTTTCAGAAACCACTGTGGTACTCTGCAGTTATGAAAAAAAAAGGAAAAAACAAAAAGTTAGCATTAAGTATTTATAAAAAAACAGTGAGGAAGATAGACAGATCTATAAAATTAGACAGAAAGAGGCTAAGAAAGTTATACGAGCTTCCAAATCACACACAGAAAAAAAAAATAGCACAGTCAGTAAAAAAAGAGGAGACAAAACTTTAGATATATAAATGAGAAAAGGAAAGTAAAACAAGGATTGGTTAGATAAAAAAAAAAGAAGGAAGGAATGTAGAAGAGGATAAAGGTCTCGCTGACTGCCTCAATGAATATTGTTGTTCAGAAAATGAAGGAACGTGACCTCAGTTAGGAAAAAGGACACAAGTCATTTGTTACATGGGAGTTTAAAGAGGAAGAGATTCTATTTCAACTGTCAAAAGTAAAGACAAATAAGTCAATGGGGCCTGAATGAATACACCCAAAGTTGCTAAAAGAGCTTAGTGGTGTACTAGCAAATATATAACAGATTTAATTAACCAATCATTGTCAACTGGAGTAGTCCCAGAAGATTGGAAGTTGGCGAATGTTGTGCCCATTTACAAGAAAGGTAGTAGGGAGGAGTCAGGCAACAATAGGCCAGTAAGCCTTACTTCAGTAGTGGGGAAAGTAATGGAAACCATGTTAAAGGATAGGATTGTTGAACATCTAAAATCACATGGATTTCAAGATCAGAGACAACATGGGTTTACTTCAGGAAGATCATGCCAAACTAATCTTATTGATTTTTTTGATTGGGTTACTAAAATAATAGATCAGGATGGTGCAGTAGACATTGCTTATCTACAATTCCTTCCTCAAGGCTTTTGACACTGTTGCACATAGAAGGCTTATCAATAAACTACAATCTTTAAGTTTGGATTCCAATATTGTTGAATGGGTAAGGCAGTGGCTGAGTGACAGGCAACAGAGGGTTCTAGTCAATGGAGTATATTCAAAGCATGGTCTTGTCACCAGTGGGGTACCTCGGGGATCTGTACTTGGACTCATTCTCTTTAATATTTTTATTAGTGATATTGCAGAAGGTATTGATGGTAAGGTATGTCATTTTGCTGATGATACTAATCATATCATACTAATATGTAACAGGGTTGATGTTCCAGGAAGGATAAGCCAAATGGCAAATGATTTAGGTAAACAAGAAAAATGGTCAGAGTTGTGGCAGCTCTGACCATACATTGTGGAGGGTGACACACACTGTCACCCCCCACAAGGTAATGTCACCATACTCTCACACAGTCAACCTCCACACCCACACTTTCAGCCTCCCCATAAACATTGTCAGCCTCACCTCACACTGTCAGTCTCCCCTCACACTGTCAGTCTCCCATCACACTGTCATCCCCCCACACTTTCAGCCCCTTTACATCTTCACACTCACATTAACCACTCCTAATCCTGTTAGTTTGACCCCCTCCAAACTCACCTTCCTTTGCTCTGCTACACTGACCCTGTCAAATTAAACCCCCCTAATTGTGTCACACTCACCTTCTCTTACTTTGTCACACTCTCCCCCCAACCCGGCCACACTAATCCTGTCACATTAATGCCTCTAATCTTGTCACACTCTGCCACACTCACCATGTCACATGAATCCCCCTTGATCCTGTCACACTCCCTCCTCCAACCATGCCACATTCACCCTTCCCCCCAACCCTGTGATACTCACCCCACCAAATATGCCGCACTTACCATGTCACATTAACCTCTCCAATCCTGTCACACTCATCCCTCCTACCATGCCACTATTGCCCTGATACCCTTACCTCAACTCGCCCTGTCACACTGCCTCATCAAACCATGTCATACTCGCCCTCCCTAACATTCTCTCACAACCTCCCCACCCTGTCCTATTTACCTTCTTCATCCTTTACACACTCCCCCTGCCTCTGATACCTGTCATAGTCACCAGCTGAAGACATACATCATACACACTTTATAACTAGGTAAATTATTTTTTTAAAAGCTTTTTTGCTCAAACAAAATTAAATTTTTTGTCTTCAATAGCCACTTCACACCAGTGCAATCATACCCCGCAATTGTGTATAAAAAATAATTTTATAATAATTTATTTATTGCAAATTAATTTTTTTGTGCAAATTATGCTACAATTACAGTCAGAGACCTCAGAATGCAGAGGCACAGGAAGCCATGACACCTCAAGCTTCTGAACAATGAATGCAGAGACTAACTCACTGTATCTAGCACTGCAAGCCCACCATAAAGCGGCTGCTCCTTACACACACACAAAATGCAACCCTATTATTTTATACTTTGGATGTTAGTGGGGCCTCAGTTTGAGTTTCGCCTAAGGCCTCATAAAGTCTAGACATTTACATTGCTAGTAATCGCTTCTTGATCACCTTCAAATTTTTTTAGGTTAATTCCAACCACTGTATGGTCAGAAATAAGACTTATCTATCCTTTTGTTTCATTAAGGTATATCTAAGCTTAGGATACTCTATTGGCATCCCCCTATTTGATATACTTGGTTATCCCCAATTTCCTGACATTGTTGCTGATATTCCATAATTCTGTATATCTATAAAGAAGGTCATTACCTGACACTTTTGTCAAAGTGATCACCACCCGGTTTAAGGAGCAGTTAGGGATCTGGGATAATAGTGAAGGAACAATTAGAGCATAAGAGTTTAGGGCTGAACATTAGGATTACGTGGCAGTTTGGGTAAAATAATAGAATAGAGGATAACTACTATCAAGACCGGATTAAACATCGGGCAAAGTTGGCAACTTCCTACAGGCGCCTGTCTTGTGGGGGTACCTACTCTGCCTGTTAAAATCCCCCTTCCTACCTGGTATCTTCTGGCTGGACTCTGGAATCACTGTTTTCAGTCTAAGAAGCCTGATCTGTGCAAGGCCCCCCTCAGACTGAACACATTGATATGCAGGAGTGAGATCAAGCTCAGCTACCCACACTGTATACACACAGCTCAGTTGCCCATACTGTACACACTACTACTACTACTCATACTGCTCTCCACGCTGTACACATATACTGTTGTACATACTCCTACTACACACATACTTCTACACATGCTGTTACCCACACTGTTACAAACACACACTACTATACACTCTCTAGTCTTCATAAACACACATCACACAAATACATGCACTCAAACATTTGCACACTTCTATAGATATGCACATTCTACACACATATATAAACACAAATTATACATGTGTGTGTATACAAGGTATTTTTATCATTATTAACCCCTTAAGGACACATGACATGTGTGACATGTCATAATTCCCTTTTATTCAAGAAGTTTGGTCCTTAAGGGATTAAAGGAACACTATAGTCACTAGAACAACTACAGTTTATTGAATTTGTTCTGGTGAGTAGAATCATTACCTTCAGGCTTTTTGCTGTAAACACTGTCTTTTCAGAGAAAATGCAGTGTTTACATTACATCCTAGTGATAACTTCACTGGCCACTCCTCAGATGGCTGTTAGAGATCCTTCCTGGATCATGGCTGCCTAAAATGCATCCAAACATTCAGCGTCTCCTCCCTCTGCATGCAGACTCTGAATTTTCCTCATAGAGATTAATTGATTCAATTAATCTCTATGAGGAGATGCTGATTGGCCAGGGCTGTGTTTGAATCATGCTGGCTCTGCCCCTGATCTGCCTCCTGGTCAGTCTCAGCCAATCCTATGGGGAAGCATTGTGATTGGGTCAGGCCACCACTTCTGATGATCTCAGCAGACAGCTTGTTTTTCTGAGGCAAACAGCATTCAGATCTACAGCGTCAGGCTTGAATACAGTAAGATTTTGCTATATTTATGGAGGCATGAGGGGTGCAGGAGGGCTAGATGGTGGTTTTTACGCTATAGGGTCAGGAACATACGTTTGTGTTCCTGACCCTATAGTGATCCTTTAATATTGTAGTGGCATATATGCAACAATATGGAAGGGGTGTAAAATTTCACATAATGTATATTGTAATCAACAACATATGACTATAGTTCACAAATCACAGCTTTCACTTTGCACCAGTATTGCCATTGATTAAGCTTTATTTCAGTGCAATTCAGTTGCAGATGATGCAGTGGATTTTATTTTCCTTAAACAATGTGTTAACTAAAAAGATACTGCAAAAGCAAAATTACAATATAGTCTTTAAAAAAGTATGGTTTATGTAGTGCTTTTATAGTGTTGATGAAGGCTCCTTATCGTCAGAATAATCTTTTGGCTGTTTTCAGGCATAGCGTCATTCTAGTCTTTAAAGTCTGCACTAAACAAATACTGCAATGATTACAGAGAAAAGGGCATTAGTTCTTGTGAATAAGCGTATACAGTGTAAAACTTTTCTGGCTAAAATAAGCAATTCCTTTTTCTTTGACATGGTTAACTTGAAAATATTTTCAGCTGGAATAAAAAAATAAGATGATGTTTATTATTCTATCCTTATCATACCTTCATATTTGTGCTTAAATGGAATGCAGCGGAATGTATTGACTAAAAGAGCTAAATCACTCCTATGAGTACAAAAAGTTACTCTAAAAAAAACAATAGAAGGTAAATACAGCAAAAGGTTGTTTTTTTTACGCAAGCTTTATTGATGTTCAAAGGGGAGAGGGATACAGAAAGAAGAAGGAAGGGGATGGGAGAGTAATAATGATATCACCACACACTGGTACATTACAGATATGTCACAAGGAGTGCCGTCAGCATTTCATCCTCTAAGGTCAAACTCACTGAGAATTTTCATATTACATATCAATTCCATGTACCAAGCCACTATACATCTGGATTCTCTCTTCTATCCCTCTGCCTCGCCCATCAGTCATCTCTTTTAAGCCACCACCAGTAACATCACCTAATCTCCACGCCATCCACAATGACCACTGTAACGGACTGTTTTGCACACAAGAGGTTGAAAACCGTTTAGGCGATATTCCACTTTCAGCTGCACAGACAGCTACTGCAATCACCAATCTCCCGAACTGCAAACTACACGAATTCTCCAACTCCCGAACAGGAAACAGCCGAACAGGAAAAGCATACAATCAGCTTACACTCCTGGCAATCAGCATACAATCCAATTCCCCCAATAACGAGACGACACTTCGTTTTGAGGATCAACAGAACTGGTTTACTGGGGCTAACTGCCCAGCTTTTATGCAGGTCTCCCACCTGGGGGACACTCCCCTAGGGGACCAGATGGGAAACTGGGAAACATATTGGACCTTAACCAATCACAAGCTTACAATCCCACAATGCATCAAAATCACTCTTCTCTGTCCTGGAGATAATTGGGAAGTAATCCAATTATCTCCAAGGACAGAGGAAAAACTCCATTAACCACATGGTTGCAATAAAACACTAAAATACAATAAAATACATAATGTTACATTTGTCACATAAAATATATACATTCTACATATCCCCAGATAGCTTAGATCTGAGCGCACATTACTACCGAATGGCGCACGGATCACATACATACAGTCCAATCGCCATGGAGCCAAAGTCTTTCCCATAGTCTTTCGTTACACGAATAGGCTCCATGGTATGGCTATCTGGGGTGATGCTGCTCATACGGTCAAACTGATGAATGAACAGTGATTCCGTTCCACTACCGAATGCAGAGGTAAGGAGGCGGGCGGCTGAGCGGTGTTTGCGCAATTGAGTGTCCGTTTTCAGTTCCATGGTCTGGGCGCTGAACACCACTGGCTGTTCGGGAGCTAAAATGGCTAACCGCAGCTTTTTGGCGGTTTATTGGCGGCATACTCCAGTTCCCAGGTGGTCCATCGTTTGTTACTTTGTTCGGTAGATTCAATCTACCGAACACCCCGGCAGAAAGGCACGAATAAACCTTTCAGCAGGGAAGATAACCGGTTTTAACTGCAGGGCCATAGTCTAAAGGGAGCAGGCGAGTAACCAGGCTTCTCCAGTGCACAGTAGCGAGGTTGGTTCCGCCACAACCACGTTTAATGAAATGTCTTCATTGGTGTGTATATGGTAATGTACTTGGCCTCATATACACCCTGAATATCGACTGATAGCAACATAGGGCTGGTTCGGGGTTTTACACACTCTCGCTATATATTGTTGTGTTGTTAATATTAGGTGCAGAATCTCTTTAAGAGATTTTTGGGGTATTCTGATGAAAACCCCAATATTAGACATGTTTTAAATCGAAAAGTCAATGTAAGACCTGTTACTTCAGAAAGCATGTGATCGATGGCCTCTCAAAAGGATTCATTCAGAGAAAAGTTCCACCAGATATGAATTGCTCTTGGCACACATCTCCAACATGTGGAAGATGCCATAGCATATATTTTGTGTAATCTCTGATGTACCATATACCATCTTTACAGTGTTTTCCGATGTTGTTGCAGACCGTATCATGCCCTTATGTAAGTATTTTTGACCATGTATTGACAAAATGTCAGATTCCCAACTGCATAAAAACTGTGTGGTTGAAAAAAGGGCAGATTTGTGGCCATTTTCTTGTAGCAAATGGAGACATTTTTTCACCTAAGCAGGAGAGTTCCATTGTTGTATGTTTGTTCAATGATATCTAGAAATACTTTGACTAGTTGGTTGAGAGGTACTCTGGTCATTACCTATGTTATATATAATGGAACATAGAAATTAGAGAAAGCTGAGCCGATTGCTTGGGGTTCCACACAACTCTTTCCTTCGTGGTCTTCCATGCATATTACGCGGGTCTGTGCCAGTAAAGCTTTTAGTCTCTGAGCTAATAATTTACCCGCCTTGCTGCTAGTATGATATTTTAAAGCTTTTAATTTAGATGGTATACATTTACACAGTTCTGCCAGTTCGTTTGTTAACTCGGGAGAGGGTTGGTTTTTATGTTGATGCCTGAGCAATTCTTCAATAGTTAAGACAGTTAGAGCAGACGTTTACTTTTTGTGAGTGGTTTTATTTACATACATTTTACAATGGTTTAACAGAGTTGCACTATGTATTTCTCTTTCAGTTTTTTTCTTACTATGGCATAACATATACTTCTAGAAAGATACTTTGAATTCACGGTACTTTTGGGTTTTATAAGAGTAATCAGAGTATGTTTGTTTGTTATGTTACTTAATCACTTGGTGCACTTTAAGGATTTGCACACTATATATTAATTTTACACTTGTATCATGTATTTTACTTTGTACTTTATACACTGAATGATATTGCATAGTGCACTTTTTGTTTTGCACTTTGCATTTATTGTTTGCACTTACTGTGTATATATTATTATTTCACATTTTTTTCAAAGGTATAGCGCACCTTTTTTTGGTTACATGATTTATGCGTGTACTTTTATGGGCTATGACACTTTATAGATGCAACTTTTTTTCTTTAAAATGGGAGATTTTAATTTTTTTTCATAATTTGGAACTATTTTTCTTACACAATTTATACTGTTTCTTATTAGGGAGATATTTTACCCATTATTAGATGGTGCCTTTTTACTTTGTTTTGTGTTTTTCAATTCTGCAATAGCATTATAATAGTTCCTCTTGAGATCTCTGCTTGAGATACAATGCTCTTTCAATCGACTTATGCGCCAACCACAGAGTCTCATTGATGTCTTTTTTCTCATTAAGTGAAATGTAGGCAGTCAAAGTGTTTTGGATAGAATAACTAAATTTGGAGTCCAAGAGTAGTTTGTCATTTAATCTTCAGGTGCCCCTTCCCTGAAATTGGAACACATCTTGAAGGTCCAATGTCATTTGTCTATAATTGGACCACACTATCATACCTATTCTGCAATTCATTACTTGAGCTAAGGCTATTGTGTCTAGGAAGAAAATATCAATCCTGGTGCACATGTGTGGGAGCAAAATGAAAAGTCTTTTTCTAATGGGTGAAGTATTCTCCAGCCATCATAAAGCCAATGATCTATTAACTTAACTATTCTTGTACACATGGTTTGCAATTGGTGTTTTCTCCTCAAAGTGTGAGAGGTAGATGGATCAAGGGTTGGGGATTAGACTAAGTTTAAATCACCACACAGTATTCATCCTCCCATTTTATGATTATCCACTTTAGCTAGGAGAGAGCTAAGGAAGTGTCTTTGAGTTTGTAAAATACGCAGAAACTAGTGTATACTGAATGTTGTTAAAGATACCCGTCAGGACAATGTATCACCCCTGACTGTCAGTTGTTTTCTTCTGAAGTTGAAATGTTATATCTTTATGCATAAGAATCAACACTCCTCTAGACTTGGACCAAACCATAGAATGATATTGGGTTGGATAATGTTTAGCTAACATACGAGGATTCTGTGGCCCTTTAAAATTGGTTTATTGTATACAAACAATGTCTAGCTTTTGTCACTTAAGGTCATGCAGCAGAGCCCTTCTTTTTATCTGGGGTAATTAACTAAACATTAAATATCACAATTTTCATACTATGTTGTTGGTGGAATACCATTTATCCTGTTCTTGCATTGTGTACACATAAACTGCAATGCTAGTGAGTTCTCATAGATTGTTGACCGCAGCGGGACACAGAGTACGCAGACATGAGCACCACCCTTATTGATTTTGATCCCTATAGTCACCATATGCTGTGTGTCTATAATTTGCATAATGTCCATATGTGTCCTAGAAGACAACTTATTATATATCAATTTCAGTGTCTGGTGGGAATATGAAAGCGTGTGGTGTGTCAGTAAAAATTATTTTTTTATTAACTAGAATTTTTAGTTTTTTTTGAAAATTAATTTCAAATTATCAGCAATTCTCATTTCGGTGAATAACTCAGCAAATGTTATAAAAAGTAACACTTACATCCTAGTTTTCCCTACCTGTTACCACAAAAGGTACCACTTGTTGATTATTGTTACTTATTGATTAGACATTAACAGCATCCAAGAACTTCTAAACATTAGTATATTAAGAAGAAAAATAAAAACATATTGAAGAGAGAGAATCCACCAACAAGAATCATGATACACATGACATAAATATGCAAGAAAAAAAAGAAAAGAAATAGCAAATTAAATAGTCCTT
Source organism: Pelobates cultripes (assembly GCA_933207985.1). NCBI lineage: Eukaryota > Metazoa > Chordata > Amphibia > Anura > Pelobatidae > Pelobates > Pelobates cultripes. Next base: position 264,694,984 of record OW240913.1, read on the forward strand.
CAAGCACAATGTTTTTCCTAACAGGATTGATGCAAATAAAAACATGGTGTCAAATGTTGGTCCATTTAAGGTAACTCTACATTACACGCTATATAAAATTAAATAATATGTATTTACCTTCTCTTTAAACTTCCAATTAACATTTTCTTGTGATCTGGTACCCAAGATAAAATTCCTTTTTATCTGGAAGGTGCTTGATCCATATACATTGCCTGTGTAGTAATTGGGCCATACGTGGAAATAGCAAACATTACACACATTCCTCATGGGCTGTTGGCATTGCAGTTTATCAGAAGGTTACGTATATATTGGAAGAAATGAAAAACATAGAGGTTTGAATTTTAACCATGTCTACAAAGTGTTTTGTCTTTGTATATTATAATAAAATGCATTCCACAATCCAAACATTCTTCAAATTCATATCATACCTATTTTAAACAAAACGGAGCGCAATTCTTAGAAGTTTTATTTTCCTTAGACTTGTATTCACTAAACACTGATTTATACACTGACTGTAAAAATGTTGTCTGTGGTTTTTCTAAATGGCCTAAAAGGACATGTCAGAAATGTGATTTTTATTTAACACATAAGGTATTAAACTTCAACACAAGCTACCTAAGAAGCAGTTGCAAAGGTCTGGCTAGATCTCGTAAAATTTCCTTAAGGAATTATTAGTCTTTTAGTGGGTAGAAATATCAGATTGCCTGGTTGGCATAACTAGTGAAATCGCTAATCCGGGTATATTAAGAAAAAAGATGACTTGTTCGTGGTATGTTTCTGTGTGTACATTACAAATATATATATTTCTTCCTTAAAATTTTGTATCATTTGGAAATCAGTGTTAGTTGATTTGTGATTAAGTTAGTGTGTGGTATGTGCCAAATTACCAATAAGTAAGATCATTAGTGGTTAATATTTATAGATTTTCATGTGCAATTTGTTTCTTTCGTTTTTCTTTTTTTTTGTCCAGTATACATTCCTGCTAGTGCCAAGGAAGGGTTTACCTTTTGACACTCTCTTTTTAGTATACAACCCCCCATCACCAATATGAATAGTATTTTGCATGTAACAGCGATGTAATGCTGTCCACACATTATTTTCTTGGTACATTTTAAAATATAATATTTTGCTAACTCATTATGAAAGCTTAAATTACTATTATTGAGATTTTTCCTTAATGAATCCTGAAAAAGAAAATCAGAAAGCAAATTGGACATTGTGGAAATATGACCAAATAACCAGTTTCTTAGATAATTGGAAAACATGTTGAAGTGACTGCTGCAATTACATTTTGGAAATGTTATATGCAGTGCTATGGGGGCACTAGCCTAGTAAAGAAGAATTCAGAGTTCTATTGTTAATTGTAGAAACAAAACTCCTCATGTGTCACAAATTACTGTCTTTTTGCACAAATATTAATGTCTCTCTGTGAGACTATGAATCCCTCTCACGCTGATTCCCATGGCTATGCCTATTAATTTTACCTTCTGCTATTGTTAGCAATGCAACACAAGTAAATATCTGTTTGACAGTGATGTAATGCAAATAGTTATAAGGGGGAAAAATACATGTGTAACAAATTTTAAAAAGTTTCCTCGAAAGTACCAATGTACTGGGAATTTTTTTAATGGTAAACCAACAATTGTAGGAAATTGAAAATAGAAATAGAGGTAGGAAATCTGCCCACATTTTCTAATTTGGCATAAAGAATGTATTCCCTTGTCAATTCTGCATTGTTTTACTTTAATGAAAAAAAACCCACAGAGAAGAGCTGTAGTTCCATGACTCAGACACATGTGCTGATCAGCCATAACATTAAAATCACCTGACCAATATTGTGTAGGTCCCCCATATGCTGCCAAAACAGCGCTGATGCATCAAGGCATCAACTCCACAAGACCTCTGAATGGATCCTGTGGTATCTGACACCAAGACATTAGCAGCAGATGCTTTAAGTGCTTCAAATTGTGAGCTGGGCCTCCATGGATTAAATATGTTTTGCCAGCACATCTCACAGGTGCTTAATCGGATTGAGATCTGGGTAATTTAGAGGTCAAGGCAACACCATGAACTCTTTGTCACGTTCCTCAAATGATTCCTGAACAATTTTTGCTGTGTGGTAAGGTGCATTATCCTTCTGAAATAGTCCACTGCCGTCAGAGAACACTATTGCAATGAAGGGATGTACGTGGTCTGCGAAATTCTCTAGGTAGGTCAGTGGTGTATACTGGTTTTGTGCTGCCCTAGGCAGGACAAAACTCAGGCACCCCCCCGCCACTCCCACCCAATCCTTCCCCCCGCCCCCACCTTCTAAATACACACAAACACATTCACTGACAGATACGCATACACTAGCTAACAGAAACACACACACACACTAAAAGACACACTCACACTCACTAACAGACAAAGACACACAGACACACACTAGCAGACACACACTCACTCACTAGCAGACACACACACACACTCACTAACAGACACACACACTCACAGGCAAACACACCCACACTAAGACACACACACACAGTCAGACACACACTAGCAGACACACACAGTCAGACACACACACACACACACAATAACAGACACACACACACTCAGACACACACACACACTAACAGACACACACTCACTCAATCACTAACAGACACCCTCACACTCACTAACAGAAACACATACACACTAACATACACACACACTAACAGACACATACACACACACACATACACACTAACAGACACAAACACACACAAACACACTAACAGACACACACACACTTACAGACACAGACTCACTCACTAAAAGACACACACACTAACACACACACTAACAGACACACACACACTAACAGATACACACACACTAACAAACACACACACACACTTTACAATTGTGTGTATTATTTATGAAAACTCATTACCCTTGCTCGCATGTGTGATTTTTACATCTCTATTCCCAGTAGCCTACTGTGCTTTATATTAATCCTTGCCTGACCGGTATTTAAGAGAATATTTTTTTATTTATGATAAGTAATATATCAATTTAGTAAAGTGTTTTGGTGGGTCATATGACAACTGCTGGCCTAACTGCTTCTAGATTTAACGCCTTCCCGACCCAGGACGGTTCAGGACCGTCATCGGCATTTTTGGCTTGCCAACCGATGACGGTCCTGAACCGTCCTAACGGTCTGAGCTACTTACCTGATCGCCGTCGTTCCCCCGGCGGCGATCAGCGTGGCTCCGGTTGTGGGGAGACTGCTTGCAGCCCAGACAGTCTCCCCACACTGAATTAGGACCCCTATGGCCATGTGATCGCTTAACACAGCGATCACATGGTCACAATAGGTGTCCATGTGTCTGCCTGCAGGGGGACTGTCTGTGCTGACAGGCAGTCTCCTTGCTAGTGTAAAATCAAAAAAAAAATAAAGTTAATGTTAATAAAAAAAAATAATTATATATGTGTATACATATATGATATATAGACATATATTATATCAATATAATATATGTCTATATATCATATATATATATAATGCCATACTAAGTGTATTTTTATATTAACATGTACTTATATTAATATAAAAATACACTTATAATTAAATGACACACGTATATATATAATATATATAATAACTATATATATTGTATATATATATTATTATAAAATATAAATAATAAGTAATTTAAATTAAATAATTTTTTTTAAATAATAATAAAAATTTTAAAAAAAATTATATATCTATATGAAATTTTATTCTAACTGTATTTTAAAATTAATATATATATATATATTTATATCAAAATACACTTAGAATGAATTTGTATATATATCTATGTATATAAAAATAAATAAAAATAATAACAAATATACATATGTCCATATACAAAATTACATAAATAATTATATAAATATACACGTAGACTTCAAATATATAAATATGCATATATTTAAATTCTACGTGCGTATTTATGTAATATTTTTACATAATTCAGTAATTTTATTGATTGCAATTTGAGGGACCTGCCTGCCAACCCAGGCCGAAATTCCAGAGAATTTAATTTGTTAGCACTGTATTTTACCCTGTAACGTTCTACGACACCCTAAAACCTGTACATGGGGGGTACTGTTTTACTCGGGAGACTTCGCTGAACACAAATATTAGTGATTCAAAACAGTAAAACATATCACAGTGATGATATTGTCAGTGAAAGTTACTTTTTTGCATTTTTCACACACAAACAGCACTTTTACTGATGATATAATTGTTGTGATACGTTTTCCAGTTTTTAAACACTAATATTTGTGTTCAGAGATGTCTCCCGAGTAAAACAGTACCCCCCATGTACAGGTTTTATAGCATTTTTGAAAGTTACAAGGTCAAATATATGGGTCAAATATTTTTACATTGAAAATGGCCAGGTTGGTTACGTTGCCTTTGAGAGCGTATGGTAGCCCAGGAATGAGAATTACCCCCATGATGGCATACCATTTGCAAAAGAAGACAACCCAAGGTATTGCAAATGGGGTATGTCCAGTCTTTTTTAGTAACCATTTGGTCACAAACACTGGCCAAAATTAGCGTTCAATTTAGTTTTTTTACTTTTTTCACACACAAACAAATATGAATGCTTACTTTGGCCAGTGTTTTCGACTAAGTGGCTACTAAAAAAGACTGGACATACCCCATATTGAATACCCTGGGTTGTCTACTTTAAAAAAAATATGTACATGTGGGGTGTTATTCAGAGATTTGACAGATAATAGTGTTACAATGTCACTATTGATAAATTTTAAAAATGTATGTTTTGAAACCGCAATATCCTACTTGTACCTATAGCCCTATAACATGCAAAAAAAAGCACGTAAACACTAGGTATTTTAAAACTCAGGACAAAATTTTGAATCTATTTAGCAGTTTTTTTCATTCGCTTTTGTAGATGAGTAAAAGATTTTTCAAGTAAAAGTCAAAAAACATGTATTTTTTTCAATTTTTCATCAGATTTTTTTATTTTTTTTAAATTAAAATACATGAGATTATATAAATAATGGTATGTAAAGAAAGCCCCTTTTGTCCTGAAAAAAACAATATATAATTTGTATGGGAACAGTAAATGAGAAGAGCGGAAAATTACAGCCAAACACAAACACCACAAAAGTGTAAAAATATTCCTGGTCGCAAATGTACAACATCGCAAAAACAGTCCAGTCCTTAAGGGGTTAATCACCATTTCTAATGACTGAGAAGGTATTGCTTTTTTTTAAAAGTGAGATTATATTTCTGTTTTAAAGACGAACTGTCTCTTCTCAAGTTTAGCCTAAACAAAATAGGTAACTAAAATTTTGCTAGTGGTTGTACTATTTTTAAACATTTCTTAATACATAATTTTTTTAATTTATATGCAAGCTTGGAAGTGCTAGGCAAAGCATATAAATTAGCTAAACACACACTGCCATTGACTGTGTGCACTGCAGGAGAAAATGCAAAACATGGAAGGTGGTTACATTTTATACTTATATCCAATGTTGAAATAGTGTTGAGTGAATGAAGAAGGAACTGCTAAGTCTTTGGAAGTGACATTTCACCTTTAAATAGCAGTCTAGGCACCATATCCTTTGCATGTGCATATAGTTGTTATGGTGTCATTAGACTACAAGGGCATTCCTCTGGGTCCCAGTCAGACCATTTTTGAGTATTTTGACCCAAATTAGTTTCCATGAGGCACGACATAACTGACCGCATCAGTTGCTAAAGTTAGAATAGATTTGCCGTTGAGCAGTAAAAGTGTTGTGTACACCCGATGACAGTTGATCAGGCACTCCCATCTTTAATGTCAAAACTTCAAAGACATTTTAGAGAATACATGCCCTTAGAGGATGGTATAACTGGACCCAGTAATGCAACCCAATCTCCCTCTATCCTCTTATAGAGGCTCCATCAAAAGACCCATACATGCAATATAAACTCAATGCACAAGTATTTAGATATTTTGGTGTAAATACTTCATCCACTGACATCTCTAACAATGTCATGACCATACACATGTCATGAATTTGCTTATACCTTTATTCTTTTAAGGATTTCCAGAAATACACAATGTATGTTTCTTGATAAACTGCACCCAAGCATATTTTTCTTATTATATTTCAACATGAAACTGAGTGAAAAGCTGTGCAGACATTTAACTTCCCCACTAATTATATGTAAGAATGTAAGCAGATTTGGGTTACTTAACCTATTTTAAATGTAAAACATTTTAATTTGCTATAATGTGGGCTACAATAAACACATACTCTAATTCTCATGGTTAATTTGATTGTTTTCATTTTAAGTATTTCATTTATTTTTCCCAAAGTCACCTCAGGAAATAATGCATAACGCATGGAAATATTTTATGTTGAATAAAAATAGTCTTAATTGTATACAAAGCTGTTTAATATTTAGTTTCGCTTTAGCTCTGCATTAAACATGCACATGTCTTTAAAATGAGTCTCCGCCTGGTTCTCATTACATTGCAGGAAATACCAGGATTAGATAAAAATAATGTGTTAAATTTTGGCATGAGAAATAATTTTCTATCTACTTCACAATCAAATTTTTTGTCACTTTTAATTTAAATACATGGTTAATCTTTTCATTGTGAGTTTTTAATTTATTATTATTTATATAGCACCTACATATTCCGTAGCGCTTTACAATTAGAGAAAGGGGTGATGAAGGTTCTGCTCAAACAAGCTTACAATCTGATAAAACAGTATAGTGAAAAGAAAGTCACATTTGTGTAATTTAATGACCACCATCAGCAGTTGCCTTTTAAAGAAAGGAGACAAAAATGGCTTAGTCAATATACTGATAAGCTGAACTGCAACTTTTAGCTCAAAACTATTTTTTAATTCAGCAATTTTGTCCAAATGTTTGAAATTCCTTTATGATATGCTCACAATTTCTATGTTCATGGATTTTAGTTTTTAAAGTTATTTCACCAACCTGTTATCTTATCTGAGTTGCTTGTATTTTTTTTTTTTTTTTAATCTTTTCTTCTACATGAAGTTTGAATTAGTTATTGTAGTGGGTTTTATAGATTTCTTCTACATCTTTTAAAATATGAATTTTTCCAAATATAGTTCTTATTCGTGGAATTTTCTTAAACTACATTCAAATATAGACGGAGATTGCTGAAATGATAGGGGGGCTGGTGGGCCAACGAATACAAAGTTCAGGGAAAGGTTTTCAGCTATTCAAGATCCCAAGATTGTTTACCAAACAACACAGCCTGTTGCCTTTCCATGTCCTGATAGCAGCTAATTTTTTAATAGCTAGAGGGTGGAAATCTAGGTCAGCCCCCACAAATGCAGAGGTTTTAAGACAAGTCAATTTAAGTGGAAAATATGAACACCAACATATGCACCAACACCAAATAAAAACAACGTAAAAAAAAAAATACATCCAATTCCTTGACCAATTGCACAAGAAGATAAGTAGGGTTACACAGGGGTTTCTGATGCTCTGTGGTGATTTCAACTTTATTGTGGACCTAACCTAGGACTCCTCTGCACAGTTTACAAAGAAATGACTTAGAGTTCTACATGGCTCCACCTCTGTAACTAAAGGATTACCATCAGATATGTTGTTAGCCAATATAATAATGTTGCTTTAACCAGGCAAACAGCCTAATGAATGCAAAAACTTCAGGTCAATATTGATACTAAATATGAATGATAAGATCTATGCCAAAATTCTAGCTAATCATTAATTATCTGTGTTGTTATCACTGGTAGGTTTGGATTAAGTGGGTTTTATTGCAAACATGACTGCAGATAAGAAGCATTCGGCCCATATAATGTGCCCAATTTTCTAAATACTTTCATTAATTCTGGCCTTATCTTATAGCTAGGATAGCCTTATGCCTATCCCATGCATGCTTAACCTCCTTCACTGTGTTAACCTCTACTACTTCAGCTGGAAGGCTATTCCATGCATCCACTACCCTCTCAGTTAAGTAATACTTCCTGATATTATTTTTAAATCTTTGCCCCTCTAATTTAAGACTATGTCCTCGTGTTGTGGTAGTTTTTCTTCTTTTTAATATAGTCTCCTCCTTTACAGTGTTGATTCCCTTTTTGTATTTAAATGTTCCTATCATATCCCCCTATCTCATTTTCACACCAAGCTATACATGTTAAGATCCTTTAACCTTTCCTTGTAAGTTTTATCCTGTAATCCATGAACCAGTTTAGTAGCCCTTCTCTGAACTCTCTTCAAAGTATCAATATCCTTCTGGAGATACGGTCTCCAGTACTGCGCACCAGGGCCGCCATCAGAAATTGTGGGGCCCATAACACAGTTCAAGGTCTGGGTCCCCAGGTGCCTGCCTCCAAGTCCTGCCTCCAAGTCCCGCCCACAGGAATACACACACACAGACACAAAAGGACACAGACACACACAGAAAGATACACACAAATACTGAAACAGACATACACACATATAGACACATACACAGATACAGATACACACACACATACTGACATACAGACACACATACATACAGACATACATACATACATACATACTGACAAACAGACATACATACAAACTGACATACAGACATACAAACAGACATACATACACACACATAAATACATACTGACATACATACAAAATGGCATACATACACATACATACTGATATACATACATACATACAGACATACACACACAGAGAGATAGATATATACATACACAGATACATACAGACATACTGACATACACACACACAGACATACATGCATACTGACATACATACTGATAGATATATACATACATACACACATACATACTGACATACACACAAACATACATACATACAGACAGACATATATACATACTGACATACACACATAGACATACATGCATACTGACATACATACATACACACATACATATTGCCATACATGCATACTGACATACACACACACACAGACATACATACTTGCAGACACATACACAGACATACATACTGACAAACAGACATACATACATGCTGACATACACACACACATACAGGTAGACACATACATGCATACTGACATACACACACAGACATACATGCATACTGACATACATACACACATACATACTGACACACACATGTACATACAGACATACATACTGACAAACAGACATACATACATACACATAAATACATACTGACATACAGACATACAAACAGACATACATACATACACACTGACATACAAACAGACATACATACATACATACATACACATAAATACATACTGACATACATACATAATGGCATACATACACATACATACTGACATACATGCATACTGACATACACACACACAGACATACATACTTGCAGACACATACACAAACATACATACTGACAGACATACATACAGATAGACACATACACACAGACATACATGCATACTGACATACACACACACACACACACACACACACACAGACATACATGCATACTGACACACACACATACATACATACATACTGCCAAACAGACATACATACATACTGCCAAACATACATACATGCATACTGACATACACACACAGACATACATACTTGCAGACACATACACAGACATGCATACTGACAGACATACATACAGACATATATACATACTGACATACACACACACATACAGATAGACACATACATGCATACTGACATACACACACACATACTGACACACACACATACATACAGACATACATACACATAAATACATATTGACATACAGACATACAAACAGACATACATACATACATACACACTGACATACAGACATGCAAACAGACATACATACATACATACACATAAATACATACTGACATACATACATACATAATGGCATACATACACATACATACTGATATACATGCATACTGACATACACACACACACAGACATACATACTTGCAGAGACATACACAAACATACATACTGACAGACATACATACATACATATAGACATACACACACACATACAGATAGACACATACACACAGACATACATGCATACTGACATACACACACACAGACATACATGCATACTGACACACACATATACATACATACTGACAAACAGACATACATACATACATACTGACAAACATACATACATGCATACTGACATACACACACAGACATACATACTTGCAGACACATACACAGACATACATACTGACATACATACAGACATATATACATACTGACATACACACACACATACAGATAGACACATACACACAGACATACATGCATACTGACATACACACATACATACATACATACTGACAAACAGACATACATTCATACTGACATACACACACACAGACATACATACTTGTAGGCACATACACAGACATACATCCTGACAGACATACATACAGACATATATACATACTGACATTTACACACACATACAGATAGACACATACACACAGACATACTGACATATACACACACACAGACATACATGCATACATACTAAAATACACACAGACATATATACACACAGACACCTCATTTATCAGCCACCCTCCTCTTACCTTTAAGTTGCAGGAGGGTGGCTGGGGATGATGGGAGCGGATGCCTCTGGTGTCCTCTCCAGTCCTCCGCTCTCCCCCCGCGTGGAGTAAGCTGGGAGGAAGTGACCGGGAGTCACTTCCTCCCAGCAGCACTTGCGGTGCAGCCGCAATTTTTTTTAAAGGGGCCCGGTCGTGCAGTTACACGGCTGCAGCGCTGACCGGGCCCCTGAAGATATTGGGCCCATCGGGTGGCCCTAAATGCTTGGGCCACCTGATGGGCTCCGGTGCAGATGCATCTGCGGCAGTTTCGCCGCTCCACGTGGGGCCCGGTCAGCCAGGCCCCCCAGTTATGGTTGTCACCCCCTGATGGCTGCCCTGCTGCGCACAATACTCCAAGTGAGATCTCACCAGTGTTCTGTACAATGGCATAAGCACTTCCCTTTTTCTACTGCTAATACCTCTCCCTATATAACCAAGCATTCTGCTAGCATTTCCTGCTTCTCTGTATGTATTACAAGAATAGCTGCTTTATTTAGTTAAACAAAGTATAGCACAGTACCAATAATTTTGTAACACCAAGTGTATCTTGTGGAGGCATTTAACTTAAACAACAATCTGCAATCCCTAGCCCCAGGACTATCGCATTAATGAGGTAAGACTTCTATTACACATTGCATGTTGTGATTATTTGGGCACCAAACAGTCTTGTGCTTGCCCAGCAAATTTCTACATTTTCCTTAAAGGATAAAATGACTTTGAACTGGATCTACACTATTATTGCCAAATGCAAGGGTAATCCTAACAGTCTATCAGTTTTAATGATTTTCATACAGTATACTGCTCAGCAAATGTTTTATGTATAACACTGTCTGTAAACATTATTTAATCCAAGAAAACAAGAACACGTCCAGCACTCATTGTCTCCAGTGCAGGGATATATTGATTTATTTTATTAAAACAGGCAAGGGTCCAGTTTTGACATAAAGATTTCCAAAAACAAACTGATCTTTTTTTGATGAAGACGTGAACTGCTAGATATATTTTAACCACTAGATGAAAACATATACAAAAATATACAAATTAAACGCATTTGAAATAAAATATTAGTCAAGTAAAAGCACAGTTTAATAATATTAATGGAATGTGTTCATGTATTCATACAGATAAGCTAAATCTGAAATTTAGATAAAACAATAAAAACAGAAAAGCGCAATAAAAATCTATAAAACACAATAAAACATTTTGTTCAATATAAAATAAAAATGAAAAGCTGCCAGACATATGAAAAGTTATTCCTCTAAACTGCTGATCAATAGGTCACTGTAGAAAAGTGTCAGCGCTATACAATAATCCCCAAAAGGTTGTGCAGAAGAATAATCCCCAAAAGGTTGTACTTGAAAGTATATTTGTAGAGTTCAATTTCCACCTCCACAGTGGTGGATAAGGGAGATTTGGGTTAGTGCCATTTTCTTTGTATCTAAAGTTCATGTACCACTCCGTTGATGCAGCCCTAGTCCAGAAGACGTTCCATGTGTTAAGCCGCAAATGTGAAAATCAAGACGGAGGGATGCTGGAACATAACACCGCTAAGAAAGTCTGTTGGAACCTGTTAGTGAGAAGGCTTCTCTTTCATCCACGCATTTTGCCTGTACTCAGCTGGCTTTCTTTGCGATTTTCCAAAATCTTAATTTGATCAGCTGCTCAGTCTCTTAGCAGAATATGTAGTCATTAGTGATGTCGCAAATTTTTCGCGAATGGTTCCCCACGGTTCGCAGCGAACCGTTCGCGGCGGACTCCAGTCAGCTGACACATCCCGGCCAATATGCAGCAGACTCTCCCTCCCAGACCCTCCCACCTCCTGGACAATATGCAGCAGACCCTCCCTCCCAGACCCTCCCACCTCCTGGACAGCATCCATATTGAAGACAGCTTCAATATGGATGCTGTCCAGGAGGTGGGAGGGTCTGGGAGGGAGGGTCTGCTGCATATTGGCCGGGATGTGTCAGCTGACTGGAGTCCACCGCGAACCGCGGCGAACCGTTCGCAAACCATTCTGCAGCTTCAATATGGATGCTGTCCAGGAGGTGGGAGGGTCTGCTGCATATTGGCCGGGATGTGTCAGCTGACTGGAGTCCGCCGCGAACCATTCGCGAAAAATTTGCGACATCACTAGTAGTCATCAATAGAAGGGGGAACTTAGGGGAGAACATTGCATATATAGTCATGATAGGCACAACATGCTTTTTCTAACACACATTTGTCATAACTAGTCTTTTTCTTACCATGATTTAGGGTGGACCATATGCATTATTCATTTTGCTGACATTTAACATCTTTTTCAAATAAACCCAAAAAGAAACACATACTTATGAATAAATAAATTTAACATTATTAATATATGAAGGGGAAGTGTCTGCACATTTCAGATCACACTCTCTTTCAGTTTATGTATAAATGTAGATTTTTTTTAAAAAAATAGTAGATTGGACTGCTTCATCAAACAGAAATAAATATCTCTTAGTGGGTCCACACAGTGTTCCGAATCAGGTTCTTCTACTGTGCAGCAATTAACTGTGACCATATAGCCACTCCTTATAGAAGGTAATACATTTTTCAATGCCACGCCCACATTTCGGATGAATGTAGGTTCGGCTCTGCACATTTTTGGTACTAAAAACCTGGTTCAAGGACCAAATCAGACAAACCAAAACAATGTAAAAAAGGGTCAATTAGTGTAATACGAAACGTGATAGCATATTTTCCTGCCATTTGGTTGACAGATCAAGTGAGATAAGGTAACCAATAGAGGGAAAAAAAGGATTAAATATGAATGTAAAATAGAAATATAGCTTTAATTACTGATCCTCATTTTTCACTCTTTTACTTCATATGTCAATAAAATCAATAGTAATAGAGCCATCAGTCATGTTTTTTTTCCCATCAATTGTCTCTTTTTTGGAATTCAGAATGACAACCGTAAACAAACATGCTCGCCCACAGTGCGTTTTGGTTAGTTCGGATAGTTCCAGCTTTTGTAGTTACCTCTGTCCTCTCCAGGAATTGTTTTAGAGCCTCTTATAACGTAAACTTACCCCAACAAACCCTGCCTAGCAGGGGTTCTTTGGATATGTAGTTCAGAACTTGGCAGCAATTCCTCTAATCTCATAAATGGAATTGATGACTCAGCTGATAGCAAATGCACTAGAGACCTAGTGGCTAAACTGAAAACTTGATTCACAATTTTACGAGTGAAGATGTTAGACACAGTTATGTGATTTTGTATGTGTACAACTGCAGCCGAGAGTCCCTCAAAGCAAGTTAATGGGCCATAGCACGCATTGGGAACTAAATGGCCCATTCCACAGCCTTTTAATTTCAGTTTCAGCTGTGATTCCTTGTTTGATGCCAAATTTGTTTGTGGACAGAAAAATTAAAGTGAAACCCCTTAATGCCATTACGGCATTCTACGCCGTCCCGCATTAAATGGGCTTTAAAGCCGTTGCGGCAGCATAGAACGCCGTAACGGCTTGCAGCCCCACGAGGTGAGATTTACTTACCTCCGCCGCGATCCTCTTAGGGAGGACTGCCTGACAAAGAGTGATCACATGGCCCCCTATAGCTGGCTGTGGACCTGCCAGCAGAGGGACTGTTTGAGCTCTTAGACAGTCCCCCTGCTGGTGGGAAGGTGTAAAAAAAAATAATTAAACATGTTTAAAATAAAATAAATGTATTTATGTGTATATATATATATATATATATATATATATATACACATATTATATATATGTAACGTCATACATAGTGTATTTTAATGTTAATATAAGTACATATATTAATCTTAAAATACACTTAGAATGACGTTACATATATATAAAATATATATATATATTGTATATATAATACATCTATATATATTTTATATTTATATATACACGTATAATTACAATAGTAAATAAATAAAATAATAAAATAAATAAAATATTTTTTAAAATTTTTAAATAAATTATATATACATAAGTAATCTCATTCTAACTGTATTTTGTTATTAATACATATATATTGGTAACAAAATACACTTAGAATGACATTCTATATATATCTATCTATATATAAAATACAAATAGCTGCAAATATTTATATATAGATAAATATATATAATTACATAAATAACTACATAAGTATACACGTAGAATTTAAATACATATATATGTATATATATATATATATATATATAAATTCTACGTGTATGCATAAGTAATATTTTATCATAATTACCGGGGTATGTGATTTAATTAATTAAAATTTGATTGACGTGCCTGACAATCCAGACAGCAAGTGCAGAGAATTAAATTTGCACATGCTATATTTAACCCTGTAACTTTCCAAGACACCATAAAACCTGTACATGGGGGGTTACTGTTATACTTGGGAGACTTTGCTGAACACAAATATTAGTGTTTCAAAATGATAAATTGTATTACAACGATGATATATTTAGTAAAAGTAACCTTTTTTGCATTTTTCACATACGAACGGCACTTTTACGGACGATATTATTGTTGTAATATGTTTTACTGTTTTGAAACACTTATGTTTGTGTTCAGTGACGTCTCCCAAGTATAACAGTACCCCCTATGTACAGGTTTTATGGTGTTTTGGAAAGTTAAAGAGTCTAATATAAGGCTGGCATTTCATTTTTTTCACATTGAAATTTGCCAGATTGGTTACGTTGCATTTGAGACCCTATGGTAGCCCAGGAATGAGAATTACCCCCATGATGGCATACCATTTGAAAAAGTAGACAACCCAAGGTGGTATATCCAGTCATTTTTAGTAGCCACTTCGTCACAAACACTAGCCAAATATTTGTTTTTTTGCTTTTTTCACACAAAAACAAATATGAACCAAAACCTGAGGCACTAGCTGACACTCACACTCATGTACTTAAGCTCACAGCAAGCTACACAACACCTGAATGACAGTAGCAATTTTATTTGTTCTAGTTTAGAGCTGTTCAACTCAGCCCTCAATCACTCCTACCTAGCTCCCATACAGGCATCGTATACCCACAAGCACAGGTCGCAGGGCGTTGTCCCTAGTCTGGACAGTGACGTTCTTGCAGCACTCACTAGATTGGCATGCAAATTCCAGAGGAGCACCTCAGTTCAAGCGGTACTTAAGCCTAGTTCTACATGCTATAGCATACTATACCCTCGATAAAAAACAAATGTTTACTATTGTTACATTTGTGAAATATCTGGTTCAAGCCAGGATTCCTGGCCTACTGCTTTATATTAAAAAAAAATGGTGCAACTTTTTCAACATGCTCTGTACATGCAAACTACTTTTATTGCATTATCAGTCAATGTCACGTCTTTACTTGCATATGTTCTTTTCCTTGCACCGCAAAAATAAAGAATTATAAAAAAAAAATAATTAACGCTAACTTTGGCCAGTGTTTGTGACTAAGTGGCTACTATAAAAGACTGGACAAACCCCACTTGCAATACCTTGGGTTGTCTACTTCTGCAAATGGTATGCCATCATGGGGGTAAATCTCATTCCTGGCTACCACACGGTCTCAAAGGCAATATAACCAACCTGGCGAATTTCAATTTGAAAAAACTGAAAAATGGAATATGATATATTTGACCCTTTAACTTTCCAAAACACTGTAAAAACTGTTGTACTTGTGAGACTTTGCTAAATCCAAATATGTGGGTTTTTTGCAGTTAAATCTAACGATATTGACATTTGTAGCTAAAATGTCCACAAATTTTTTTAAAAATCTTAATTTCTCACAGTTTTTTAAATTTTATTCATAATAAATTATGTTTAAAATATGAAAAGTTCATGAGAAATTAAAGCCCAGTTTCTCCTGAACAAAATGATATATAATAAGTGTGGGTGCACTTAATATGAAAGAGGTGAATTACGGTTGAACAGACATATAGCGCAAATACCAGTTTTTGTTTACATTTTGTTTTGATCAGAACGTGTACGATTGACTCTGTCCTGAAGGGGTTAATAATGTCAAGATAAGAGAAAACGTGTTTTACTTTTATACATCGCAGCCCAAAAATGTTTGTATGTAACTGCAGGACTTTATTATTACTTTTGTTATTATCGGCATATATAAATCACCAACTTATTCTGCAGCACTTAATATTATAAATGGGGAAATTTACAAATAAATTAGACAGTTACAAAAAAATACAGGAACATGAGGTTTATGAGGGGCCTGCTCAATCTAGAGGAGGTGGGGATTATAAAAGCAGCTACAGAAATGTGAACAGGAAAAAGTGACTAATTCTTGTGCTTATTTGAATATTTTGTATTGTGTCCTGGGAACCCTATAAAAACACAGTCTTTCTGAGCTGCCATATTAGACATAATATGCATTGTGCGTATATACATCAAAGCACTATAACTTTAATTGTTTAGTTTTCACACAGCATTTTTTTAAATGTATATCTTTATCTCATTCATTTTGCAATATATATATATTCACAATGCTCTTACAACAGATTAATTAAATGTAATTTAGTTAATTTAGCACTAGCACTATTTAGTTTATCTCCCATGTTGGAATTATGACCAGTATACAGCTGAGGTAAGGGTTACTGCTGTACCCAGAGAAAATCAAAATACAAACTTCCTATTGTGCTGCTCACACCTCCCTCTGCAGCTCCAAGCAGGGTAACGTAATCCACAAAAATAGAAAAAATGAGGGCAGCGCAAACAATTGCAAATGTGCACACCAAGTGCTACAAAAATATGTATTCTCAATGGCATAAGGTACAAATGTTTCGGGTTATCCCTTTTATCAATGCATGTTGTTCAAGGACATGCATTGATAAAGGGGATAACCCGAAACATTTGTATCTTATGTCCTTGAAAATAAATCTGTTTGTAGCACTTGGTGCGCACATTTCGAATTGTTTGCGCTGCCCTAATTTTTTCTATTTTTGTGGATTACTTTACCATGTTGGAATTAATGTAGGACCCACCTATACTGGGTTACTGTGGCATGGTGCCCATAACATGATATGGCCGTATGCAACTGAATACCAATATCTGTTTATTGAGATGGGGTTTTTAACCCCTTAAGGACCAAACTTCTGGAATAAAAGGGAATCATGACATGTCACACATGTCATGTGTCCTTAAGGGGTTAAGTAGCATTGTAAAATGTAAAACTGTATTTTTGTGTGTGCGCCGTTCCTCCTGTTCCTCGTAATTTGTATACATTTTGATCTCTACAGCAGCGTAATTGCTAAGAAATGCATGTTCCTGGCGTGCTCCCAATACCCCTTTTTTATTAACTAGATCTAACAAATACTACCTCTAGAATGTAAGCTCATGGAGCAGGGCCCTCCACCCCTCTGTTCCTGTACGTCCAGTTGTCTGGTTACAATTTCATGTCTGTTAGTCCACCCATTGTACAGCGCTACGGAATCTGATGGTGCTATATAAATAATAAAATAATAATACAGTATTTTGAGAATACACACAAACAATATACATATGTCTATACCATCTATATTCCAACATATGCTTATTACATTTAAAAAATATGCTATGTAGATTAATCTATTGGCTCTGTAATGAGGCTGTTTTTTATTTAGTTTAGAAATCCCATAATTCCCATGAAAGTGCATGCTAAGGATGTGAAGAATCACTAGTTAGATGAAGCTACTTCCAAGATTGCTTCCAGGAGGAATATCTGTTTTCAGTGAGCAGAATGATAAAGAGTTAGCAACCTTCACCCAGGAATGGAATTGCAAAGCCAATTGAAACATCTAAAGACAAATGTGTGCTCCTTAAGGACTCATCAGCAGAGGCCCGTCAACTGATAAATAACTGAGGCCTCAAAGTGCACAGAGTTAAATTAGTCCCAAGTGACCTGCATGTCTGGAGTGTTTCAGTGTATGTTTAGAGAATACACAGATACAAAGTTCTAATTCAAACTATGATAGAACTAATGTAGACAAAACAGACACGTTGAAAGTAATTACTGTGCGCTCTGTGCTATACTAATCATTGTACTTCAGACCAGCAGTTTACATTTCTCAGACTGCTGGTATTCTGCATTGCTGGCCAAATAATAAAAATTGCAATGAATATTAGAAATTTATAATAATGCTGTGATGAGAGAAAGTGCTGGGATCTAAGGCGCCAAAGCAAAAATGTTTGTGCCAAGTACCCAAACTGCAACTGTAATTCATTTCTCTGCTAACACTGCAATTAAGAAATATTAAAGGGACACTATAGTCACCTGAACAACTTCGGCTTAATGAGGTTGTTCAGGTGAGAACTATAGCTCCCTGCAGCCTTTCTCATGTAAACACTGTATTTTCTGAAAGCTAGGAACAGCTCCAGTTGCAGTCACTCAGAATG
Source organism: Pelobates cultripes (assembly GCA_933207985.1). NCBI lineage: Eukaryota > Metazoa > Chordata > Amphibia > Anura > Pelobatidae > Pelobates > Pelobates cultripes. The sequence continues at coordinate 264,713,961 of OW240913.1, forward strand.
AATCAGAGGGACTTCGGAGTTGATGTGCTGTCAGCAGAGCACAGGACAGCACTGTGCACAGCATACTGTGATTCAGTATCTCCTCCCTCTGCATGCAGACATGGAACTTTCCTCATAGAGATTCATTGATTCAATGTATCTCTATGAGGAGATGCTGATTGGCCAGGGCTGTGTTTGAATCATGCTGGCTCTGTCCCTGATCTGCATTTTTGTCAGTCTCAGCCAATCCTATGGGGAAGCACTGTGATTGGATCAGGCTACCACATGTCAGCAGACAGCTTGTTTTTCTGAGTCTAAAAGCATGCAGATTTACAGCTTCAGGATTGAATACAGTAAGATTTTTACAATATTTATGGAGGCACGAGGGGCCCTGGGGGGCTAAATGGTGGTTTAAACACTATAGGGTCAGGAATACATGTTTGTGTTCCTGACCCTATAGTGATCCTTTAAGCATTATTAAGAAAAAAAGAGAAAACACACATACCTGTTGGAACAAATTAACTTTTATTTTCTTGTTTTTTTTTCACTTATGGACCAATCTCTGAATGTGCCTTTAACATGTAATTTTAGCTGCAATTATAGTATTCTCATAAGTAATGCATTAAAAAGAAATCAAAGACTCAAGTTTAAAAAGGTGCATAGAGCACTGATGTAAAAAAAATGGTGACTAGCATTTTGTCAAGCTAGGTCTTAGACAAATTCATTAAAATATATATTAATGAAATCATGATTTGCTCCCCACTAAACCTTTTATTCTTATTATTCAAGAAACCTGAAGGTGTATTTTACTGTATGCACATTTTGAAATATAAAGACTTGAAAAATGATTATGAAAAAAAAACAAAGAATTAAAATGAACATGGCCCTAATATGAGAAATGTGCTGCTCCCCCAGTACTTAGAAGATGAAGCAGGACACAGCTGATCTCCTCCTTAGAGGACATATTGTGAAGGGTTCGCTCCCTTGTGCAAGTGAGCTCATGTGAGAGGTCACTGGTCACTGGAGGCTGTCAATTATAAAGCCGGGTGACAAGTGCAGACACTATAGCAGTGGCAATACCTGCAATGTGGCATGCCATAGGTTCGTCATCACTGCACTGATGGGCTGGTTTTTAAATGACGGGATCATATGGGGAAGCATTGTGATTGGCTCAGGTCACCACTTCTGATGATGTCAGCAGGCAGTGGGCAGGACTAAAGGAAACAGGGACAAACTATGCAGCTGCAAGCTTGAATTCAAGTAAGATTTTACTTTTTTTTAGAGGCCAGGGTGGCTAGATGGTGGTTTTAACCCTATAGGGTCAGGAATACATGTTTGTGTTCCTGACTCTATAGTGCTCCTTTAAAAAAAAGGTATCCACAGTACAAACATTTTTGTATATCTACATGATAATATGGTGAGTAGAGTTAGAAACAAATTGCTCAAGGACCCATTGTTTGGAAACAGGAACAATGAAGACTTTCCTAATTTAAAACAGCGTAATTGTTAGAATGTTTATTTAGAGCTGTATCTGTGATAATAGAATATGTACATCCCAACGCGCTAGGTTATTTACTATCATGCAGATGCTGCCTAAATCAGCAAAATGTGGTTAAAATAATCAAATATTAACTGAATTTGCAATTTCATATATACTAAAGACATGTTTAGCTAAAATGTGGTTATTTGAACCGAAAGAGCACATCTCATTCAGCACCATCTGGTGTCTGCTTAAAAATCAGTCATTTTAACATACAAATACTATTTACAAATATAGGATTTTCATAAATAGCAGACAATCACAAAATCACTAATGTCACAGAATCCACTAATAATATTCATATTAAATCCACTTTAAATTCAATGCTCCCACTGTCTTAAATCATCTTACCGAGTTGTATCTAGTAGTCTTTTTTCAAGAATAAGAGGTGATTTTGCCACTGGCAAACAAGTTTGAAAGGAATTTCAAGATGGTGGCAGAGCAAATGGTACTAAAGTTTCAGGTAAGTTTTTCTACAACATTGAATAATATAATTCTTTGAAGAACATATTATAATTCTTTGAAGAACATATTATAATTCTTTGAAGAACATATTAAATAGTGAAATTCTAACTTTAAAATCATGTTCCTATTTGTTTGCTCACTTTATCAATTGTTCCTATTTTGATTAAACATATGGATGTTATGCAAACTTCTAATATTAATGACTCATATTTGCCTTTGCAAAGCTAATCTAAAAATAATAAAACATATTCTGAAATCTCAATTTGTTTATCCAAAGTTACCTTGGAAAACTTATCTGAAGTAAGAGACATTGTATTTCTCTATATTCTTAAACACTAAAATACATAAGACTCGATATTTACTGTGATGTTTTTATAGTCTTTACATCTTGAAAAAGGGGACTGTACATAAATGACAACAATATAAATAATTGCAAATTTTAGATCAAACAGGTACAGGTAAGCTTGAAGAAATCTAAACATGCATGATATTTTGCCCGATTGGTTTCTTGTCCCTTTATCCATGCTCCCTCTTTCTACAAAGCAACTCCCTTATTATATTTATTTTTATTTTGAGTACATACTCAGCACACTGATATTTCATTGACTGGGCTGAGTATGCACTCAGAATATGTATAACAAATAAATTGCTTCTTGAAAAGGAGGAGCATAGTTAAAGGGGCAGGCTTATACTGCAAAAAGCTACAAAACGCTTAACTTTTTCTATGCAAAACTAAAGAGGAACAGGAAAAAACAGCATTAGCATAAGACCAAATACTTTAGTTAAGTTTATATGAATATATATATATATATATATATATTTATAAGAGTAAAAACCATCAAATATTTACAACCTTAACCCCTTCACACTGGCACTCATGTATACATGATTAACAGGATATGCAGCCATATACTGCAATCGTGTATGCACGTTTTGCATAAACGCAACTTAAATTAATTTATTGCAAGTAAATGTTGTTTCAAAATTATGCCATGTATAGCATGGCATAATGACAGCTCACAGCATTTGATTGCTGAGTACAGAAACTAGCACTCTGTATATAGCGCTGCTCTAGCCTAACCTTGCCTGTGTCCCCATTTATTGATGTCAATGGCCACCCATGCCTCAAGAAGTCCACGTGGAAGTCTATTCATCTGCTTTGGCCTCTTCTCTCCCCCTACTTAAAAGCAGAGGTCGGGCTACAAAATGAGTGGTGTAAGTCCTGCCACAGCTGTTACTGATGGGCAACTGGATCTACTTGGCACCATATATTCTGTTATGAACGATATTGTGAGAACTCTTTCACTACCTACAATCTGTGTATGTTTGTGAGACTCTAAATGAGTGTGTGCTTCTGTCTGGTATTGAGTGTGTCTCATTGTATGTGTATAGGTGTGTTAGTGTGTGTATGTCGGTGTGAGGACTAAAGTGGGACCTTTGAATTGTATTTTTTAGATTGCTACTAGCTGAGAACCAAGTAAAAATAAATCACATTAAAAAATGTATTTGTACTTGCAGGTATTAAGGAGGAACAGGGTAATCCACATATATTTCTTGCTCAATTACTTGAAAATTCAATATGCCCAAAACTCAGTAACATGATGTGGAAACCTCCACATGAAAGCAATGATTCAAGTAGGACCAGGGACACTATAGCAATGCAGATTTGTATTCCTAATTGTATAGTGTTCCTTTAAAGAAAATATTTCAGAGGTGATATGAGATGTTTGCAGAGCATGAGTTTCTCAAGGTCAAATGAATTTGGAAAGTTTAATCTTTTGTAATTGGAAAATAAAACTTTGCTTCCCGCATACTGCAAAAATATAGATAATATAGTTTACTGTTTCTTTTACAAACACATGGGAAACAATATCGTGTATTGTTGCATTGTGGACATCAGCCAACTGTACTTTGCTACACATTATTTTCTTACAAAATATACAAAAACGAAAAATCTCCCATGGTGATGGATTATGATAGAGACAGAGTGAAAAAGAAAAAGATAGAGAATGCTGCATATTTTAAGAACAAATATACAATTAATGTCACCTGTAGAGATACATATTTTTAAAGTAAACATGTTTAATGACTGAACTCTATTGAAATGACAGGTTTATTTTAACTATCCCTCCCAAGCATAACAATGTTAGATATGACTGTGATAATAACACAGTGTATGGCAAATATGCTTAAAGTGCTACTATTTTGATTTATTTTTTTTAAATACCTTTTTTTTTTAGCTTTCCCATATAGAGATCTACATCCGTGGAATAGCCTGACAGACGATGTCAAATCTGCCACTAGTCTGAAGTTCCTGAAAATATCTGCATCCACTCCATTTAAAAGTCAACAACATGCATTGTTAAATTATAATTGTATTGTACATGTCTATAATATGGTACAATGTACCATGTTTATTATATGTGTAACTATGCCTGGTATGTGCGCTCCAAAATATAAATAAATGGGTGTTCAACAAAGTTATACCATTAACAATGTGATATTCCACAAAGCTTTGAGAAAAATTGTCTCCAAATATTTTCATGCAAATCAATATTCCAAAGTGTAGAAATGACAACAATATTCTCAATATTAACTAGGTAGCATTAATTGATTAATTAGTTAAAACATCAATTTATTCTAAAATCACCACAAAGATGTAAAAGTTTTTTCATAAAATGTGCTCTCCAGGAAATAACTCAAATCTTCATTTATCCCAGTAAAATATTTTACAAACAAATTCTATGTTATAGCTAGTGCTAGCCAATAATAAAATTTAAAAAAATTTGTCAATGCTATACTGGAAAACCCCTAAATTGCATACTGGGTAATCAGAGGTGGGCAGGGACAGGGGTCAGGGAGGCAATTGTCCCCCTAGGCTACCCTAAATCCAGGGCCATCCGCATCCAGCAAAAAAAGGAAAAATCAGAATCCCCTGCCTTTGGCCCTGCCGCTGGCTCTGGCACTGCTCTTCACCCAGGACCCCTTGGAGTCTGGGAGAAGAGCAAAGGAAGTCACGCCCCCTCCTCCTGACATTATCAGAAACACCAAATTCACTGGCTGCTGTATGCTGGCTGCTGCCTCCTGCCTCCTACCCCTGCTGGCTCTTTCCCACCCCTCCCTGGCCTAAGGTAAGACTCAGGAATGGGGGGAATAGTTTTTGTTTTTTTAATCCCCCTCCTCAGCCCTTATTCCCTTCCTCAGCCCCTTCCCCCCTTCCTCAGTCCCTGTCCCTTTGCTCAGCACCTGCCCTCCTTACTCAGCACCTGCCCCCCTTACTCAGCCCCTGTACCCACTTACCCAGCTCCTGCCCCTTTGCTCAGCCCTTGTCCCCCTTACTCAGCTCCTGTCCCTTTGCTAGGCCCCTGTACCCTCTCAGCTCCTGCCCCCTCAGCTCCTGCCCCCTCTCAGCCCCCATAACATCCCCACTACAGCTCCTCTCCCAATTGCAACCCATATCACCCACACCACAGCCCCTGTCCCCCCTTTCAATCATATGGGAAAGGTTTTTTACTCTCCTCTTGGTGCAATTGGCCACTTCACTGGATTTGCCCCCCAGGCCAGAGGCTGCCAGCCCTCCCCTGTGGGTAATCCACAAATAATCTATGAAATCTACTTGTTTTTTGTTTTGGTCTGAATGCTGAATTCTAATTGTTATATTGGATATTTTATATTTTATGATTGGGAAGTGTGTTGTTTACTTTTATGAATTCTGGTTTTATATGTCATATGAATGGTTGTTTTTTCTTACTTGCAGTGAGTTTATATACATACACAGTTTGTACTCTTTATTTTTTCCACTCTACTAATTTTTGTGGAATATATATTTTTACTTATACCTATTATTATTTTTTAATGAGAGTATTTATGATATATGATATATACCATGTGTATACCCAAAGTTGTGGCACACCAAATATACTTATATGTATCGAAGCAGGACAGGTTCAATATATCGGGAAAGATTACAGAAAAAACTTCAGAAAAAACTTACAATACTGGAGCGCTTAATATACACAGTTCTACAGGGGTAAAGTAGAGTTATTTAACAATTGTGTATTACACAGTATCTCTTTAATTGCCTGCTACCACACTTCAAAGTGATCCCTTCACCACATACAAGAAATAGAAATTATAGTGTTAAGAAGTGGAGCAATGTTAGAGCTAAAGGACAAAACCCCTTTCCCACATGCAATCAAGTAATTAAAAAAAAATAAAAAATTATACTTATATTGCTTGTTGCTTAATATCCCAATTCAAGCTCAGCATATATGGGAAAAAATATATGAAAAGGATCATAGAACAGATCTGCATGAATCAGTGAATATTATTGAATTCTATAAACACTGAATTAAATCAGCTTAATTAGCTGGATGAAAGTTTATTACAGTATTGCCACAAATTAAAAACAGAAGATAATAATCAATACATAACAGGCTATAAAAAATAATAAAAGAATGATAATAGTAAAAACATAAAATACACCTAAATTCACTGTTTAGTTGACATATGTTTAGCAGATTACTGCTTAATTGATGCAACAGTGAAGCCAAACACTATCAAAATGTATAGCCGGTTACTGCTTACTAGATTTGGTGGTGAGTATAACGGTGTAAATCCGTTTACCCACAAACAGGTTTTCCCGCACTGGGAGATGTCTCCTGTACCAGAAGATAGCTGATCGTCTGTGGGGTGCCTTTTTGTTTTGTCCGGATGGCGTCTGGTCTTGCTTCTGCTTTTTCGAAACGCCCGGCTTCTGAACAGGCTCCGCCCCCTTATTGACGTACTTTTAATTACTTGATTGCATGTGGGAAAGGGGTTTTGTCCTTTAGCTCTAACATTGCTCCACTTCTTAACACTATAATTTCTATATCTGGAAAGATACAGACAATAAAAACATAATGCTTTCTATATATAAACAATATTGGTAAAAGGAAAGTGAGAGGAATCCAACTCACAAAGCTAGAGCCGTACCAGGCTCTGTATAATCAGCATGTGGGGTGCCTATACAGGCTAGAACTATAGGATGCCAGGACAGGATACTGGATCAGTTAAAAATATCCATTTATTTTATATCCAATTGCTTTTGCAAAATCCAATTATTGCAGGCCATTGATCTTTAATGGGAAAACCCACATTAAATTAGAAAGAAAATAGAAAATTCTTAGAATTAGAGCAAACTGTACAGTATTTTAAAACTACATATGTATACTCCGCCTACTGTCCAGTCTGCCAAAATCACTATAAATACGTATATACATATATATATATATATATATAAATATATATATATATATATTTATTTATAAAATGTTTTACCAGGATGGATACATTGAGATGTCTCTTGTTTTCAAGTATGTCCTGGGTCCACAAAACAGTGCATTGTTGTAATAAGATACAATATTAAAAAAATAAAATATACAAACAATATATATATACATACACTAGAACGATAGGATGCTAGGACAGGATACTGGATCAGTTTAAAATATCCATTTATTACAATTAATTAAAAAAGGAATATGAGGACACGGATCAGAGAAAGTAAAAATGAGCAGTGTATATGTATAAAAGATCACCGCCAAAGTCCATATGAGTCAAATTCCAAAGTGCAGTAGACAGCAGACGCGTTTCGGCTTTCGCTTTCCTCAGTGCTTGTCCATGATTCTGCTCGATCTGTTTATAGATCCTGTCCCGGTTTGATTCAAATCTTCCAGCTGGCATCCATTTCCGCATTGACGATATGATGTCATTTCCGGTATGACGTCAATACGTCACTTGCGGTATTTCTCTGGTGTCTCACTTTCTCCATTGCACATATCTCCATTGTGGTTATGGGCAAAGATGCCCTCATACAAAGCACATTTCAGGTATATAGAACAAAGAAGGAAAATATCGGCATACTATAAAACAAGAATCACACAATAAAAAGAAACAATCTAAGGAATATCCTGTAATGTAGAACAGATCCTGCAATTAAAAAAAATCACGCAATATAAAAAAGACCAATAAAAGGATTGCGTCTTAATATAATATAGATATGAAAAATATAAAAATATATACTAAAAAGAACATAATATATGCATATATAATGTGTACAAATGCCTTGAGTTTGATTCCTCTCACTTTCCTTTTACCAATATTGTTTATATATAGAAAGCATTATGTTTTTTATTGTCTGTATCTTTCCAGATATATTGAACCTGCTCTGCTTCGATACATATAAGTATATTTGGTGTGCTATCACTTTGAGTGTATTCTATGCTGTATCTTATGAATTCTATGTAGGTGGTAGGTGAGTAGACCTTCTTTACACCCAAGTCTCATTGTTACTATATTTTAGTTTCAGAGGCGCCTACACAAATATTTTCTTTATTTTCTATATATACCATGTACTTATTTATCTATTTATTTATGGTCCTCCAGATTTTTTTCTCTTCCATATTATTCCTCCTTTTTGACATTATTCCCATTTTTGCATTATTTTTTTCCCTTCTTTTATTTATATGAAGGGAAAAAAAATATATATTTATTTTTTACTTTTATATTTATTTTAATTTATTTTATATATTTCGTTGTCCATATTAAAATACACATATTCTTTTTCAACATTACCTAAGACATATGACTTATACTATTTTGAATATATTCAGAGGAGTTGTCTTTAGATCTATTAGGGTCGTCATTTTACCATGTATATATATTTTTCAATATTCCAATTATAATTACTTAATCTCCAAACAGACTTCATGTATGTCTATTGAGTCTGTTTATCATCTTTGATTCTTAGCCAAGTCCTTTTTTACACTGATGTAATCAATTTTATTAATCTGTCTGTTTTATAAAGTTTACCAATTTACTTTGTTATATTTGTATATTAGCATGAAAACTGTTTCTGTATCACTTGTATACTTCTACAAGTTTTTTTATTTTATGTGCCTTTTAAATTTAATATATATCGCAAGGGAGAGCCCTTTTCATGGAAAGACTAAAGTAAACATTTTCTAGGCAATATGGCACTTTAAAAACAGACTTATGTGAGCATATATAAGAACGCTTTTAGTGGCCGCCGCACTTGAGAAAGCCTGGTGACACGGGCGAAATGCGTTGAAGCGCGAGTGGCATTTGATTCTGAGTGGTGAGCAAGCAGTGACTCCAAGCACCAGCTCCCAGCTCCGGCTTTCTTCCAGCACAAGCACTTTGTTCATCGACAAGGAGACTCAGCCAGGACCTGTATGATCAGGAGGACGGGGCAGTAAAGCTTTCACTCTTGTATACCCACGCTTGATTTGTTCCTTGTAAACAAGCACCACTATATGTAAATGTAAGGGTTCCTTTTGAGGGAGAGGGTTTTTTAAAAAAAATTTGTCAATAAATACAGTGTTACGCTATGTGGATCTTTTTTTGTATCTTTTTTTTTGTATCTTTTTAATGTACTGCAACCACTGTGGTATACAGTGTATTCTAAGACTGTGGATCCTATCTGTGTGGCAAGATTAACCCTCTGTGTTACTACAGAAGGACTCTTGTACATTTCAGTATTTAAACCATTTTTTGCAATAGTACATGCTGTAATATATATGCTGCTGATCGGTTTTAAGTTTTTTTTCACCAATTGTAATATTGCATATGCAGTCGTTTCTATTTAACAGATTACATGTGGATCACCCAGTATGCAATTTAGGGTTGTTCCAGTATAGTGCTGACACGTTTACTTTATACTGTTTGTTGTGAAATCTTTAAGGAAGTTTCTTGTATGTATAGCTGCTTTTTAAAATTTTGCATATCATCTTTTTTTTACTATTTTTGTTGCACTCTCTTTTTTTTCTTAAATAATAAAATTTACTTGCCACAGAAAACCTGACAGTTCCATGTCACATTAACTAGGGATACATTATGGCGGGCCAGGGATGAATTTTCAGTCGCCTGTAGCTAGTGGAGAGCGGAAAATGTAATTTCTGTTTATATCTTTTTTTAAATATATTTTACAGATTAATTTGGCGATGGCTAATTATATTCTCTCTATTTCAAGTTGGTATGTTTCTGAGTATTCTCCATAAGTCAGCAGTTGGTCTATCTAACTGTTTAGCATTTTCCATCAAGTAAGGCTGATAGAGGATATAACATCTCAAATATATTTTAAAGTAAAAGGGTTATGTTCACTGCAAACTCTGTTGAATACACATATATATTCAATATTAATATGTTCCAAAGCAAAAAAAAAATTCCAACTGAAGGTTAATTTTTGTAATTGATTAGATGATTCCAAATATCTTCAATTAATTTAGTTCTCTGTGAATAATTTGATGAGTAGGGGGAACCTGCAGGACATTTCTGCTCTATATGCATAGGAGTGTGCTGCAACTCAACTTGACAAATTATTTTTTCATGGTGGGGCAAACAGTGAGTTTATGTGGGATGGTTATAGGTGCTGTAGCTGTAGCTGTGTGTGTAATCTGGGTGATCAACATATCCAAAAATCACCCAGATGGATTCTGGGGTTCGGGATTTCCACGGAAGTCATAATTTTGACCGACCGTGCACATGGTCCTATGCCCAAAACAGTTCCAGGGAATCAGGGCTAACGGTCGGTCTCGCTTTCTGGAGTTAAAAAGTACAGAAATCACCTGAACTGAGCTTTTTAAAGTGCATTGGGCAAGGTATATTGCAGGGCCCATAGTCCTGAGGCAGGAGGCTAGCAAGCAGGCTCCCCCAGGAGCCTGTGGCGAGGTTCTGTTCACCACACTAATTCTACTGCAACTAGTAATAATGATGATATTAACAATAATCAAATATAATGTATATATTTTTGTTTAATACAATGTTAAACAAAAATCTGCACACCAGTCAAGCCATAAGACTTGCTTTTCCCACAGAAATCCCATAACTGCAGCGATGTTACAACCGCAAAGGATTCTGGGTGGGCATATGCAAATTAGTTTAACAAAGAATCACATTTTTGCCTCATTCCATTTTAAACATGGAATCCTTTTAATCTGTGTTTGCTGTATACAACAGCTTGAAACACAATATAGGATAAGATGCAAAACCAGTGAACCACTCATGGACAGCTGTTTCGTTGTTAATGCAACTCGTCAGCATGAGATTGGTTACTGGTTTGCTTATTGAGGCTTGGTAGTGCTTGGGAAGTAAAGTCCAAATAGATTATGGTGGGGAAAAATTGTGATTGAAAACCCCTTCCACCTGAAGTCTGTGGATAATTAATACAATGTTAAACAAAAATCTTTTTTTGTTTTTTTTGTTTAACCCCTTAAAACCGGAGGGCGTACTATTACGCCCTATTCTAAGCAGCTCTAAACGCCGCAGGGCGTAATAGTACGCCCTCCGTTTTTTTGTTACTTACCCAGTCGCCGGCGATTACGGTTGGGGAGACTCACCTGGGATCCCAGGGAGTCCCCCGCGGCAGATCCTGCCTCCTCCGGTCCCGAGGACCTCACAATCACATGGGTTAGCTGGCTACTGCATTACCAGCACGGGGACTGCCTGTAATGACAGTTAGTCCCCCTGCTGGCTGGAAATAAAATAAAATAAAATTATCAGTGTAAAAAAATATAATATACTTAGATCATACATACAAATACAAATACAAACACAAACACTGTCTACGTGTAATTATATATATATATTAATATCAAATTACAAGTAGACTGATACTGATTAAATATATATATAATTATTGTTATATATTGGAAGGCATGGCCTGAAGTTGTGGGAGGGGCTATAGACCTATAAAAGGGACTACCCCCTTTCCCTACTTACCTTTGTTGGTCAGACGAATAGACTGTTCAAGGTCAGCATTTGCATGAGATCCACTTCCAGGTCATACAAGACGCCATTTTGGTTTCACCTCTGCTCCATGAGGTCTCCTACTCCAAGCTGTGTCCAGGAATCCTGCAGCAGGGCTTTCCGTTAATCCAGTGGCTTTCTCTCCGGTCAGCATCGCATTTGGTGTCTCAGGGACTCTCAAACCGTAAATTGACCCACCTGTCGCGCCAGGATTAGTTCCCACGGCGTTCAGCACAGCACGGGTCCTCACTTTACGGTTTCCTTTTGTTTTGCACGGTTATTTGGTTACCTTATACTCACCTAGCTGTTCATGTAAAATCTGTTGTTTAAAATCTGTTTTGGTTAAAATCTGTTTTGGTTAAAATCTGTTTGGTTAAAACTACAAACGAAATACAATTTTTTCGCCTACACACCGACCCCTACCGGTCTTTTGGTGTACTACAGGCTTCTTAGACATTATCGCATTTTCATGTACAAACCAACGAACCACTGCATTTTCGCCTACACACTGACTCCTACCAATCTTTTGGTGTACTACAGGCTTCTTAGACATTATCGCATTTCATGTACAAATCAACGTACCACTGCATTTGCGCCTACACACTGACCCCTACTGGTCATTCGGTGTACTACAGGCTTCTCAGATATTATTGCATTTCATGTACAAACCAACGAACCACTGCATTTTCACATAGACACTGACCCCTACCGGTCATTCGGTGTACTACAGGCATCTCAGACATTATTGCATTTCATGTACAAACCAACGAACCACTGCATTTGCGCCTACACACTGACCCCTACCGGTCATTCGGTGTACTACAGGCTTCTCAGACATTATTGCATTTAATGTACAAACCAATGAACCACTGCATTTTCACCTAGACACTGACCCCTACCGGTCATTCGGTGTACTACAGGCATCTCAGACATTATTGCATTTCATGTACAAACCAACAAACCACTGCATTTGCGCCTACACACTGACCCGTACCGGTCATTCGGTGTGCTACAGGCTTCTCAGACATTATTGCATTTCATGTACAAACCAATGAACCACTGCATTTTCGCCTTCACACTGACCCCTACCGGTCTTTTGGTGTACTACAGGCTTCTTAGACATTTTCGCATTTCATGTACAAACCAACGAACCACTGCATTTTTCACCTACACACTGACCCCTATCGGTCATTCGGTGTACTACAAGCTTCTTAGACGTTTTTTGCATTTCATGTACAAACCAATAAACCACTGCATTTTCACCTACACACTGACCCCTACCGGTCATTCAGTGTACTACAGGCTTCTCAGACATTATTGCATTTCATGTACAAACCAACGAACCACGGCATTTTCGCCTACATGCTGACCCCTACCGGTCAATCGGTATACTACAGGCTTCTCAGACTTTATTTCACTTCATAAGCAAACAAACTAACTACAGCATTTTCGCTTTTATACTGACTCCTATCTGTCAAACGGTATACTACAGGCTTTTCAGACATATGGCCTCATAACATTCCCATTATAATTACACAATAACACTTCCTTACAACTCATGCTTGCTATGATATAATCATTCCTGCATACCTGCCTACATAGGCATTTAGTTACATTTGCTGACAATACGCATACATTTACCCAAGAATGCACATACTATTTAAAGTACTATGCAGGATTCCAGAGTCTAATATGGAATATTTGCATGTTTGCACGCTTAGAGAAAAATAAGTCCTTCCTATTATGTATTTTCCACATATTAGGTTACTCAGCTGCCAGTCATGGTTCACTACACTCATGTTTTGGGGTACAGTAGTATTCCATATCACACATGATATAACACTCCCGACAAGTTAATTTCCTTCAAACAGGGGCATTACAAGCATACAATAAACATTGGGACGGAGCACTTTGCTCTATTAAACTTGCATAAAACACATATGGGTATACACTTTTAAATGTCTATATTCAATTTTCATACATTGTTCTACCCGTACGAGACACAGGTATTAATAACCCTTACGACCATTAAGGGTATCTAATCATACTACCAGGTACATAAACCTGCTCATGTGGTATATACATACATTTTCTGTTTCCACCTGGGTATATCCTTAGCGTACTGGCAATTAGGGACTATGGGTTTCCAATAGGTATTCTCCTTTCTTGGCATCTACGCCTGTCGTATAGTGGTCCCGTGAGGCCAACACCCCGCCTCAACGCTCGGAGGCAAACACCCATCGGGCCACTCGTGAGCTAGCCGCCTCGCATGGTATATAGAGAGGGCCTCACCTGTCACTCCCTTCCCCTTTTTTCTAGTTACAGTCACCGAGAGGCCAACATCCTGCCACTACGTTTGGTGGCCACAAAAATCCCCTCGCGCCATTGCATAGTTAGAGCCTCTCAAGCCACTTGTTAACTAGCAGAGCCTCACCTGTCACCAAACAAAGGATTAATTGTTTTGCTATGCGGCTTTAGCAAGCCAGTACTAGCACACTGTGGGTTCATATAATAATGGCTTTCTTCATGTTTTTAGTAGGTTGTAAGGAATTCACTCTACCTAACACTCCAGCTACAGTCAACACACTTTCACTTGGAGAAGATGTTGCTAGTCCCACACGACAATTTTGTCCCAACACAGCGGACGATCACGTTTCAGGCTCCAGGCTCTAGCACTTCTGGTAGTACGTACAGAACTACCAGAGACAAACTGGGTCATCTCATTCTCTTTGGCAAATCCCAGATTTGCAACAATTTCCATGTTGACACATGTAGTTTCAGTGCATGCAGACTGTTGCAGATATGTTCTCAATATGTCAGGGCACTTGCAAACCATGTGTCCCAATAAATGTACCCTGAACCTTACTTCACGTCTCTAAACATTATGCATTTCCAGTACTTTCTAACTCATCACCCCTCCAGACATTTAGTTGATTTCCTAATCTCTGAATTTTAAAGGCCTTCCGTACAGGTATTGTCATATACTTTTGGGGGAATCTAGAATGCCCTAACTTGCAGTCATCACAGCAGCATCCAACAGCTGGCATTACACTCATGGCCCAAGAAATGGCAGAAAGACTTCTACCTGGGCCTCTCCGATCTACACCATTTACAGCATGGCGCAATCCCATTCTTCCCTCACACTGTAACTGATCATAGACTTATCTGCACCTCACGCCTCGGCTACCCCAAGTCTCAACTCCCTCATACCCTCCGAGGAGTTTTCATTACAGTATGCCACCATTGTTCATACCATTACAGCTATCACTCAAGCGGGGGGGGGGTGAAGCCTGGTTAAGTAAAACTGATATCACAAACGCATTTCAGACTGCCACCATCCACCCTACACTGGCACTTACAGGGCATTTATGGGCAGCAGTTATATATTTCTTCTCCCGCTTAACTTTCGGGTCAAGAGCAGCCCACAATCTTCAATATATTCGTTGAACTCTTTGCTGGTTGTGGTTAAACATAGCCAGATGCCCCACAGTCATACACTCTCGAGATTATTTCTTGTTGGTCAAAGGGAACGCTTTTCCCTCTAGAAGCTTCAAGGAAGCCATTAGTATGTCTGAACACTTGGGTGTCCCAGTATTCCCTAAGGTCACAGAAGACCCAAACACTATCGTTACATTCCTGGGCACACAACTTGACTCGGCATCCATGCCAACAAGTTACCACATGAGAAATAGGAACAGCCGCAACAACACCAAATTACCACCTCCTGCTTGGTACTTGCAACCGCATGGAACTACAATCCCTACCAGGTTCCTTAAATTTTGCCATGCGCATCATACCGCAGGCCGCGCTTTCATCTAAGACCACTTTGCTTTTTACACACTACCGCATGATGATCAGGGGCTGTCCCTAGACAACCTAGCCACGGCAGACCTACACATATGGTGAACTTTCTTAACCACACGTAATGGTAAACTACTGTGGCAGCTGCCGTGACAGCCGCCATGGCAGGGGGGTCATTTATGGTCAAGGTCATGGATTACATGAACCTCGCCAACATAGCCGGGCTCTGACAAAACTGGCCTTGTCCACCAGAACTCAACACGCTTGCTACAGGGTTTTCCACTTATACAATGCGTTTCATGTCGGACCATCACTTAGATAGCTGGTTTGAGGTTTCACCACTTATGGCCTTCGCCTCTTTTTGCCACCTTAAGTTAAAAATTCTCGCACAACACAGTTAAACTTATCTCACAGGCATTCAACACTATAAGTATTTCTCCTTCCCAAACAACAAGGGTTCCAATCCTCCTACCCCATCCATACCTTACTTAGAGACATAGCCAAGCGGATGTTCCCGCTAAAACTAAATACTGGCCATAGACATGCAATGTTCAAACCATGTCAGAACTACTCTACCATGCACCTTCCGAGCCACGCACCAATGCAGTTATCAAAACTGCTACCTATCTAGCCTTTAACGGCTTTCTCAGGCCAAAAAATAACTCCCTATCAGCGGCCAACATCATAAACAACAGTGCCTGTTGACCTCTTATCTTCTAAAACACACAGACCACTATGTCCAGTCCCTTCCTAAAACTAAGATGAGTCAGATGGGCGAGCCAGTGCATATAACCTACTACCTTACAAGCAATGCTGGGTGCCCGGTTAAGGTACTGGTTGCGTTCTTGGGCACGCCACCATACTCACCACTGAACCATTACTGTCGCTGTATACTGTCCTTAAAACAAGTAAGTTCATGCACTATGTCCACCTACTCATTCACTGGGCTCGAACTAAACCCTAGCGACTACTCCAGGCACTCCTTTAGGATAGGAGCAGCCTCCACGGCCTATAGGCAAGACATCCCCGCACACGTTAAGACATGAGGCCGCTGGGAATCATAGGCTTATGCGACTTACATACCACAGCCGGTTCAGGAATTAGGAAGCTTTCATTCAAATGTCTACCTGATGGTTAACAAATGCACTATGATCCTGTATAATGTTTTACATTAATATGTCTCTTTTTGCCCACTTTTTACTGGCCTACAGCATACGTCGGTTTCGGCACACCTCAACTGATTATTCCTAAAGCTACATCTCTACAACCAATCTTATTCTATATCATATGACAATGCCCCGAACACAAATTGGAAGGCATGGCCTGAAGTTGTGGGAGGGGCTATAGACTTATAAAAGGGACTCCCCCCTTTCCCTACTTACCTTTGTTGGTCAGACGAATAGCCCCACCCTCCACTCCCATTGTTCATATTTTCTGTATGTAAGCCCACTTTTTACCGGCCTACATCATACGTCAGTTTGGGCACACCTCAACTGATTATTCCTAAAGCTACATCTCTACAGCCAATCTTATTCTATATCATATGAGAATGCCCCGAACACAAATTGGAAGGCACGGCCTGAAGTTGTGGGAGGGGCTATAGACCTATAAAAGGGACTCCCCCCTTTCCCTACTTACCTTTGTTGGTCAGACGAATAGCCCCACCCTCCACTCCAATTGTTCATATTTCCTCTATGTAAGCCCATGAGAATGAGAATGCCCCGAACACAAATATATTTATATATAATATAAAATAAATAAATATGTAAATATGTTAAAAAATAAAATTTACAAAATAATTAAAAATAAATAATTAAAAAATATATAGATGTGTGTTATTTCGTTCTAACTGTACTGTGATATTAATATATATATATTTATATCAAAATACACGTAGAACGAAATAATATATATATATATATATATATATATACATAAATATATACATATATCACTATATATATACCTATATCTAAAAAAAGATATTTAAAAAAAATTATATATATATACATATATATACACATAAGTATATATATATATATATATATATATATATACACATATATTAATTCTACATATATATTTATCTAATATTTTTACATAATTAGGTATCTTAATTAATTACAATTAGCGGGACCTGTCTGACAACCCATGCCGAAAGTATAGGGAATTTAATTTGCAAGCACTATATTTAACCCTATAACTTTCCAAGACACCAAGACAGTTAAAATGTCATGTAGAACTAAAAAAAATAACAAAAATTCTTATTTTCTCCCATTTTTTCATATTAAATTATGTTTCATAGCTAAATATTTGATATTAAATGAAAGTCCTGTTTCCCCTGAATAAAATGATATATAATAAGGGTGGGTGCATTTAATATGAAAGAGCTGAATTACGGTTGGACAGACATATAGTGCAAATGCCAGGTTTTGTTTACGTTTTGTTTTGTTCACAACGTGTACATTTGGCTCAGTCCTTAACTTGTTAACATTGTATTAATTATCCACAGAGTTCAGATGGAACGGGTTTTCAATCACAATTTTTGCCCACCATAACCTATTTATATATATATATATATATTTTTTTTTTTCTTTTACAAAAGTGGAATACATACATGGATTATAGAGAGTGTAGCTTTGATCTTTCCTCTTTGCCTTATAGACGAGTGAAAGCTGCCATATTTGTGATTGTAATCCGATTCATTATCTTGCATCTTCTCATACTCTAACCTTAAAGAAAAAGGGAGCAGGAGGATCTGTAAATCAGCTTGCTGTCAACACAGGAAGTTTTAAACTTACCGCTGTGTTTACATATCACATAAATCTCAACCTCCTGATTGCATATACTGACATGACATGTGCCCTGCCATTTTAATCTCACAAGAACTGCAGTAGTAGAGATTGTTGCTGCATTAGTCCAGTGAGGCAGATGTAAAATAACAGATGAGATTCATATAAAGGTATTATAAGATACAAATTTCATTTATTTTACAAGGAAGTAGGCAAAGCTCACCCTAATTCATTTACAACGTGGCGTCTTATGTAACATAAGTAGAAACAAAAGGAATGCATTTAGGTGATAATGTATAAAGAAAGTATTTTGTTTAGTTATGCTGGAATTGCTTTAGCAGAATCCAATTATTGCAGGCCATTGATCTTTAATGGGAAAACACACATGAAATTAGAAAGAAAATAGAATTTTTTTAGAATTAGAGCAAACTGTACTATATTTTAAAACTATATACAGTATACTCCGCCTACTGTCCAGTCTGCCAAAATCACTATAAATATGTATATACATATATATATTTATTTATAAAATATTTTACCAGGATGGATACATTGAGATTTCTCTTGTTTTCAAGTATGTCCTGGGTCCACAAAACATTGCATTGTTACAATAGGATACACTATTACAAAAAATACAATATACAAACAATATATATATACATACACACATATATACATTTAACATATAACAGGTAATAAATATATTCAACCATGACAGGTGCATTCTGTGCGGAGGTAAATTGACGTAGATCTCTTAAAAGATTTTAGATTGAATGAAGATTTGACTGTGTCCCTGAGGTTATTCCATAATTGCGGTGCTCTGTAGGAAAATGTGGATTGAGTCACTTTATATTTTTATTGCGCAATGCTAAATAGGGAACAGCGGGGAGAGCATTCTAGTCATGTAGGGTGGGAGCTTCCCAGAAAAGCTCTTATGCACAAGGCCGAAAAGATGAAGAGTGCGTCGGGATTCCAGCGACAGCTACATATTAATGATGTGAGGAAGCAACATTTAAACATATACGAGACAAACAAAATATATACATGCTATAGAGAAGCAGCATGTCAGAGCAACAGCAACATATTTATTTATTTATTTATTTTATGCATGTTGTATGGGGATTAGCTGGATTTACAGCAGAATGAATTATGGGGGATTTCATGAGTCATTAAGATCATACTTCTAAACATTTTCGTGGACATGCTACTTGAAGTCAAGTATGTGGAGTGACATTTGTGTTTTATTACAGCAAAACAAACAAGGAAGGAGTCCTGTAACCAACATCAATGATCAGCCAAATTAAAAAAGAGAGGATTTGCTATATTGCAATAAAATAAAATACCAATAACGCAGATGGATCAACTTACATATAGCTAACAGCAACACAGAACTGTGTACGTCAGACTGGGTAAACAGAATGTGGCACTGACTCTTCAAAACAAGCTCTATGTGTGTATGTTTCTTATCAGTTCCCATGGCAACCATTTTCCTATCAGTTAACTGGCGGTTTAGTCAGTGCAGTGTTTTTTTTTTTCATGATTCTTGGTTGATGTAGATAAAACAGGTTGATACATGTGAAATATTACTGTATTTTTTCAACCTTGTAATACACTGATCAAATTGTTGATTAAAAAGTTTTAACCCATTAACACCGTTAGGGTGTGCTATGCCGTCCAGCAGGAGGAAGGCACCATTAGCGTGTCATAACACACCCCAACCTTTTAAGGACTCCGCGTGGACCACCTTTCTTCCCATGCTGCAAATAACAGCTGTCACTGTTACAATGTCTCACACAATGATCTGTAATATTATCTGAGACATTGTCTTTGACCCTCTCTTCTCCTCACTTCATCTGATGCAAGAGAAGCAGAGAGACCCTTGCAAAACCGTGAAAAGTGTGAGAAGTGTGAAAATTTAAAAAAAATATTTTTTAACCCTTCTGGGGCTGATCAAATAATTAACTTTGTGATTAGTACTATTAGAGTGATTAGTAAGTTCTTGGCCCTTTTTTGTCTGCTGCAGCAATTTTGTATCATTTTTGTTTTTTAACCCCTTCGGTTGTCAGGCAGTCCACGGATACGGTGCAGTGAGTATAATTAGGGGGGTCTTCACTGGAGCTGACATTAGAATGTGTCATTATGCCCTAAGGTTGTTGAAGTCCATGCCGTTTAAGATGTAATAAGATGTCCTGATGGCGCGATTGGGTTAACAGAAGCCCATTCATTACATAATTCTAGATAAATACAAAGTTACAAAGCAGAATTATAAAAGATTGATGCTTTTAAAAACAATATTAGCTAGGCAGCTGATTATACTTATTATTATTGGTATTTATATAGCGCCAGCTTATTCCACAGCGCTTAGCAATAAAAGGGGAATTTACCAAATGAGACAAAAACAAAATGTAACAGGAACAATAGGTAGTTGAGGACCCTGCTCAAACGAACTTACAGTCTAGAGGAGGTGGGGAATAAAAACACTAAATGGATTTTCCTGCAGATATTTGTGAACTATATTTTCCATGATGCTCTGCAGGCTTGTAGGATAAACACTAGCAGGGTTATTCAATAAACATTGGAAATACAGTGCAAATGACCAAATTCTGACCAAAATGGCAATTCTCATATTAACTACAGTCAAATACAGTCAGAATTTGGTTAGTGAATTCAGTCAGTGAAATCAGTGCTTTGAACCAGTTTTATAATAATTTATAATAATTTCTGATTAAAGTCACTTGGCAGGATGCAGACTAATGGAAATTATTGTTCACTTGCTTTATGTCAGTAAATGATAATGTCAAGTAGTCAGTGACGTACTAAAGGGGGGGCAGACCGCCCTGGGTGCCCTCAAGTAGGGAGGTGCCACCAGGGTTGGCCAGGCTTGCTATTCTGTGAGCTGTGTGGCTGCACAGGGTGCCATAACAGCAGGAGCGCTGGGCAGCCGACACAGCTCACATGCAGGGGCTGGGAGCAAGCAGGAAACCTGCACGGATATTTGATCGGCCGTGGGGGCGGAGCCAAGTCTGGTGTGGGGACGCAGCTAAATGCAGCCTCTTACTGCTGCACACACAGGGGAAGCAGAAAGGAGTCCCTTCTTCCCCAACTACAGCACAGGAGGGACTGAATCCACTCCTCCTCCAGCCTAAGCTGACTGTAAGTGAGAGAGAGTGTGTGTGCTGTGTGTTACTGTGATTGTGACTGTCTTTGACTGTGTGTGTGTGTGTGTGTGACTGTCTGCCTGTGATTGTCTGCCTGTGATTGTCTTCCTGTGTGTGACGGTCTGCCTGTGATTGTCTGTGTGACTCTGTGTGTGTGATTGTCTGCCTGTGTGTGTGTGACTGTCTGCCTGTGTGTGTGTGTGAGACTGTCTGCCTGTGTGTGTGTGTGATTGTCTGCCTGTGTGTGTGTGACTGTCTGTCTGTGTGTGTGTGTGTGTGTGTGTGTGTGTGTGTGTGTGTGTGTGTGAGTGAGTGACGTGTGTGTGTGTGTGTGACTGTCTGCCAGTGATTGTGGGTGTTTGAGTGACTGTCTATGACTGTGTGTGACTGTGATTGTGTGTGTGTGTGTGTGTGACTGTCTGCCTGTTATTGTGTGTGTGTGTGTGTGTGTGTGTGACTGTCTGCCTGTGATTGTGTGTGTGTGTGTCTGTGACTGTATTGTGTGTATGTGTGACTGTCTGCCTGTGATTGTGTGTGTGACTGTATGTGAATCTGGGTGTATGTGTGACTGTCTGCCTGTGTGATTGCCTGCGTGTTTGACTGTCTGCCTGTAACTGTGTGTGAGTGACTGTGTGTGGGACTGTGTGCATCTGACTGTGTCTGACGGTCTTCGCCCTGCAGTGAGCCGGCAGCCAGGATATGATGTCATTGCGGCCTCGGCGTCATTACAGGGCGTGCAATGGACCTGTGCAGGAAGAGCACAGAGATCCCAGCAGCAACCACTGACCACCAGGGACTGAGGATCTCCAGCCCTTCTAGAGCAAGGTAGGGAGGCTGGGTGGACCTCTTAATTATTAAATGTGTGTATGTATGTAATGTTTGTATGTGTATGTGATTGTGTGTCTGTGATTGTATGTGTGTGGGTCTGTGATTATGTTTGTGTATATCTGTAAATATGTGTGTGATTGTGTGTATCCCTGTGTATGTGTTTAGTAAATAGCTCCATTATGTGGTGTCCTTAAATATTGCAATCCCACATAAGGATAACAAATAAGGGATGTATCTACTAAAGAACTGAAAATAAGAAAATAGCTTTTTTAATCTTGATCCTTTAGCTGTTTAGTAGATAGTTCCCTGATTTGGTGCCCGTATGTGAGATTTCCATATTTGAAGATACCAAATGAGGGTGCTGTCTAGCAGATATCTCTTTTATTTGGTGTCCTTAAATATGGCAATCCCACATAAGGTTAACAAATAAGGTATTTATCTACTAAAGAACTGAAAATAAGAAAAGAGCTTTTTTAATCTTGATCCTTTAGCTGTTTAGTAGATAGTTCCCTGATTTGGTGCCCATATGTGAGATTTCCATATTTAAAGATACCAAATGTGGGTGATGTTTAGCAGATATCTCTTTTATTTGGTGTCCTTAAATATGGCAATCCCACATAAGGATAACAAATAAGGGATTTATCTACTAAACAACTGAAAATAAGAAAAGGGCTTTTTTAATCTTGATCCTTTAGCTGTTTAGTAAATCATTCCCTGAATTGGTGCCCGTATGTGAGATTTCCATATTTGAAGATACCAAATGAGGGTGCTGTTTAGCAGATAGCATCTTATTTGGTGTCTTTAAATATGGCAATCCCACATAAGGATAGCAAATAGAGGAGTTATCTGCTAAACGAAGATTGAAATTAAGAGGTGTCAGCCAGCCCACAACAAGAAATCTGGGTGGCTAATGTGAATTATATGCAAATGTGTAGTCAGATGCCAGCATGCAGAACACAGAATGCTGGCATCAGACAGCCAATGGCAGCATATTACCCCATCCCCTAGTGAGAAGTTTTACTGCTCTACCTCCCCCTCCTGTTTTGACTGTGGTATCTTATGTGCCCCCCCATATATATTGTTCCTAGATATGCCACAATGTCTGTATCTGTGTCAATGTGTATCTGTGTGTGACTGTTTGTGTGTATATGTATCTGCATGTGTGTATGTCCGTGTATGTGTATATGTGCAGACATCTAAAAATCTCGCCAACACTACACACAAATACACTCATGCATTTCAATGTCAACACTACATACAAACCCCACCATTATATATAACCATACCACTACATTCAAATACCACACAACACACAAATACATGCTTGCATTCAAACGCCAACACTACATACAAACACACCGCTACATTCACTCACATATATTCCATACAAAAATGCATGCATTCAAACACACAAACACTGCTCAGTGCTAAATACATAAAAAAATGTTTTGGTTGTTTTTATATTTAAAGTTGAGGGGGGTGGGAGGGGGTGCCAAAAATAGGACTCTCCCCGGGTGCTAAAAGCTCTAGGTACGCCCCTGCAAGTAGTTCTTTGCTAGCAACCCACCACAAGAAAAATGTTAACCAAACAAGTCTGAAGTCAAAAACACCCCCATATTACTATGAGAGATGTTTTAAACATATACATATATACTAAATCTTTCAAACCATCGCTTCTTAGTGGTTAGAAAGACCCCATCCCATGGGGATAGGGCTTATACAATAACAGTGGAGGAGTCCACCTCCATGGGCATCAGCTGGGAAACATTTAAAGAAATAAAGTGAGTTGGTCAGATCCCTGTCCTCCCCCTACCCACACCAATGGCCAGCTGTGGGGAGATGGGGGGGGGGGGCTATTTAATTAAAGAAAGCAGGTGAACATTCTAGTTCAGAGCTTTGTTTACAAAATCCTGACATTGTTAAATAGTGCTATGTCTTTGTGAACTAAGCAGAGTGTTTCACAGAAGATTAGATGGGTATTATGGGATATTCTGTTCACTTATACATTGAGTGCCAAAGTTGAAAATTACCAGACTATATGCTGAATTACACCTGCACTTTAGTCCAGTTAAACCATCAACAATTGTCAAAACTACATAAGTGGCAATCCAGTTGGATCACCACCTATTAGAATGAAATGAAACCATGGAATTCCTATAATTCTTCCTCTACATCGAACAATAGAGGCTTTGCAAGTTATAGACTCCTTGCTCATCAGATTTTACATTGTATATTCCTAGAGCTCCCTGCTATGTCACCTGTTATGACTATCCCAAAAACCGTCACATATGCTGTATGTAGCTTACAATTTTGCTTGTACACAATAGGAGCAAAGGTTACCATATGTTAACTATAAATAATTAAAGTCAGTAATGGCATGTTAAAATAAATCAATCTGAAATAAATATAGAACGATTATAAATAGACAGAAAGCAGAGAGATAGATAGATTTAACTTGCAAAACAAAATTTATTCCAAGCCTCACCCTCATTTATACTTGAGGTATGCTTATCAACCTGTAGATGAATAAATGTATCTGCCAGGAGCGACTAGCAAGCCACTCATTTAATGTCAACACGTGCTGAAAATGCCATCTACCATCCTTCCAAAATGCAAATAAAATTTCAGTAGGTGATATCATTGCTAGAGTCAGAGGTATGGGCATTGCTAATGGGTGCTGAGAATGACTGGAGCCCTGAGCGGGATCCTGAAAAGCCCGAAGTGTAATTTTGGCACCGTTTTTATTGTTAGCCCCAAATAACCCTTATTATTATATTTATTGTTACAATAAGATTTTAATGCACCATTGGAGTAAATTATATGGCACAGTGCTGTGGTCTTACTGTGGATTCAGGATTTCAATGTAGCGGGGATAAAGGTTAATAAAGGATGGCATAGGGTAAATACAACGGGTGAGGAAATTATATGGGTTCATGTAATACTCTGAATTCAAATCAAAGGTTTAGTGTCACTATGTGATTTAAGGAACACATTAGAAATTAGTTTGGACTTATTTTAGGAAGGATTTAAGTCAATATATGCAAGATGGACCATAAAACGTACCCTTAGGCTGAAACCTCTGATTGTTATTGCCAGATAGCAAGGAGTCAGAGGAGTCAGAGGAGAGGAGGGAAAGGATTGTTACGTTTCACTGTCAGCATTACATTAAAAGTCCAGAAATTGATAAAGATTGCTATAGCAGTTTTTAAATACTTTTATTTTAGAAATGTATGATTTAACTGGGTAATGTGGGCATTACTCAAATACAGACATTTTTATTACTTTCTGCTGCCTATTTCAGTAAGAATTACTAATAGAAATGCCTTCAGGTTTCTTGCAAACACTGATAAACAGGATGCTTGACCATTTTTAATGAGCTATTTTTGTTACACCTGCTGTATGTGAGAGAAAAAAAGCATTTGTGCTTTTACACAAACATGGTGGACCCTGTGTGAAACATTGCAAGATGAAGGACACTGTACATTGTCTGAAGGTTGTCCTTACTCGAAAAATGTCCATGAATGATGTAGGAATAAATAAAAAATGGTGTAAATTTACATAATCTTAATCAAGCTTGTCTGAAGAGCAAACTCTATGCAAAACTGCTGTTTTATTATATGTTTATATGCCAGCTATACATCCCTTCTGTCAAATAAATATGCTTAGTAGCGAAGAGGTTAAATAACATTCTATTTATAGAGCCATTTTCTTTCTGAAGGAGCTCAAAGCACATTGCATGCACTCTTGAATCTAATTATCCAGACTATAAATATGTTAAAAGATACTGCACATACTATAATTTAAGTATTTAATTGAATTTATTATATTGTGCCAGAACAGTGAGTGTGACATTTTAAATGCTAATTCTCTATGGATTTGGAACACTGGGGCACAATATAGATGCATGGAAGTTTTTTGATTTGCTTGATAATATCACATGGGCCTATGCCATATAAGGCATATAAAACTCTGATTACATTGTACTTGCAACAATAGTGACTTTTATTAGACAGGCTAATGTACATGTCAACCGTGAACATCAATGCCTTAACAGATTATCAAAGTTTATGTGTGTGGATGAGTCACTAAATGGACCAACAAACCTCAGATAAGTCACTGTAAAACAAATGAAATGCAACACTAAGCTGGTGACAAAAGCGGTTATCTACAATGTTTAGTGCCCCTGTTTAAAATTAATTTCTCATTGGCTTTATCTCAAACAGTGATAAAAGCATTACGATAAGGAGCAAGGAGAGGCACAATGGAGTTAGGTATGAATTCAGGTGGTCCTTGTCTGCAGTAAACACAGTGTGTTTGCCATCAGAGTCCTCATTCCAGAAGGTACCACTCTACATGCATAGATGTACACCCACAGTTTCATGTTCCCATGTTACAAACAATTATATAAAGTTCACATAATCTCTTACAAATGGCTGGGTAAGCAGGTTACATCATCATAGATTTTCTTGTTTTCCAAATGCAAGTTTATGCTGTTCCACACATTTCTGTTTGGAACCAGGAGGTGAGACAGTTGCAGTAAAACTCTCTGCAAAGGGAACCATTTTGAATCACTATGAGACTATGGGATAATATTATGGAAAATAAATTTGCATTGTGTGTCTTTTGTTGGTGGGGTCAGGTGTTTCAAAACATTGTAGACATAGGACAGTAAGTGTGTATGACTAAAATCATTAAAACTGACAAAAAAAACTCAGAAATACTGGAATAATAACACTTCTTTTTGTGTTGTTGTCACGTAGATCAGTGAACTTAAGGGTTGAATGACAATATATAATTTACCAGTCCTTAGAATAGCTGGGCTTCTTGATAATAACTAGAGATGAGCGAAACCCAAACTGTAAAGTTTGGGTTCATACCAAACATTACGATTTTTGGACCACGAACCCGAACATTTCAGTAACTGTTCGGGTTCAAGTTCAGTGTTCGATGATTTAATGGCACATTTTGAAAAGCTGCAGGGCAGCCAATCAACAAGCGTTGTGTGCCCTTAGAAGCCATCACAGCCATGCCTACTAATATACTCTATATAAGCTGGAGTCATATGAGCTCTTATTAGTGTAGGGAGAGGATGCTGTAAGGGACAGATTAGGAAAGAATTCTGGTGTTGAATCTGCAAACTACAGCGATTATTTTTGTAGGTGCTATACTACATTTTTGTACCCTGCCCTGAGCCTAGTGCCACAGAGAAACAAGCAATCAGTCTGTTTGTTAGGTGGGCACTTGTAGCTGCATGTGTGCCAGGCACATTACTTTAATTCTGTTCTGGTAGCTCAGTGTGCATCTAGGTATTTTTAAATACTGCTGTGACATTACAGTTTGACAAAGTCACAAATTTTTTGGTGCTAAAAAGTAAATTTGTGGCATGCACTTCATATCTGAGAGTCAAATAGAACCGTCAAATACTGTGGTTACATCACACTTTGAAAAATTAACATTTCTTTGGTGCTAAAAAGTAAATTTGGGGCGTGCACTTCACATCTGAGAGTCAAATAGAACCGTCAAATACTGTGGTTGAAAAATTCACATTTTTTTGGGTGCTAAATAGTAAATTTGCAGCCTGCGGTGCATTTCTTGCAGTCCAATAAAACCGTTAAATACTACTGTTACATTGTTGGTTTAAATAATTACACTTTTTTTGTGTTAAATAGAACATTTGCGGCCTGCGGTGCATTTCTTGCAGTCCAATAAAACCCTTAAATACTACTGTTACATTGCTGATTTAAAAAATCACACTTTTTTGTGCTAAATAGAACATTTGCGGCCTGTGGTGCATTTCTTGCAGTCCAATAAAACCCTTAAATACTACTCTTACATTGTTGGTTTAAAAAAATCTAACTTTTTTATGCTAAATAGAACATTTGCAGCCTGCGGTGCATTTCTTGCAGTCCAACAAACCTCTTAAATACTACTGTTAGATTGTTGGTTTAAAAAATCACACTTTTTTGAGACAGTGAAGTAACTGTATTAATTACGCCTGTCACACTGTAGTGTGACCTCTAGAAATTTTTTCTCTTTAGGACGCCGGCACTGCCTTACTGTCAGTGAACTTAATTGTTGACTATTGGCGGTTACATTGTCGCCTGACATCAATCATCTGTTAGTTTGAGACTGTGACGAATAGCAGTTTGGCGCATGTCCTTCCACCACCGAGGATTGCAGGGCATTTCTCTTTGCCTCCTGTTGCCTCCTACTCCGCTTCCTCTTCCTTTACCACCTCCTCATCCAGTCAGCGAAACACATTCACCACCAACTTTAGCACAGCCAACGGGAAACGACAGCAGGCTGTTTTAAAACTCATATGTTTGGGGGAAAAAACCCACACTGCACAGGAGCTGTGGGCGGGCATGGAACAACAGACCGATGAGTGGTTGTTGCCACTGAGCCTAAGCCCGGCCTGGTGGTGTGCGATAATGGGCGAAATCTTGTAGCAGCTCTGGACCTAGCCAGTTTGACGCACATCCCTTGCCTGGCGCATGTGCTGAATTTGGTGATGCAGAAATTCCTGAAAAACTACCCAGCTATATCAGAGCTGCTGCAGAAAGTGCGGGCTGTCTGTGCGTGCTTTGGGCGTTCTCACCCTGCTGCTGCTCACCTGTCTGAGCTGCAGAGTAACTTCGGCCTTCCCGCTCACCGCCTCATATGCGACTTGCCCACAAGGTGGAACTCCACCTTGCACATGCTGGAGAGACTGCGCGAGCAGCAGGCGATAGTGGAGTTTCAGCTGCAGCACACACGGGTCAGTCGCTCTGCACCAGACTTGCCCTCCAATAGATCTTCGTTAAAGGATTTAAAGTGTACTCATTCAAATTACAGGGCCTCGAAAGAGTCCTGTATTGTTATTTTTCGTCACTACCTCCCCGCGACGGGAGTGGGTGATTTGTGCGTCTGCTGCCTTCCTTGGATGTGGTAGCCGTTTCTCAGGCTCCCTCTCTCTGGAATCGAACCCTGATTCCCCGTTACCCATGGTCACCATGGTAGGCGCAGAAAGTACCATCAACAGTTGATAGGGCAAACATCCAAATGCGTTGTCGCCATCACGGGGACGTGTGATCGGCCCAAGGTTATCTAGAGTCACCAAAGTGCCTGCGCAACGACTGCCGAGTTGCCCACATTTTAACTTGTGCTGATTACTGGATGGCCACCCTGCTGGACCCCGTTTCAAGGACAACGTGCCGTCCTTAATTCCCTCACTGGAGCGTGATCGGAAGATGCGCGACTACAAGCGCACGCTGAGGGCATTCCCAACTGACACCGGGGGCTCAGTGGAAGCACAAGTCGAAAGGCAGAGGAGGTGGAAGAGATAGCCAACGCAGCTGGGGCACCGCCAGCACCTCAGAAGGCAGGGTTAGCATGGCCGAAATGTGGAAAAGCTTTGTTAGCACGCCACAACAACCAGCACCACCAGCTGATATGGAATGTCTTAGCATGAGGCAGCATTTCAGCTACATGGTGGAACAGTATGTGTGCACACGCCTACACGTACTGACTGATGGGTCTGCCCCATTCAACTTCTGGGTCTCCAAATTGGGCACAAGCCTGAGCTTGCCCTTTATGCCTTGGAGGTGCTGGCCTGCCCTGAAGCCAGTGTATTGTCTGAACGTGTGTTTAGCATGACAGGGGGCGTTATCACAAACAAGTGCAGCCACCTGTCCACAGCCAACGTGGACAAGTTCACATTTATTAAAATGAACCAGGCATGGATCCCACCAGACTTGTCTGTACCTTATGCAGAATAGACATTAATACCGCCCTCACCCAGCCATTGTTATACTCAAGTGCACTTATTCTTTTATTTTCTTTTTTTATATGTCCCAATATTTTGGGGGCTACCCCAATTGTTTGCAGGGCACTTGTCCTACTCTTACCCCCATTTTACTTCCTTTTGCAGCCCTCTAGCCCTTTCCAGGACTTTTTTAGAGCCATTTTAGTGCCCAAAAGTTCTGGTCCCCATTGACTTCAATGGGTTTCGGGTTCAAGGTCAAGTTCGGGTCAAATTTGAGGCACAAACTCAAACTTTTTGCCGATGTTCGGCCGAACCCGGCAAACCCGAACATCCAGGTGTCCACTCAACTCTAATGATAACACTTCTAAGTAGGTCATATAAGAATACCACAGACAGATTGAGGCCAGAATACTCGAGGAAAAGAATACTATAAGAGAGGCAAGGTCAGGGAAGGAGGAGAGAATATGAGTTTATGAGATAAGTTGGGTCAGGAGAACGGAGAACAGCAAAACCTAACTTCACTATAGAAGTAGCAGTGAAAACCTACTGAAGGAACCACGATTGAGCTCTGAGAGATTGCTGGTCTAGGTGCTTCATATTGCCGTCTTAGAAAGATCTGGGAAAACTAACTCTGATACCACGCTACAAGTACTTTGTCAGTGGTCAAACAGGAATGAAGCATGTTAAGAACTGGGCTTGCATCAATAAATGACAGGGTGTCCTGCATCAGACTGTTTAGAGGGGCATGTAAGTGACAACATATAGGTCAAGCTCCTCAATTTCAATTTCAGATTTACGGTAAAAAAAACTACCTGGAAATTAGATATTTTTGCCAAATAGGTTGTTATGGCCATCACTTTGAATTCACTTTGATTTCTCGATTTAGTGCATAAACCTTCGTATCCTTTAGATATCCTTTGTTTTCTTGCAATGATTAAAACACTAGAGGCTCGATTGTTACCTTTCAATTAATTTTATAATATATAATGATTTTTTTTTTTTACATATTTTGCAGATCTTCATTGATTTTGTGCCAGCTTTAAAATTGGGATGGAGTCGAGTCCTTGTATACTTTCTGAAGACTTTCTACACTGAACATAATATAAGTATTAAGGAGAGAAAAACAAATTGCAAGAGAGGTGAGAATGGACAACAGCTCAATTAGCCTGCCCTTCTGCGGGTCCCCGTTCAGATCTCAATCTGGTTTTAGCTTATCTTGTGCCATTACAGAGAGAACATATCTGAAACATATCAGACTGGTCCCACCTGTACGGGCAGTCCCGATCCAAAATGCCAGCAAGTTCCCTCTGCATGAGAGATACAGCAAACCCCAGAAGATCGTTTCAACCCTGTAAGGTATCATCAGTGAGGTATAGCCAATATCCCTCTAGAAACCGTCAACAAGTGGTCCAGCTGGATTGCCCTTTAAACTTAAGGAGAGGAAAACACGGAGTGAGAAACGTGAGAACGGACAACAGCTCAATTAGCCTGCCCTTCGGTGAGTCCCCGCTCAGATCTCAAGCAGGTTTTATCTCATCTTGTGCCATTACAGAGAGAACATATTTGAAGCATATCAGACTGGTCCCACCCGTGCAGGTAGTCCAGATCCAAAATGCCAGCAGGTTTCCTCTGCACGGGAGATACAGCAAACCCCAGAAGATCGTTTCAACCTTGTAAGGTATCATCAGTGAGGTATAGCCAATATTCCTGTAGGCACCGTGAGCAAGGGATCCACGTCTGGATTGCCCTTTAAACTTAAGGAAAGAAAAACAAGTTGGTTTTAGCTCATCTTGTGCCATCTGAAGCATATCAGACTGGTCCCACCCATACGGGTAGTCCAGATCCGAAATGCCAGCAAGTTCCTATTACTTATACCCAAGTAAAGCAACTAGTATAAAGAAGGGGTATAAAAAACAAAACACAAAGCAGAACAAGAAGACTCACTTTATAATTCTCGTATCTCTAGTCATCTATACACCATGTTGCCCAGTCACAAATCATTATTATTATTACTTGTATAGCACTAACATATTCATTAGCTCTTTACAATTATGGAATTAAATAAGTAAACAAGTAATTGACATACAAAATATTAACAGAGACAGTAGGTAAAGATTACCTTTTCTCCTCCAAACTATTTTTAGAGCTTAGAAACGGGACATCTGTTTATCCACAGTATAAACATATGGATAAGTGATAAGATAAGATAACATATGCCTTATATTGATCTCTATTTATATATCTCTTCCTGCATCAAATAAAAGTCATGGTGTCTCCTACAATGATTACCTTAAACCTGGCTAACCTTCATTATTATTATACATTTATCTATAAAATAAAACCAGAACATTACGGAGCTTTGTAGAGTATTGTCATTGATATCCATTGTTTTCCCTCTGACCAACTTTTCAAAAACACATTAAGATCGTTGAAAACGCATTCCACCACATTACTTTAGGCAATTATTAAAACAGAGTAAATAATGGAATCTTATAAAACAATGGGCTTTTGTTATATATATTGTTTATTAATATTGATATTATGCAGGTTCTGATACCACTACTGTGCCAACTTTCATGTGGCAATATCAATCACTCATTGACTAGCTGTGCTGTGTCTTGTAAATATAGATTCTTATTAAAATCCCAACTGTAAATCGGGTCATTACAACTTTTAGGATGTTTTGGGGCTATTGTGAGCATTGTTTTAAAGATATTACAGACAAAACCATGAGTCATACATCAATTTGGTCTTAAAACAAGCTAAGTAAAAAAAAAAAAATTTTTTTAGTTCTAAACAAGGTGTGGAGTTTGTGATGTACT
The DNA here is from genome assembly GCA_933207985.1 of Pelobates cultripes. Lineage (NCBI taxonomy): Eukaryota > Metazoa > Chordata > Amphibia > Anura > Pelobatidae > Pelobates > Pelobates cultripes. The sequence goes on from OW240913.1 coordinate 264,746,897, forward strand.
TAGGACACACCATTGCTCTTTGTAATGATACACTGCAGCTGACAAAATGAGTAAAGATAAAAAAGCTGTAATAAAAATGTTAATTATTTGCTATAGAGGATATATATATCCAAAGTATATTAAAGTAATACTATACCATTCTAAGAAGTGTAAAATACCCCATTGGGCACAGGTTTTATATACTTTGAATCCAGCGCAGGGTGAAGCTCCCGGTGCCTTTCTTCTGCACCCCCTCCCCACTCCCCCCCCAGATGTCACTGAGGAAGCCTGTGATTGGACCATTTATAGAGAAACCTGTAATTAGACAATTTCACCAGCTTAGAGAACATGCCCACACTACGAGCATGTGAGGGGAGGGAGGGACGGAGGAGGGCTTAAGGAGGGAGTGGGATGGAAGGAGGGTTTTTAAAAAACAAAAAATACAAATGAGCGATGGTGGGAGGGAGGATGAAGCACCCACAGGGAGGGAGGGTGAGAGGGTGGGAGGAGAGAGCTAGCACAGCACACTGACAGTTGACATAATTTATACACAAAACTGACATTAGGCTGCCAATGTCACGTGTGCCGGGGGTGCAACTAGTCCCCAGCTCACAATAGCAAATATTCAGTATGGGCAATATTTCAAGCTGAAATATTGCACCTACTGACTCTTACCACTATAAACTCTTCAAATCACTGTATATTTAGAAAAAGATGTACCTATTTTACATAGTATTGAAGTGGCTGTCACCTCAAACTTACCTTTCTCCTGTGGTTTTCAGAATCTGCTCTACTTTTCTTCATTTCTGATCTATTTCCCTTTAAAACATAAGACAAAGTAGGGACAACTTGTTGTTGTGACTGATCATAGAGTCTACTTGTAGAACACCCCTTCTGTTAGAAATTTTGGAAGACTTCCTTGGTCAGAGACCATTCTCCTGGATCTTTTTACACTCTGTTTAAGTAATATTTACTCTGCTTGCCTGAAAGAGACATGTCTACTAGACCCTAAAGATTCTGTAGTACCCATAAAATTTCAGGATTGTCATCATTCTGTAGCTCTTCGGTTCCTTCCTAATGATTTAAGTATGCTTCTACTGGCAGGAGGCGTTGGAATACCTTAAGTGCTCTGTTTACTGCCAAAAGCTTGAGAACATTTGATGGTAAGTTCTTGACTAAATATCTCCATCTGCCTTGTGCTATTTGAACTTCCAGATGGGCTCCCCAATCTCAGTGACTGGTGTCTGTTGTCAGGGTGACCCATGGAGCCTTCCAAAGGAAACCCCTTGTAGGTATTCCTGTTGTGTAGTCTCCATAACTCCATGAATTGTGGGAGGTATATTGATAGGCTGGAGAAGATTGCACATTCACAGATGTCTCAGGAAGCTTGTTAAAGAGTTTTCATCCTTCACTGGGTCTATGCCATTTCATGAGACTCTCTTTGCTGATGACACACTGACAGACAACATTTATTTGACATTTGAATGAATGCGCTGTCCTCTGTCTTGTGAAAATTAACAATCCCATGGGAAGTGTTGTAAATGAATGGCATGTAGATTATACGTGGCTCTTGGATAAGTTGATCTTCCATGTATTTAGTAATATAAACTGAATATATTGTTGACCAAGTTCTAGAAAGGCCTCCCTCTTGTCTGCAATAATGATGATATTGTCCAATGGTTAACTGCAATTTCCTTCCTCAGCTCTCTAATGAAACCGACTAGAACCTTGGAGAAAGTGCATAGCGCAGTACTTAGGCCAAAAGGAAGTGATATGAAATGGTAATGGCCTCCTTCTAAGAAAACCTCAAGAACCTTTGATGTTAAGAAGCAATTGGAATGTGAAAGATGGGAACACCATATTTATGACCGACTGAAGAGAGTCCATCTTAAATTTGAGTATTCTCAGGAAATTTTTAGTTTGAGGAGATCTAGAATTGAACTCTAAACTCCTAATGAGTTAATTTATATCAGAAATAGGTGGGAATTAAATATGTAAAATCTTTCTTCCTTGGGACTTCTATTTTGACTCTTTTTGCTACAAGGGATTTAATACATTCCTGCAGAACATTTATTTTTCTCTGTCTGAAATTTCCACCCATCCCTATATGTTTTGGCAAACTTTGTTTTGATTATAGGCAACTAAGGACCTCAATATTTTTTGGATGGTGGCTGGCATCATTCCCTGCAGGCCCCATCACCCCCCTCCCCCTCTTATTATCTTCTACTCTGTGTGGATGACTGGCTGGCAAATCTCTCCCTCCAGCTATCCCCTTCAGCCACCCTCTGTTTGCTCTCTGTTATGACAGTAGCTAAATCTGGCTCTACCAGCAGCTACTCCCATACTTGATGCACAAATAGCACAGAGGATGTGATGTCCATTCCAACACTGTGCATTGTGTGAATAGAACACAGACAAGGAAGAATAAGCTGCTGACCACTTCCCCTGCTCATCCTCCCTGGACAGCAGCAGGAAATGGAAGCCAAGCCAAGTAACAGTCACACTCAGTCTCTCTGTGTTCAGCTGTCTGACGCTTACAATCCGACTGCAAGTGCCACTGCTCTATGAACTTCAGGACATTGTTAAAGGCATAATATGCAATACATTAATTTAATTTGCAAATCTGTATACACAATTATGAAATGCATACTCCGAGTGGCGATGTGAAGGGGTTAAGCAAGTATCTGCTGGGATGTTGAGATAGCTCAGATTGCAGATTTTAGATAGCCTGTGAGGTTGATGGTCTGGACATGTTTAGTATTAGCATGGAGTATTGTACTTGGAAGATTCCTCTATCAACAGTGATGTTCATAGGCATGTTCTAGTCACTTTATTGCAGATCATCAAAATTACTTAGAGTTGTTATTTAAGCACTGAGCCTACTTAATCTTACATCAGCTTAATTACTAATATAGGTGTGCTATGGCCAATTCTTAATGCAACCTTGAGATAAAGTGGCACTTTGTATTTTTATCTTATTTGCTTTGCATTGCAATGTATTGAGTTTCAACAGACAGAAGGTAAACACACTTATTCTGCTTTATTTATAACTTTAAACTATCATTTCATGTCAGATCTAATATTCTCTTCAGTTCTTGCTTAAATAGATACATCTCGCCAAGGCAATGCTATAATTTCATTCAAATACAATGTAAATCGTATGTATCATTTTATTTTTCAAGAATAATGCCTTAAAGCAGAACTGTCATTGATGAGTTTTCATAAAGATATAATGTTGGTGACTAACTTATATGCACATACGAAAATGTAAAAAATGTCTGGCACCTGTTTACTATCACATTTATATATATTAATTTCACCCTTAATTTTTACCCTTTGTGTCACTATACCCCACTCCCTCTAGAATGTAAGCTCATTGAGCAGTCGAGTTGTCTGGTTACAACTAAATGTCTTTGTATAGCTCTACGGAATCTGATGGCGCTATATACATAATAAAATAATAATAATAATAATAATAATAATAATGTATATACAATTACAAAATATTTTAATGCCATTTTTTTTCTGTTTACTGTTACTAAACAATTTTTTTAAGATTTAAAAAAATTACATCATATATTAAATACATATTAAAAATAATCAAAATATTAAAATACTTCAAGATTTTCAAAATATTAAATAATTTTAAGAATGTATCTTAAAATGTGAAATAATTACAAAATCTTATCAAATCAAAATATCAAAATAATGAATCAAGAACTTAAAGCAGTATATATTGAATGTAAAAAGGTTTAATATCTCAAAGAAAGATCTGTGTTTCTTCATGATATGGCCACCTTATGGGTGACCATTGGTTTTGTAGAGCAGAGCCACCATCTAAGTTATCTTATCCATTGACCTTTTATAGCAGTAATACTAATTCAAAGACTAAAGGGTTCACTAATATATCAGGATAAGGTAGGGGTACAATCCTCAGGAGTTAATCCGTCCGGATGGTTAAAATATCCATATGTGGAGAGACAAACAGCTGGTAATGGTAAAATGGCTAAAAATTAAGGTAAACTCACATTTGAGAGAGCTCTAACCAGCCCTGAAGTGAAAGGCGTATAGCGGTATAATCCCCCCTAAGGGATATAGTGGAGAGGTGCGTCCGTCAATCCGGTCTGATTTTTCGGTGCTTCAGGATATATAAAAAACAGCATTAGTGCCCTCATATACAAAATGAGTAGTACAATGATTTCAGATGATAATCAGTGTAGTGAAGATGACTTAAATTCCACCTTTTTTAAAATTTTATTTTAGATAATATATTTGTATTCGTCCAGCAAGAGATGCATAGAATCAATTGTTTTTTTTTTTGTTTTTTTTACTATTTGACTATTGGCTAACTTTGTGGGAGCCTGTGAGAATGATTTAGAGATTGAGCTGACATAGCTTGAGTGGGGAAAACAATTTGTGTTATTGGCCATCATTGTTCCATTTGGACTAGGAAACAGCGTATAACTTGTTGGCTAGGTGGTACCTCACCCTTTGCATATTGTTTAAGCGGACATTCAGGGGAAGAATAGGTACTGGACATGTGGAGAGGAGCCAGGGCATTTCTTACACATTTGATGGTCATGATAGCTTATTAACCTCTATTAGGAAAACTCTGAACTCTCCTTTTTCTTTTCCTCTGGTAAATGTTACTCCATAAATGATGCTACTGCAACATGTACCCATCCAAAAGCATATATATAAGAAATCACTTACTGTTAGGCTACTAAATGCAGCCAAATCTCTCATTCACGCTTGCTGGAAATCCTTTGCTCCTCATTCAATGCTGGTATGGACCCGGGTGGTTGAGAGGATTAAGGCATATGAAGAGCCCTTGTCAATTTTTGTTCCTTTGGATTCTGTATATAGGTTCCTCAACTCATAGACGGTGAAGAACCTGATTGAACTACTACTGCGGTTGGATTTCCTTTTAATTCCATTTCACTATGCTCTACTTTCTTTCTTCCATTTTAATCCCCACCTTTTTTCCGCATATCTCTGACACTGGCTTTAACACCACTAGTTTTTGGTGCTTCTTGGTTTACCATTTGTTTCTATATATTTTAATCTTCTGTTTATTGTTAGCACAGTTGCTTTTTTTATACAAATATAAATATTTATTATTTTATTTTATATTTTTTTATACATATGCATAGGGTGAGGACGTCCAGCATTGTTTAGACGACCAAAAGTCATCTAAGAAGCCAGATGTCTCTCTAGTGGCTGTAGACAGCCACTGGAGGAGGGATTAACCCTGCAAGGTAATTACATTCTGACAATTTATAAAAATTGCAATAATTACACTTGCAGGGTTAAGGGTGATGGAAGTTGGCACCCAGACCACTTCAATGGGCTCAAGTGGTCAGGGTGCCTACAGTGCCCCTTTAAATTGTAAATGTATTGTAATAATTAATTTCACATGGTACTTGCACCACATTCTATCGGGTTTACCATGTGGTTTATATATCACAGGTTAATAAACTAAATTCAAACTGAATGCTAGCAAATAAACTATTGTGTACATTTTAACTACAAATGGTTAATATGGCTATATTTAATGCATGACAGTGAGATGTAAATACATTCTAATTTATGCTGACACTATACTCACTTAATGTGCGTGTTCTGGTGTCCAAAATAACTCACAGCTGGTATGTGATCTGAATACAACCAGCTATCAATGAATTAGATGCTTTTGTGTGTTGTTAGGATTAAGAAATTTGATCTGTCCAGCTCGGTACCTGACAAGGGATTTCCCGCAGGAGGTAAAACATTCTAATTAAACGAGAAATTGTAATAATGGGACATTTATCAAAAAGTGTAAAAATCTGGAGAATTCTGGATGTCTTTTGAGGTGTAATGTTAAGGGGAAGAAATACAAGTGTTCTTCTGTTTTTTCCCAGCCATCAATAGTAATGTATTGTTGATCTCAGGCCACGTTATTTCATGACTTGAAGAGCTTTGGTTAATCTGATATGTTTTGTGTTTCCTATTGAGGGACTGCTCTCCACAGATAAGAACATTAGGCAATGCGTGCAAGGAAATTTTTGAAGTGCTTTTTTATTGCTGTATAGATTTACAATAAATTATTTGCATAACGTGCAATTTCTTAATTCCAGTGGTACATTCTAGATTTGCAACTCGTGTTCCATTCACTGGTTCTCCCCATTTCTCTCAATTGCTGCCCAAATAGGGATTAGAAGAATAATGTAGGAAATTATGGCCAAGTTTTAGCCACGTTTTAACGGCTGCAGTTTGACATCATGTGAGCTCTGCTACAGATATTCTGACAATCTTCCTATCACTGGCTTCACGGCTTGCATTGTGTCCACCATGTAGAAGTCAAAATGAAGATTATCATGTTAGTTACCCTGTGCAGATTGTTTCTGTAACTGTGCCTTTTTGTGACTGATACATTTAGTATCCTCTATGTGTTTTTATTTAAAATAAGGGTAGGAATTTAGTATAGTTGTGCTGCCATTATATAAGATCTGACTCAAAGTGGGTTACTCACTAAACTTCAGATTTTATCTGGATGGACAAAATCATGTAAAAATGACTCAATTCGGTTTTTCCAATCTGATTTGATACAATTGTCATGATAGATGTCCATATTAAAATCAGTGCTTTCACAACCAAATCCTATACAAAGTATAGGATTCCAAAAATACACAAAGCACCAATTTTAACAAAATTTGTAATTGAATGCATCTAGTAGGATGCAAATTTGCCTATTATCATTCACTTACTTTTTTGCTGGGGGTTGGATATTTCAATAGATATTGAAATCTATTAATCTCCATGTAACAGGCCCCATGTCCATGGAAGGAGGCCTTTCTAATGGCTGCCCATTTGCTAGCTTTGAATTTTTAGAAGACATGCTCGCATCTGTTGCATGGGGGTGACATACCTCCCTTATGGGTAGTTATAGTGTCCCCCATAGGCCTTTTAGTTATTTAATAAAAAAAACAAAAAACTATTTTTTGTGTTTAGCCACTTGCCAGCAGCAACATAATTAAAGGAACACTCCAGGCAGCCCTTTTTACTCACCTCGTTCCAGCGCTGGGAGCCTCGTGAAGCCGCTCCCCCTATTTCGTCAAAATGATGAAATAGGTCGGCGCGAGCAGGGAGCAATCAGATGCTTCCATTCGGAAGCTTCATTGCTCCCTTGTGCGCATGCGCAGCTTCGCCACACATGCGCACATACTTCATAGGGCGGCATTCATGCCGCCCTATGAAGTCCTGAGCGCACTACCGCACATGTGGTAGCTCAGGTATTTGCCCGCCCCCTCTCCTCTGCTGACAGGCAGGAGAGAGAAGGCACGCACACATTTTAATACGTCTGACGTGTACATGGCCTTTTTAGGGCCATACATGATAGGAAGTCCCTCTGGTGGCCGTCTGAGTGACGGCCACTGGAGGTATTCCTATCAATCAATTCTCTGAAAATACAGTGTTTACATTAGATCGCCTGCAGGGGGCTATAGATCTCACCTGAACAACTACATTAAGCTGTAGTTTTTCAGGTGACTATAGTGTCCCTTTAACTCTCATGCAACGTGATGTCAGCAGGCAAATAGTTAATAATTTATAATTATGTGATGAATCTTTTCACTGAAGGAAGACCACTTCTCCTCTACAAAGATGTAATCATGACCAAATAGACTAATATTTACAATAATGCTGAAACATTAGATTAACACTGTATTTAATTGAAGTGACAATGGAACCATGGAATAATGTGTGTGATAGGAAATAAAATGTTCTTGAACCAAATGGAGAGATGGGCCATTGCTGGAAGAATAAATAGCAGGAACATAAGAGGCATATTACACCAAAAGAATCAAAGAGACCTATTAAGAAACAAATTGGATTCCCTAGTTGTTGAGGACATGTGATTGTATATAGATCAATATACAAGGCTTATATTATTCTATCTGGAAAGCAGAATCTAGGAACACAGGATGCAAGAATTATGGCTTAGAATAATTCAATAACTGTGTACTATACCAAGGGACACTGGTAATTAAAGTCATTTTATTGCTCATAAAAATGCCACAGGGCTCTGATGTGAAAGCATTAGTAAGGCAGCATAGTAAATACAGCAAAAGCTATATTACCTAGAAGAGTGGCAGAGAGACTCTTCCTGCCAAGCTAAAATCGAGACTTAATCTATATAATTCCCTGCCACATATCTTAGTAATTGTGGCAGACATATACAAACTTTGTCGACACAAAAACCTGAACTATTCCAGATATTCATTTAGCAAGATCAGTGGCTACAAACAGCTACTGAATATTCATGGGGTAACCCTCCTGTTTAGCTCCATGCTAAAGATTTTGTATGGAATGAGTAGTCGGGCCAGGGCAGAATGAACTCAAGTCAACTTTGTGTTTGTGGAACTCTTCCTAGTGAAGTAACATATCATCTATGTGCTGTTCAGAATTGCCTATGGTGGAAAAGAGCTGGGTTGAAAACCTTGTTGAGAGACTCTACGTGAATTACTAATGTGCATGGGCTTGGAGCCGTACAGTTTATATAACTCAATTGTACCTTGTCATCAACTATATGCAAACCAATGTGTCAGTAAGGGGGGATAAGTTGGGGGGGGGAGAGCAGGGGAGAGGGAAGGATGCATAAAGAGCAGACGAGCCCCACCGGTTGTTTATGGAAAGATAATTTTAGTATGCACAGGGATATACTGTTATATCGGCATGTGTCTACCATTATACGTAGTTATGTGAAGTTGTATGACTCCCTGGATCTTCTCCAATAAATAGCCTACCCCTTGTTCGCCAGTGACATCTGATAAAGCAGGTATGAATAAGTTGGTAGAATGGTTTGCCCTGGTAGGAGTCGGTCGGTCGCTTGGCTATAGGGTGAGACCTTTTAGGGGCATGGTCAGTGGTGTATTTTGGATTTGTGCTGCCCTAGGCACAACTAAATTTGGGCACCCCCAAAATCTAAATTTACTCTTCCAATTCATGTCAAGGCCACTTTTTTGACTGACAGAGACATGCCCTCATACATGCACTAATATACACTCACTGACAGATACACAGTCATTGGCACACACATACAGTCATTGGTACACACTGTTTGACCAACAAACACTTTCACTGACAGACCCACTCACTGACAGGTACACACTCCCAGATACACATAAAATGACATACACACACTGACACACACTCACAGGAACACCCATTCTCACTGAAAGACAAACACACACTTTCCCTCACTCACAGACACACACTGACAGCTACACTCACTCACTCACTCACTCACTCAATCACTCACAATAAGGTGGACAGCCCCAGAACATGAGGCAAACAAGGCATTTGTCACGGAGCTTGGGGTGGCATTTTCTTGGCGCCCCCCCCTGAAAGTGCCACCCTAGGCAAATGCCTTGTTTGCCTTGTGGTAAATACATCCCTGGGCATGGTGGGTCTGTTAATTGATCCATTGTGTGTATATAGATATCCCATGCCCCTTTGGCTCTCCCAAAGAGTGTGTTTGTGGCATGTTGTCATCTAGTGAACTGCAATCTTAATAGAAAAAACTAATCTTTCAAGTGGTTCAACATTTTTGATAAAATAAGACCATTCATATTTGTGAATCAACAATGCTTACATTTTTTTGTTACATGAAAAGATTGCTATTCATGAAAAAAAAATCTGCTTTTATATGTTGGTTCCATCAGCAATAATATAAATTTGCCAATTTCAGTTGCTTTCTCCTTAAATATATGTCAACATAAGGGCCATTGTTAGTATTTTTTTTATATCTTTCACATTGGGTGGAACATTAATAGTGTTGTTCCCATATGTCCAAATTTGTTATACTATACATCAATGTGCAATATGTTGGTACAATATAAATGAAATAATACTACTAAAGATAAGAAGATTGAATTAACCTTAACTAGTTGGAACCACACGGAAAATGTGAACATCAGTAGTGTGTGTCTGATTCTTTTTTGGTTTTCCTACAAATATTTTGCATTACACATACTAATGGGAATAATCATCATTGATGTCCAGTGTCCCTTGGAAAGTCATCACACTTCAAAAGTCAGATAATTATCTGCTCGCTTTACAAGTGCATCATTGTTCTGTCACGTGAGACAGGCCAGTAGAAATGCATATTTTGAGATATTTATATTGGATAAATATGATTGCTATGTGTTAAGGCATGTTCCCATGCATAGCCAAGGCATTTTCTCAGGGCAATTAATACTGCCACATTAAGAGCTGGTAAAAGAGTAGGTCTGAGACCACTTTGACTTCGATGTCAAAGATCTTGACTTTCACATTCCAAGATCTATACATGTATCAACAACCGCTTGTTCATTTTCAATTCACTGAATCTAAAGAATTGCATAGCATACTAAAAGAATATCTCATAATACATTTCTGTTATTTATATGCCAGAATGTCTGACAAAACATGCTGTATATATACAATGTTTGTATTATGAACTGATCAGAAAAATAACTCTATTTAGTAAATATGAACACATTTTTATTATCTGTTTCTCTTCACCTTAATTAACAGTCTGACAAATAAAACCAGGTGATAAAGCCACTCACTTGATAGAAAGGGATGTAGTCACCTCTTAATTTTACCTAGTCATTTTTTTCAGAATGTATTGATTGAAGCTATTAAAATACATATGAGAATATACAGTAGTCATTGTGATGGTACACAGAGTATCATTTCATTTATGGAACACATGCATGAATAACCTTGTCAAGAAATGTTTTACGAATCTCTGTTCATTGTCAGGTTGTAGACTTAGATTGTAAAGGACTTGATAGTTTAACTTTGTCAATGAAAGAATGTAGGCACATACTGTCAATATGGCTGTAAGAATATGCCATTTAAAGGGCTTGAGTTTCCTCTTCAATGAGTATTACTTTATATAAATATTATAGATAGCTAACTTATGTCCAAGTGCTATGTAAATAACATGCAAATCAATTTTACAATGCAGCTGATAGGAAACTGATGAAGACACAATCGGCATACAATTATGTGAATTATTGACGCAATCCACCGGAAATTTAAATAGTTTGATTTGCAAAATAATGCTTGTGATATCCAAAACAAGTCTCATTACATACATACATTTCTGCTCTTGGAAATAGTTTACAGACAGTTGTAAATATCCTAACAGGAAAAACATTTGTAACTTTTTATTTCACACGACAGCAGAGATAAAAAAGATGTATGGCCCCATAATAACTGCAGTTGTAATATGACCATGATCATCTAAAGACGTACAACAAAGGCTTGTTATACAATTCTTAATGCCTTTTTTACTTTTCCTGCACAGACCAGCCTTGTTTCATGCTGGTTAGCGTTGGCCCATTATATAGTAATGACTTTGGGTACACAGGCTCTTGACGCCTCAAGGACTCAACTATTCAATTCCTAAAAACATGGCTTTCTGTGATGGATCAAAACAAACCTAGATAAGAATAATGGTTCTTATGTATGAAAATACATTCCTGATACCAACACCATGGCTTATTTTATATTGTCTTTTTTTCACTTTGTTTTCTATATCTTCTTGTTTCACTTAATCAGAAAAATAATACAAATTTATATGAGGGTTATTTATTAAAGCGAGGGCCTGGGCTGATTCAGCTAACTTAAATCATATTGTCATAATACAGGCATACTTGCAGTATACATGGAAAATTACTATGGAACAGAAGCATTTGTGCGTATTAAGTGTGGCAAGTCAACAAGCCTAATATTACTATAACATCACAATAGGAGAAAAGGAATCTGGGTAGGAACACAGTCCTATTGAAAGTGATCTCAGCTGCAAGTCAGGGAAAAGTACAACATTATAATCAGAGAACAGAACACTTGCTGAAGTCCAAGTTAGTGAGCTGATGAGGACATCCAGAGGACAGTTTGTTCAGAGAAATATTAGTTTTGGTGTTGGTAAGTCCCATTCTTTCAATAGACAAAGACCATTCTCACAGAGTGAATAATGGACGTAGAGCTGGAGCATTAATCGGGTTGTGAAACCCCAGCGATGTGATGTGAGTGGAGCATCTCCGTGATGTGTTGGTACTGTTTTTGCTGCTTTACAGTTGCAGCAGATTTAGGACTGATACCTCCCAATCTCCAGGCGCCATATTTCCCTCCAGCCTCACCTCGTTAATCGCTGTAAAACGCCCATGGTGAAGAACTTCAGCTCATGCGACCTTCTTCCTGAACTTTCAGACACGCCCTGAAAATGTAAATTAAAATCACACACAAGAGGCTACAGCAGGATCCAGAAGGCTATCGGTATTACCTGAATAGGAGATAGAAAATTCTAAAGATGGTACAATAAAGGAAGTTTAAACATTAGATATCATGTAGAGGCATGGGCTGTACACCAAAACTGCTTCATTAAGCTAAAGTTGTTTTAGTACACAAAAAAACAATTAAATATGGCGACTATATTTATGTAACTTGATACTTAGATAAAAGCAGCACCTACCTAGTGCAATAACTCAAACAACTCTAAATCTAGCAATACATGTTAAGTTATTTTAGTGTCTATAGAATCCCTTTAAAAAAACAAAAAACAGTCTTATAATGTAATCTTGCATTCTTCACTGTTTCTGTAGACTTTCGTTCTTTTTTTCTCTCTCGCAAAAGCCTGAATTGAGTACATGTACATATAACAGTGCCAAAGGAATGTTGTGAAGCAGAAGGTCCCAGTGCATTTTTTTCTACAACAGCTTAATTCCTTTGTCTGCTACTAATTTGTGTTTTGTTTTACTGGAAACTACCTAGGCTGGTTTCCAACAAAAGATTTGATGTAAGCAATGAAAATCAGTTGCCTCAAATGACCAGCATCAACACCTATATATTTTGGTACAGAACATATCAAGCAGAAAAGAAATAAGCATGTTTGCATTAAGTCTCAAACTAAGTGCCATTCTCATTAAAGTCTATTGCAGTGATTACAGTGGATAGGAGCTTTAGGTGCCTTTCCCTAATTGTTAATATTAATTGTATCCATCCTGCCTTCGAAGTCAAAGACAGGCTGTGAGCACTTACTCCAGGGCTCTCAGTCTGTTAGAGCTAGATTCATTTCTGTGTTACAGAGGGCAGCAGTTAAGGGAGCGAGCTTTAGGTGTCTGCAAAGTCCCATTTTTTCTTGTCTGTTTTCCCATTTTTTTTTGAGAACAGTATGAAAAATACTAATGAGATAATGCCGAACAACTCTTTGCTCCATCACAATTATGATTAGCTATAGTAGATATGGTGATTAGATTGAACTTTTAATATTATTATATTTAAATTACTTATTTTTGTTTCCATGTTTTACAATTATTTGTTATAGTTTAATCGTTTTTTTTATATTAATATTTTTCTTTTCATTGTTGCCAATATTATGGGATAGTTCACACCGTATACACAAAGTTTTAATGTTAAAGCCTACTTATTTTTAGTAGCATCTGAAATGTATTAAGATTTTATTTTGAAAAAGTAAGCACAAAAAAGACCAGAACACAAGATAGAAATACACTGAAAAAAATCCATTCATTAGATTAAGCCCTTAAGGACACAGCTTCAGAAGCTTGTCTTACGCTTAATGACACAAGCAAGCAATTTTTGCATTTTCTTGCTGTATGCGTTCAACTGCAATTTGCATCTCTCTCGTTTATTGCACCGACACATATTATAAACCGTTTTTTAAAGGACAGAAAGGGCTTTAATTTGATGTAACATATATATATATATATATAAATGCTTATTTATTATTAAAAAAAATACAGAAAAAGACAAAAAAAAGAAAAAATTTGTACAGTTTTTGCAATAATAATGTGTGCATAACTAGTGCAGGTTAAAGAAAGTAATTAAAATATTTTTTTTTGTTCTGATTTACAGAATATATAATGTGTCTGGGATTTTAAGTTTTTTTTTGGTAGTTATAGGCCACAAAGCACAAGGAGTAAAATAAACTTTTAATCTGGAGCGATTTTAGAATTTGGTATGTTTGTCTTGTAAGCTTAATAGCCATAAAAGAAAACAAAATTGCCACACAAAAGTATATATTTATATAAAGTAGACATCACAGGCTATTGTCCTAGGGTTGTTTTGACACGTTCTACGTAGCCATTTCACCGCCAATCTCTGCTAAATATTGGAGTAAAATTTTGTTTTTTGGGGTTTTTGGCACACAAACTTATAACAAAGAAATTCTCATGTGTATTTTGTAAAGTTGGTGTGTGCTATTCCTGTACAAAGTTTTATTTTGTGTTCAGTTACTTCTGCTGAGTACAACGATACCCCCATTGTATGTCTTTCGCACTATTTCTTGAAGCTACAGTGCCATATAGGAGACCTGTCCGTTTCATCATTTACAGTAGAATTTTGAGAGGCGGATTTAATTGGCCTATGCTTCAATTTGGGATATTATAGCAGTTTGACTGTTCAAAAAACCCCCACAAAGGCCTACCATTTGTAAAAGTAGACACTCCAGGGTATCTCATATGGTGCATATTGTGCCTTAACATGCCCCCATTTTTTCACCAATATATGCCAAAGTATGTGGTAAAAAATAATTTGGGGCATTTTTTACATACGGATTACATTTTTGCTGGGCATTTTGTACATTTCATATGTCACTAAGTTCAAACCCCCCAAATTATGCTCAGCTAAGTCTTCTGAGTAAAACAATATACCTAATGTATAACCTAGACACTATTTTGTGAAGTTACACTGCTGTAAAAGAGACGTGACAAGTTAAGGTTTTTAAGTGTGAATTTTCATGGAGGGTTTTGATGCGTCCATGTCCCACTTTGGAGCACTTGAGCAGGCTACATATTACAACTACACCATAAAGGCATACCATTTCTTAAAGAACACATCCCAGGGTATTTCAAAAGGCATATTTTGAACATTAGCGTGGGATCATTTTTCCGCTAGCTTGTACCAAGTGTAGTGGTTAATATGCGTTTTTTTGCCTTTTTGACATACAAAGTGAGTTTGCACCAGGGCTCGAGTCCTGCAGGAACGCATGGGAACGGCGTTCCCGCACTTTTTCCAAAGCAGGAACGCCGTTCCCGTTACCTGTCCTGCAGGACCGGCCCTGCTACCTGCACTGAGGGGCCGTCACATGCTGTGTTCCCTCTCCAGCTATAACTCTCGCGAGACCCGCGGCTGTTACCATGGCAACGCTCCGCACAGGCGAGTCTCGCGAGAGTTAGAGCTGGAGAGGGAACACTGCGTGTCATGGCCCCTCTGTGCAGCGGCTGGCTCCCTCCAGCATACCACCGGACCACCAGGCGATCTCCCCCCTCCCTGACAAGGTAAGAAGCAGGGAGGGGGGGATAAAATAAAATAAATATACATAAAGTAAGAAAAATGCTCCCCCCCCACATCATCCAGCACTCACACACCCATCATCCAGCACACACACACCCATCATCCAGCACTCACACCCATCATCCAGCACACTCACACACCCATCATCCAGCACTCACACACACACCCATCATCCAGCACACACACACCCATCATCCAGCACTCACACACCCATCATCCAGCACTCACACACCCATCATCCAGCACTCACACACCCACATCCAGCACTCACACACCCATCATCCAGCACTCACACACCCATCATCCAGCACACACACACCCACATCCACACTCACACACCCATCATCCAGCACACACACACCCATCATCCAGCACTCACACACCCATCATCCAGCACACACACACCCATCATCCAGCACTCACACACCCATCATCCAGCACTCACACACCCATCATCCAGCACACACACACCCATCATCCAGCACATCATCCAGCACACACACACCCAACATCCAGCACACACACACCCATCATCCAGCACACACACACACACACATCATCCAGCACTCACACACCCATCATCCAGCACCACACACCCATCATCCAGCACACACCCATCATCCAGCACTCACACACCCATCATCCAGCACTCACTCACACACCCTCCAGCACTCACTCACACACCATCCAGCACTCACTCACACACACATCATCCAGCACTCACACACACCATCCAGCACACACACACCCATCATCCAGCACTCACACACCCATCATCCAGCACTCACACACCCATCATCCAGCACACACACACAATCATCCAGCACTCACACACCCATCATCCAGCACACACACATCATCCAACACTCACACATCATCCAGCACTCACACACACATCATCCAGCACACCCATCATCCAGAACTCACAAACCCATCATCCAGAACTCACAAACCCATCATCCAGCACTCACACACCCATCATCCAGCACACACACACACATCATCTAGCACACCCATCATCCAGCACTCACACACCCATCATCCAGCACTCACACACATCATCCAGCACTCACACAATCTATCCAGCACACACACACACACACACATCATCTAGCACACACATCATCCAGCACTCACACACACAGCATCCAGCACACACACACACATCATCCAGCACTCTCACACACATCATCCAGCACTCTCACACACATCATCCAGCACTCTCACACACATCATCCAGCACTCACACACACACATCCTCCAGCACACACACACACATCATCCAGCACACACACACACGTCATCCAGCACTCACACACACGTCATCCAGCACACGCACACACACATCATCCAGCACACGCACACACTGCATTCATTATACACATTCTTCACTCACTACATTCACTATACACTCACTACAAACACACTACATTCACTATACACTCACTACAAACACACTACATTCACTATACACCCTCTGCATTCACTATACACACTCTGCATTCATTATACACATTCTGCACTCACTACACACTACATTCACTATACACACTCTGCATTCACTACAAACACACTACATACACTGCATTCATTGTACACACTCTGCACTCACTACAAACACACTAAATTTATTATACACAATTTGCACTTACTACAAACACACTACATTCACTATACACACTCTGCATTCATTATACACACTCTGCACTCACTACAAAAACACTACATTCACTATACACACTGCACTCACTACAAATACACTACATTTATTATACACACTGCACGCACTACAAATACACTACATTTATTATACACACTGCACTCACTACAAATACACTACATTCATTATGCACACTCTGCACTCACTAAAAACACACTGCATTCATTATACACACTCTGCACTCACTATACACACACTACATTCACTATACACACTCTGCATTCATTATACACACTCTGCACTCACTACAAAAACACTACATTCACTATACACACTGCATTCACTATACACACTACATTTATTATACACACTGCACTCACTACAAATACACTACATTCATTATGCACACTCTGCACTCACTAAAAACACACTGCATTCATTATACACAATCTGCACTCACTACAAATACACTACAATTATTATTCACACTGCACTCACTACAAACACACTACATTTATTATTCATACTCTGCATTCACTACAAACACACTACATTCATTATACACACCCTGCACTGCACTTTATGCATAGGAGTGTAATTTTCTTAAGGGGGGTGGAGGGGGGGAGGCGGGAATCTTGGGTGAGTTCCCACACTTTTCTCCCCAGGACTTGACCCCTGGTTTGCACAGTATATTTTGCAAATCGTATGTGTGCTACGACTGTATAATACTTCATATGTTGCTCAGCTATGTTGGCTGAGTACAGCAATACCCTCGTATGTACCTTTGCCAGGTATATGTGGATATTGAAGGGGCACATTTGAGACACAGCCATTCCAGTTTTTTTCAAACTTTTAATTTTTACGCTGTGTCCATGTCCTATTTTAGAGTATTTTACAAGGCTATATAATCCAATTACCCCTTAAAGGCATACCATTTCTTAAAGAAGGGCAATTCAAAAGGCCTATTTTGAACCTTAGCATGGGATCATTTTTCCACTAGCTTGTACCAAGTGTAGTGGTAATGAGCATTTTTTAATGTCTTTTTTTACTTTGTAAAACTTTTTTTACTTTGTAAAACCCATTTTTAAACTTTTTTTTACTTATTAAATATTTTACACTTTCTTAACTTTTTTTACACTTTTAAATTTTTTTCTAAACTTTTCTTTTACCGTTAACCCCTAACTAGCAGTAAGCAGCACTAACAGTAAATCCCCCCCTTTCCTATAACTCCCACCCACTCCCATGTGTAAGTGTATATATATATATATATATATATTTATATACTTAGATTATATATATATATATATATATATATATATATATAGTAGTAAAACAAATGGTCTGCACTCACGGTCTTCCATATTAAAGGTTCCTTTATGTCAACATGTAGATCGACGTTTCAGTCCTCATAGGGACTCTCATCAGGATCAAATTATAATATATATTATTTAATGTTAAACTGTTTTAAAACTTTATTTTACTTTATTTTAGGCAGCAGGGGGACTACCTGTCATTCCAGGCACTCCCCCTGCTGGCACTTCTATGGACGGCTATTGCGTCCATGTGATGGTGAGGTCCTCACAAGGACCTTGTGATCACATGGCCTAGGAGAGCTGACTCGGTAGCAGGGGGACAGCCTGGTATGCCAGGCAAGTCCCCCCATCGCGTTTGCTGGCGGGGGATCGCCAGCGAGCAGGTAAATCCTCTGGACAGCGGGGACATACTATGCCGCCCGCCGGCGTTTAGAGCCAGGTCCCCAAGGACGGCATAGTACACCCGCCGTCCTTAAGGGGTTAAGTGCCTGAAATGTCAGATTGCATAGAAAAAAAATGACATCATGCAGTAACTGCATTTTCTGCTAATTAGTACTTGCAAGAAGCAACATCAAAAGATAGGCAATTACAAACAATTAAAAAACTAATTAGACTCTGGTAGTCATGGCTATAAGTGCCTAAATCACTCACTAGTCAGGCACGAACTCACTAAATAATAGTAAATTAAGCATTTGGTGCTACAGTTGAGAACAACAAAACACACTGGTTAGCTTAAGGGAAACACGTGCATAGGCATATATATATAGAGACGTTCCCCTAAACTGGAGAATGCCTAGAAAATTGCTAAATTTCTCATTCAGTAAAGGGTAAAGATAGAAACATAGAAATATAGAGTGTGACAGCAGATAAGAACCATTCGACCCATCTAGTCTGCCCAATAGATGCCCCATCTATCTCCACCTCATGTGTGGCTTGGTAGAGTGTAATAAAAACCTGGCAAGAGACTAGCCCATACCCCTTAATCCACTATGTGGTTTGTCAGGTGAAGGGTAATAAGTAATGATGGTTTAGGGCAGTGGTAGTCAACCTTTTTCCACTTACCGCCCACTAATGCATCTTTCTTGATGGAAAAATTTCCTTACCGCCCACCAGTTTTCGCGCAAGCGCGGAATATTTTTTAGAAAGGAGGGTGTTTTAAAAAATACATAAATGAACGTACATTTATCTTTTTATTTCTACTTTATGCATGTTTATAATGTTTTTAACTTTATAAAGTTTAATGAGGAAGCAATAAAGTAAATTGAGCTTACCTTTACTAGTGATTAATGAGATCCTTGAGGTTGATGCTGCGAGACTAAATATTTGATATCTGGTTCGATTTTCATAAGGAACAAACGAAGGTCTCCTCTTTCAGTGATAATCGGAAGATTTCTTTGTTTGCTCATAAAATGATTTCTCATCTGTGCGTCAGCTCCCCTCCTCTCCCTCCTCAATTCCCCTTCCCACCTTTTTCCCCTTTTTTCTATTTTTTAACCTTCCTTATAGCAATGCCCAGTAGGAAGGCTGAGCTAGGTAGCCCACTTACTATTATTAGTCAACAACAATTCTCTCCTTTTCCTTTTCTTTCCTTCTCCTTTTTTACAAGTACTCTACTCCTTCTTTCCTCTATACTAGAAGTACTCTACTCCTTCTTTCCCCTATACTAGAAGTACTCTACTCCTTCTTTCCCCTATACTAGAAGTACTCTACTCCTTCTTTCTCCTATTCTACAAGTACTCTGCACCTTCTTTCTTCTATTCTACAAGTACTCTGCACCTTCTTTCTTCTATTCTACAAGTACTCTGCTCACAGACAAACACATACACACACACACACTCACATTGAAACACATACACACAAATATACACATACTCACACATGCACTTACAGACACTCACACATACACAGACAGACCCACAGACACACACACACTTACTGACACACACACATACACTTACAGACACACACACATACACTTACAGACACAGACACACACACACACACACACATACACTTACAGACACACACACACATACACTTAGAGACAAACACATATACACACAAATTATTAATATTAAATATCCACCCAGCCTCCCTACCTGGAGAGCTGGTGTGGATCTGTCCCTGGGGTCCAGTGGGGCTTCACTTAGGCGGGCGGCTAATCAGACGCAGCGAGGGAGCTCTAACCTCTCTGCTCTGCTCCCTCGCGGACTGTCTACGGATGCCGGGAGCCGGAATATGACATCATATTCCGGCTCCCGCGGCATCAGCAAACATCGCGCGAGGGAGCAGAGCAGAGAGGTTAGAGCTCCCTCGCCGCGACTGATTAGAACTCTGCCATGCCGGGGGGTCCAGAAGGTGGCCTGGCAGGAGGGAGCGCTTCCTCCTGCCGGTCACTGAAGACTTGCGCATGCAGAGCCGCTCGCGCCCGCCCAAAAGGAGAAATCCTCTTAAAAAGAGGATTTAGCCTCAGAAATCCCTACCGCCCACCTGGAATCCTAAAACGCCCACTAGTGGGCGGTAGGGACCAGGTTGACGACCCATGGTTTAGGGGGTCTTCTTGGGTTGGCTTATCCCCTTGTCCAAGTTGCCTTAAGCTTTCTGGATCTAATACCGGCCCCTTCAGTCTCCCTCCCAATAGAGGACATAGGCCATACCTCTCCTCTTCATAAAACTTCTTCATGATTGGAAGGTTAATAGGCTGAGTTGCTGATATAACTTGATGTCCAACAGCCAATGACTCTCCTCTTTCCTTAAGAGGAAAGGGGGCAGACAATAAAAGGACAACGATTGGCTGTCGAGTGAAATCATATCAGTAATTCTGCTCACACTAATCTTTCACTGGCTGAGCTGAGTATGTACTCAGGGTATATCTAATCACAAAGTTGCTTTGTGAAAAGTGGAGACATGCCTACCTAGCAAAGCTGCATAGATTTGAATGCGGAGAAACAAACATCATGAATATGAGGCCAAAACCTATCAACACTTAACTTCTTTTGTTGACTGTAGTCAACAATTCTTCTTTAATAATAAAGAATTATTTTTCTAATAATAATAACACTACTTCTGACAGTAATTCCTTCATCACACCCACCTGGACATTGCCAGCTCCGACGCCCCAGTCTAGATGCACTTGTGCGGTAGGAATCCGATACACCACCCCCCCTGCCACTCTCACAGCTATAGATTTCCCTGGTCTTTCAGAGTTATCAATAAGATGCCGTTGAACTAGGGTGATTGTAGCACCACTGTCCCTTAGGCCCCGGGCAGTCTTCCCGTTGACCATCACCAACTGACAATGATGTTTCCGATCGTCAGTTATGGTAGATTGGACTAGGAGAGCTTCATATAGTGTGCCCAAGGGTTCCTCCCGACTCAGCTCCTTGGCGTCCCAGGCAGAGGGTACCGGGTAGTCCACACAATGGGCTGCGGCCCGGGGGTTGAGGGAATTCTGGGCTAGTCCAATTGGACCTGGGGGTTTCCAACAGGCAATTGTTGCGTAGATGTCGCAGTTGGTTACATCGGAAGCAGCGGGGCTCATTGCCAGCCTGACGTGGGTAGCGTTGGTTGGAAGCTTCCGGTCGGCTAGGGGGCTGATACCTGGTTGCTGTTGGTGGTGATGGTACTACAGGTCGAGGTGGTTGGACCCATGGGATGACGTGTGCTCTCACACGAGTATCAGCGTACTTATCTGCGAGCTTGGCGGCCTCCGGTAAGGAGAGGGGTCTGCGGTCTCTTACCCAGTCTTTGACATGTGTCTAGATGTGGTCGTAGAATTGCTCTAGGAGTATTAGCTGTAAGATGTCATCTGCGGTAGTGGCCTGGCTGCTGTTAACCCAATTGGAATCGGACAGCTGTAGCTGGCAGGCCCATTCTGCATAGGAATCTTTGTCCCTTTTGCGTGAGTCTCTGAACTTTTGGCGGTATTTCTCCGGGGTCACTGCGTACCGAGCCAGGAGTGCTTCTTTAACCCTTGCATAGCTGTGAATCTCCTGCTCTGGTACTGCCCGGAAGGCATCGGCGGCTTTGCCTGACAGTTTCCCAGCCAATATTGAAATCCACTCGTGTGCAGCCACTCTGTGAAGGTTACACTGTCGCTCAAAATCCGCTAGATAGCTATCAATCTCACAGTCATTCTCATTAAAGGCTTTAAAGGCACTGAAAGGAATCTTCCTTGTATCTACTGTGCTGTTCTTTCCGCTCAGGGAACTTGCTGCTGCACGCTGGGTTTCAGCCAGCCTCATCTGCAGCTCTATTTCTCTCTTTTGTTTCACCTAATCTGCTACAATGTTCATTACCTGCAGAAAAATGTCAGCCGTTGGGTTCGGACCGAACCATGCCAATCTCTCCTGAATCTCCCTGTTGGTCTGCGATTAATTTTCCCGAACCACCGGTGTCTCCATCTCCGAACGGCCGGTGTTGCTGCAACCAAGTTCTCCCGGTCTAGCTCCATTAATTCAGCAATGATGACCCGCTTGGTTTTGTTGCTGGCAATCCTTCCACGAACCTCCAACAGTTCCTTTAACGTGTTTCGTTTAAGCAGTGTGTACCAGCCTTCCATTCACTGTCCCCAGTGTCTGCTTGGATTGCTTGGTGCAAGAAAAAGGAAGATCCCACCGCTGCCAACCAGTTGTGAAGGTAGTAACTGGTATCACCATCTAGTATTCCTTTTCCCAATAGGAGAGTATCGCCTAAAATCCACAGGAATAAATATTGCTGGTATCGCCAAATAATCCACACGAGCCAAAGCTTAATGCTGGAACAAGACTGATTTACTGAAAGCAACAGGCATTCAATTTATACAGTACAAGCTCCTCCTCTGGGCCAGGCTACATAATTGAGTTTCAGCAACATACTAAACTCAATTATCTGCTTGCCAGAAACATTAACAATTTTCAACATTTTTGGAAATATACTTTCTACATGACATATGAATATAAAAACTCTGGGTAGCGGGGGATACTATATCCAAATTGCACGAAAATCCGTTAGGTAGTTTCCATGTTGCATCGTGTGGAAGTTTGACCGGCTCGCCATGCGGTTGTATCCAATTTAGAGTTCCATGAAATTGGTAGCAAGACCTGGTCTCCGTTGGTGCAGAATTACACGAAAACCACCATAGTTATACTGCATCTGGTTACATGAGAATGCTCCCCTTGTTCGGTTGATTGGAACTCCCGAACGCCGGTCTGGTACTGCGAGTGGAAATAGGTCAGGCGGGACTTCCATAAAGACAGTGTGTTCGTGTGAGTGTCATGCCGAAAAAAGTTTCAGGCACTCCACGAGTAAGTCCTGCTGGCCGCATTTGGGAGATTTAAGATGGCCGCCATCCTTTGTTCTCGCCACGTGTTCGTATGCCGAATGGCGGCCACCTAGGAGCACTCAATTACTTTGCAGTTTTCATGTGGTTTCTTGGCGTTCTAAGTTCTGATTGCTACCCAGGGTGGTCTCCGTTCGGTAGAACGAATAATTTCCCGAACACATAAATAAAACGAATATTTCAAAATCACTTAAATGGCAGGGAGAGGAAATAACCAAATGAACACAGGTGAATACAGGGAAATCCTTTACAATGGGATTTAATATTTAGTAGAACCAAAGTATCAGGATTTAGGAATACGATTTAGAGCTAAACCTGTTAGAAGATTGTTTACCAAACTGAGAATGTTGAGAAATGAAAAAAGAATTACACGTTTTAGAACTAAGAAACAAAATTGGAGCTAATTACAATTACACAATTTTGGCTTAAAATCTGGCCATTGTGAGGGCTGTCTCTGAAAGTTTCTCAGAATGAAAGGACACTTTACTCACCAAAAACAAGAACAAAAATCCCTATTTAGCAGATATACCCTCAATAAAAACATGATGGCGTGTAATCATGCATTTGTTTCACTAAAGGTCAAGTGAACAGCAAAATCTGTATATCTCTTGTCTGCAGTCTTTGCAGGTCCTCCCATACTTCTCCAGCCCACACTTTATGTGGCTGTCCAATCACAGACTTCCTATTGCAGCTCAATGAGAAGTCTTTACAAGACAGGTGATCAGAGCAATTGCTGCCTCTTGAATTCAGCTCCACCAAGCTAACAAAACCAGGAAGTAACAGGACTTGTTGTCTGCTTCACAGCCATGGGAGCATAACAAGGCTAATTTATAAAAGTGTAATTTGCTATTGAAATATCTTTTTGTGGATGTGTATTTGCCTTTATTTGCTAGACAGACATATATATATATATATATATATATATATATATATATATATATATATAATTATTTTATTGTTAGTTTTACTAAAACAATACAAAACACAATCACAATAATGTGATTAGTGTCAAATGGACATTACGCATCAACAACAAAGAATACATGCCCATGTAGAATGATTAATGTACAAGCTTTTTTTTTTTTTAAATATATATATTTTAATTGTTTTATTGTTGGTGTATACTTCCAAAACAATTTAAAACAAAACACAATACTAGGCAGATTCTCTTTAGTATTAACCTAGCTTTTTATTAAGCATGTATACTGTTAGTATAGAGTACATAATTAATGTCCTTCTCTGTTAGGGTTGTATGGGGAGGAAAAATAAAATACCAACTAATTTAAGGGATATCATTGAATTAGGACAGATACATTATTTCCTCCACCAAACATTTTTGTCTGGCAAGGTGCGGAGTTAAATCCCCCAGCTGGAAATCATAAACACAATACAAAGCAAGCCAAAGACAGCAAAAAGAAGGTTACTTTAAATATCAAAATGCTTTGCATTGGAAATGTTTACCAAAGTCACTGGCTAGTTTTTCCGTCTTAGAGAGCATCTTCCACAGCTGTATATGATACAGATTTGTGTAATTTATATTTATGACTGCCAAGAAAATATAATTAGCATTAAACATATAAAATTGAAAAGTCGTATAGGAAAAAAATGCATTTTCATAACCGCAGCAAGGATGATTTTTACAATACTTGCATGCACAGCTAAGCTTTTAAATGATAATTAGACTCTATTATTTTACCTCTAAATGATGTGATTTTTTTTCTTAGTTTGTCTTTCTTTTCAAATATACTTTTATATATATATATATTCAAATATTCTTTTCAAATATAATAGACGATGATGTGTCTCAAAAGTAATGAGTAATGTAGTGAGTAATGTATTCCATAAAATGTATTTTTTAAACGTTAAGAAAAATTAAGAGATTTTTTTGCAAATGGTTTTAACTTCTTCCATTTTTCTAATCTCATAACATAAGATGATTTTATTTGACTATTTAAAAAAATATTTTATTACATTTTTTTTAATGTATTTTTATCTAACAAAATGTCAACGTATTATTAAATTTTTTTATTGCAATTAAATATATCTCATTAGAGTTTATGTTTATGGAATTTATTTAGGCGGTATCTTTCTTGTGTACTACAACAATGGTCTTTCTGTGCATAAAACGGCATGCAGCATTAAAGGGGAATATAACATTTTTTATGTTGTAGATGGGAATGATCTATCTAGGAATGTCCAAAATTCTTACTCCTTCCTGCTTACATTACAAAAATCATATTCACAGAACACTTGTACCACGAGTGGGTAACTACAATTGTTTCCTTCTTAATCAAGATATTGAGCCAGTTTCCCCTGGGAATAGCGGTGCCGGTTAGGGTGGCTATCCCTTTAAATAAACTGTGTGGTGGTCCCCAAAATAAGCAAAACAGTAAGTTAAGTTAAAAGTAACAAATAATGTGGAAAATAAGTGCTTCTGACCTTGGAAACAAGTTCCTAAAAAAAAAAAAAAATCAGCTAGATTTACTATTTTGTGGTGAAACCAGTGTTGTTGCTAAAATGAGTTATGCTTTGACCTCAGTAACAAGATCCATTAAATTATTTACTATCACAGTTCGCAGGCTGCTTTTCTAAGAACTCAACTTATTAGTACAACTAGTTTCCCAGTGTAAGTGCAAATGTTTCACTATGCTGAAAAAATAACTGCTATAACCTATGCAATTATAGCTGTAAATAGCAATGCTTTGTCGCTGTTTGTAGATATAAAAATGGTAAAAAAAATCAAATAAATACTTGCAAGCCTTTTGATCAATCATGTACAGAACACTAGGCCGTTAAATTAACTTTTTCAGTGATGTAGTGGAGATCAGTGCAATGTTTGGGTCTATGTGTAGCCATCATAGTTAATTAGCATTGCATTGTTGGTCTAGGGAAGCCTAATGCCTGGTCTCACTAGGCATAGGATTTATGGGCATTTTTTCCACCCTTGGAACTGCAACACCAGTTAGTAAACAGAAATAGCATTTCCCAAAGTTTCTTATTCAGCCAGTTTGCTTCATTTGAAATTTTTTACTATTTGTCTTTTACACCAATTCTAAAAGATAATTTTTATGTAACACTGATTTTCTGGAGACTTGGGGCTAATTATGAAAAGTTATAAAATCATACCTAGGCTTTTCAGGAGCCCACAAAAGAAATCCAGTGTAGGTGAGCCGCACCACTCGGAATGCCCCTGTAGCCATGTCAGAAGTCTCAAATCTGTATTTAACTTCCATCCAACTAGTCTTAATGGTCTGGATTATTTTTTTATTCTTATTGGCTTGACATTTGGTTTGTTTCTTTAGGTTTGTTTACAGCAATTTTCAACAATTATAATATTACGGGATTTACTATTTGCTGAGTGTCATTCTGTTCAATTTGTCCTTACATCCCTACAGTGGTCGTTTTTTTACATTTTTATTTCCCATCCCTCCCTAAGTCCACCCTCCAGTCAATCCCCTCCCCTCACTGGCTTAGACTGTGCGCATGGACTATGAGCCAGGATAATGGTCAAATCAAATGATGATGAAAAAGATTAACAATACATGGTGTGTTATAACACCATTTAAAAAAGTGACACGCTGCTTTATTGCACTCACAAGATATGAGGTATATTATTGCCTTGAGGGTATCTCCCTGGCTGGTGGTGGGGAGCCAAAGGGACCTTCTCCCTCTTATTGGTAGCGCACTCCAGGAACTGAAAAAGTCAGGAAGCCAGGTAAGTATGAAACCATTTATTTAGGACAATAAACAGTTACAAATATATGAGAATTTTAAAACAAATTATAATAGGACCTGTCCTTCGCATTTCGCTTTTATATTAGAAATTCCTCAGGGACCTCCATCAAAGAAAAACTATCAAAGTAAACAAAACAAAGAACCACTTTTGCTGGTAATAGTATACAATGACAACATAGGAAGCTAGCATCAGTTTGGGGCAATTATTAATTTGTTCGCTCACACAAGCATTGAGTAGATCTTTCAAATTCCCGACCACGGAGAAGTGACTGTTCCTCTTTAAATGACTTTTAGCTTAGAGCGTGTGCATGTAGATGTCAGTTAGTTAGTGATTATCATCTAAACAACAAACTTTGGTTCATTATTTGTACATGAGCATCGGTCCATTTTTCTTTTGCCGAAGCTCGTCAGTAGAGAGGATGTAGGTATTGATGTAGGTACTAAATGCATGCTTTGTGATTTCTACAATAAACAAATGCATGTCCGTAAGGCAACCAAATGAATCTTTCAACTAAAGAGCTTGTACTTTAACTATGATCAATAAAATACATTTGGGCTGTATTCCAATGTTAAACAAAGGACGAGAATCATTTTATTTCCAAAAACACTGATTTAATCCACTAGTTGACTGCCTAAAGCAGTTGAAGACAAAGTATGGAAATTGAAAGTAATTTTTTTTAGAAAGCACCATATTGACAGATATAGATAAGGGTATTTTGTACATATTTTGAATTCCTGTAGATATACACATTAAAAAAAAAGTACAAAAAAAGAGTAAAAAAACAACTCTATTGTATATTTTTGAAACACAAAATAACTTTTTTTTTTTTTTTTTTTACAAATAGACTCCATATCTTGCCTGTTGTACATAGCAGCAGTAGTTCAATCTGAAAACAGCATTGGATCAGCCTAATGGTGCATGACATATGTATGTAATGGGATAAAGGGATAATCAGATCTAACACATAATGACTGCCATGATTTAATATACAATAAATGTTGATAGGGATGTCATTGCAATAGCTCCAAAAAGCCACAGCCCTTATTTGTACTAACAGAAAGTAAGCAACTTGGGTTTTATCAAATTGCTAAAAAATAAAATAAAGACTTCTGTGCACCTCTCTTAAAGTTATTAAATAATGCTATTTCGCTATATGGTATTTGACAATATCAGCATTAATTAACTTTTTCATTCATAAAATTAGACTTCTATACAGCAAAAAAAAATTTCAGTGAAGCATTTTGTCCACAAATAACAAACAAAAATTGGGATGGCAGAATTTTGTCCATGTGGCAGTTTGGTTCATCAGAATTTTGTTGACCAAAATATTTTAGAAATAATTTGGATAAGCCAAAACAGCCACAAAAAAAAAAGCGGGGAAAAGGTGCCTATTATGTGCTTTAATGCAATAATGGCTAAATGGCTTGACTACTGAGTTGGCTAAATTAGATTAATATATCACTGGATTGACATTCACATGAATACCAGGACCCAAGGTTTCACATCAAAACATTGCCCAGATCATAACACTGCCTCTGCTGGCCTTCTTCCTATAGTGCAAGGAAGGGAAGTGATGTTACCCACTTCGCTCTCATTCCACACACAGTATCGCTCTAGGAGACTGAGAAAGAGATCTGGCAGGGAAAACACAAGCTGTCAGGTCTCGCTCTATATGAGAAAAGCCGACTGGATTAAAGTCAGATAAGTTTGTGGGGGTGGAGGGGCACACATGGTGGCAAGGCATGAGCTCTTTGCCTCCAATTTGTATGTGAATACCTTAAAATTAAAGCTGAGGGACTACACTTTAAGCCCATATTCATTATTTAACTGTAACTTGAATGTATTTTGGTAAACAGCCAAAATAACAAAACTTGTGTCAATATACAAATATTTCCAGACTTAACTGCGGTGGTGTACTAAGGGGGAGTGTGGGGGGAGGGAGTGCGGTCCTCCCCTGGTTCCACTCAGTATGGGGGTGCAACACTCTCTACCTTCTGCTGGTACAAACATTATTTCTCCCTCATGGCTCCAGTCCTCCTGTGTTCTGAAGCACACTAAGCAGCAGAGAGGTTATTGTGGAGTGTACCAGCACGGGGATCAGAGCCAGGCTTCTCCCCCGCAGCCACTCTAAACATGCAGGGGATCAGAGTCAGCCTGTCTAGATCCCCTGCACCTGCTGCACTGCCTGACCCTAGAAATGAGCTGGTTGGAGGCTGAAAGAGCTGATACAGCCCCTCCTGCTCCTACCACCCCTGAAAGGTGGGCAATTATTATTCACACTGTAACATCCCCCCTCCTCATAGCTATATAATACCCTTCTTGCCATTATACTCACACCCTCCCTGCCCTATACCCTAACCCTCTCTGCCTTTATACCAACACCCTCCCTGCCATTATACCCTCACCTCCCTGCCCTATACCCTCACCCTCCCTGCCTTTATACCAACACTTTCCGTGCCATTATACCCTCACCCTCCCTACCCTATACCCTCACCCTCCCTGCCTTTATACCAACACCCACCCTGCCATTATTCCCACACAATCCTTGCCCTATCCCCTTACCATCCTTGCCTTTATACCAACATCTTCCCTGCCATTATACCAGATTACAATAATACCCTCCCCTGCTATATATACACCCCCCTTGTCATAATATTCTGCCAGCCATAAATCCATCACCTGGTCATAATTTTCACCCTGGCATGTATGTCTGTATTTGTGTGTATATTTATACACACACACACACACACACACACACACACACACACACACAACAACAGATGTGCACACACAGACATATGTCTGTGTGTGTATATAAATGTGCATGTGTTTAGTAGATAGCTCCCTAATTTGGTGTCCTTAAATATGTCAATCACACATAAGGATAACAAATAAGGGTGTTATCTACTAAACAACTAAAATATTAAAATGTAGAAAAGGGCTTTCTAAATTTTGATCGTTTATCTGTTTAGTAGATAATTCCCTAAATTGGTGCCCTTATGTGAGATTCCATATGTAAAGATACCA
>OW240913.1:264786954-264844680 GCA_933207985.1 Pelobates cultripes
CACACTGCCCCCCATACACACACACACTGCCCCCCATACACACACACTGCAACTGTTACACACACATACTGTCCCACACATACACTGCCGCCCTCACTCACATACTACAACCTTCACACACACCCTGCACCCTTTACACATTGCACCACTCACACACACCACTGCTCCTATGCCCTACTACAGCCCCATTTCCCAGCAGATCTCAGGTAAGTTGTCAAACTGTTCTTAAACAGTTTGACTACTTACTGTGGGAGGGGGTCCCGGCACTATTGACACCATAACCACTACACTGAGCTGTATTGGTTATTGTGTCTGGATTATTTCTTTAAATAATCTACAAGTGCCCCTCCCGAGATCAGGCTCTGGATCCGCCACTGTCACACACAGCGCTCTCACACCCATCACACACAGCACTCTCACACCCATCACACGCAGCACTCTCTCACACAGCACTCTCTCACACCCAGCAAACACAGCACTCTCTCACACACAGCACACACAGCACTCTCTCACACCCATCACACACAGCACTCTCTCACACAGCACACACAGCACTCTCACACCCATCACACACAGCACTGTCTCACACGCATCACACACAGCACTGTCTCACACCCATCACACGCAGCACTCTCTCACACAGCACTCTCTCATACCCATCACACAGAGCACTCTCTCACACCCATCACACACAGCACTCTCACACCCATCACACACAGCACTCTCTCACACCCATCACACACAGCACTCTCTAACACAGCACTCTCTCACACCCAGCACTCTCTCACACCCAGCACACACAGCACTCTCTCACACACAGCACTCTCTCACACAGCACTTTCACCCAGCACACACAGCACTCTCTCACACACAGCACTCTCTCACACCCATCACACACAGCACTCTCTCACACAGCACTCTCACACCATCACACACAGCACTCTCTCACACCCAGCACACACAGCACTCTCTCACACAGCACTCTCACACAGCACTCTCACCCAGCACACACAGCACTCTCTCACACACAGCACTCTCTCACACCCATCACACACAGCACTCTCTCACAACCATCACACACAGCACTCTCTCACACCCATCACACACAGCACTCTCTCACACCCAGCACTCTCTCACACACAGCACTCTCTCACACACAGCACACACATCACACACCGCACCCTCACACACATACTGCACCCCTCACATACACACAGAACCCCCCCAACACACTGCACCACACACACACAATACTTCCAAATATATATATATATACACACATATACACATACACACTAGATTCCTTGTAAGCAAACACATACTACACCCCTAAACACACACTACATCACCTATACACACACACACACACACACTACAGCCTGAATGCACACACTTGCTATATCCCCTATACACACATTCTCTACAGCCCCTAGCCACATATGCATTACATTACACCACAAACACAACATGACTAACCTTATTACACAATACCACACCACAATCAGCTCACTCTACAGACACGCAATACCACAAGCAGGCTCCAAACACATGCACAATACTCTTTCCAGGCATTTTTGTCTCCTGGTATCCCTTTATAGAGACACCAGAGACAAGTTGCAGGAAACACAGTGCAAGCATGTTACTAAATTTGCTTGCACTGTGCAGAACAAATACAGGGCTTTTTTCTCATGCTGGAGCTCTTCAGCAGAGCTCTGCGCATGGTCTGCCCTGGAAGAGCATTGAACCAACATGCTCACTTTGAGAGGGGGCGTGTTTGTCATTGGTGATGACAAAACACACCTCCTCTGCCCCGCCCCCTTCTTAGCGGGCCGCGGTGTGAAAAAATGCCCGGGCCGAATTTTTCTCCCAGTCCGGCCCTGGTGAGAGGGGTAATAGTGAGGGGGTGATGCTGAAGGTGGTAAGGGGGTGATGGGGGGGTGATGCTGAGGGTGGTGAGGGGTGATGGGGGGTGATGCTGAGGGTAGTGAGGGTAATAGTGAGGGGTAATGGAGGGTGGTGAGGGGGGTGATAGTGAGGGGTGATGCTGAGGGTGGTGAGGGGGTGATGCTGAGGTGGTGAGGGGGATGATAGTGAGCGGGATGCTGAGGGAGGGGGGTAATACTGAGGGTGTGAGAGGTGATAGTGAGGGGGGTGATGCTGAGGGTGGTGAGGGGGGTGATGCTGAGGGTGGTGAGGGGGTAATAGTGAGGAGGGTAATGCTGAGGGTGGTGAGGGGGGTAATAGTGCCCCCCATCCCTCACTTACCTAATCTGTAGGCTGCCTCTGTGCTGCTCCCCTGCAGTTTCAGTCATGAGCGAGAGGCAGGGATAAGCTGTAGCTTCCTGCCTTTCAACATTCACAGCTACTACTGGCCGGTGCCGGTATTGCAGTGTATTCTCACACAAACCAAAAATAGCAGCACAAGCTGTAAAATCAAGGGGGTGGGGGGGCAAGTGTCCCCTCTTGCCCCCCCCTGCAGATGCCCATGACTGTGGTATCTCCCCTATACGCACACTCAATTCTATATACATTAAAAAAAAATCAAGTCTTTTTTACATTTTAAGGTTGGGGGAGGGGTGCCAAAAACATACCCTCACAAAAACATCCTTTTCTTAATTCTATTCCCTAATTCTGTTGTCTGGAATTGCACTCCAAGTCATGAATGAAAATTAGCATTTTTTGGTTTCACCTAAATCGGTTCCCCTGAGATTCTGCCATGTGGTGGATTTTAAAACGTAATTTTGTCCAAGAACGGACCAGCCCAAATTCAGACAAATTGCTATTCAGTCTGATGCAAATTTTCAAGTCTAATAGAGGGGAATATGTTAAAGTTGCTTTTTTAGTGATATACTATCCCATACTCAAATAGAATTAAGCATAAGAGCTGGATGTAAGACGGCCCATTAAAACCTCGCAGCTTTGTTTTCTTCATTAATGTTTTTCATGGTTCATTCTTGACTGTGTGCGCAAATTAATGACTTGTATATTTTTTTTAACTATATAGGCAGTTGATAAAATCGATAGATTTTATTCTTGTTATCCTATGGGATCCTGGGCTTGCCTGCATCTTTTATTTAGAATGTATAGAATTTATAATCACACTGTATTTTGACTTATTCATATCGAAGTATTACCTATGTCATAATGCTTGTAATGTTTATTTGATTTATACTTTACTGTTTCTCTGGGCAGAGTAATCAATTTGTAAATATGTCCTTATATAACCATTGCAATTCGGGGGAATATGACTACTTTTATTTCATGGCAATGTTTAAATTTTATTCTAAAGTACTTTGTAGTCTAAAAAAAGGAGATCAATAATACGGCATCAGGACTTACAACATGTTCAGTTGCTGTGTTATTGTTTAGACTGGGAAACCGTGTGCAGAGTGAGTCATGCATATTATGGTAAAGTTCAGTAAAATTATGTGAAGGATGAGGATCAATATTGCCATGGAAACTGAAGCACAACCGCTTCAAAATTATTCAATAAATAAAAAAGTATTTAATTAGATAGGAATCTAGTGCCATCTACATGACATTAAGAAAGCATTTTATATTTGTGATTGTTTTAGATTTTGATTTTTTAAGCAGGCTCCCTTTTAAGGTGATGTGATATTGCTTATTCTTTATGATGCTATCAGCTTACACTCATTGTGGCAGGTCTCGGGATTTTTGAAAAGTATTAGAAAAGTTTGCATTGAACAGAATTCCAAAATGTAATCTACCCTTTTTTTGTAATTAATGTTGTTACTGACGTTTTTCCAAATACAACAAAGGTACTCACAAAGATACGCAAAAGTTACATGTATGAACATAGCCAGGAGGACACAAAAGGGAACAATATTAAACAAAGAACCGAACCAAGTTCCAAAAATATGAAAAAGCTGAACATTCCCCCTTCAGTAGGGGTGTAAATTAAAACAAGGCAAAGAAAGAAGGAGTAAGGAATTACAAGGGAATGTAAGCAGATAATAAGCCAAGGCCAGGTGAGCGGGAAATGGATCCTTCCTTACCATCTTTACTTTTTCTAAAAGGTAGTTTTACACATTTAAGATTTTTTTTCTCAACATTATAGAAATTTCATATTGTGGTTAGAAAGAGATAATAAGTGTTAGAATGTTGTTTTCGTTGGTTCATAAGGATAAAAGTAATCTAAAACCAACAGTTATATATCTGCTGCCACCTAATTTTGCTGAAACTGCAGGTGCCAAATCTGGCAAATCTGCTTTCTGTAGCAGTATGTCTTCTTCCCAAGGTCTGCCACTAGTTAACATCGTCCGTCACTCTGAGAACATCATATTATGGAGTTGTACACCAGATCTTTGATAACAGAACAAGGTAGCAACAGAGGACTGAAATGTTCTGGCATTAAGTATTTGTCAATCTTTCCAACTTGACTACCATGACGGTTAGATGGGATGTTACATTGTACCACATATTGCTGGTGTGAAACAGCAAGGGTTACATGTAGGTGTTAGAGTGGAATCCACCAGACAGATGACTTTTATGTACAAAATGTTTCCATTGAAAAACTTGAAAGACTGGATCATTCGAGAATAATATAATAAAGGCTTTAAAGAGGCTTTAACGCTATACTTATTAAAAATGAGAAAAGAATTTACAACTACCACCACTGAAGAGGGGATACATCTATCAGCAAGGAATCAAAGTTGCATTCTGCATGTGCACAATGAAAACATTGTTCTGTTTCGTTTCATTTTGATCTTTATACAAGCCAAATTTCATCTGGAAATGTTGTTAAGTATACTTGGAATAAGGTGGAACAGGAAGCTTGAAGTCGGGGAAACGTAGCATCACATCTTTGCTCTCCCTGTTAGTGTACTGATAGACCGTGCTGATTCCCAAAACTCTGGTTCCCATTTGACCACGTTTTCATACAAAATATGAGTGGTGGCCTGAGCCTATTTTTTCACTCTACTTTGTTCCTGACTTGAAGTAAGAAGAAAATATTGATGCTCATCTGTTGTAGTACTCACTGTAGTTCTTCTTCACTGGACCTGCTCCTGCTCCGAAAGACATGCATCCAAATTCATAAGGATTATTTAGAACACCTTATTGAAGGTATACTGTAAAGAATGAGAGGTCACCAAGTATGGTTTATGTTCTAGAATCAGATATAGAGATTCCTTTAAAAGAACGTTGCTGGATAATAGATTATCCTGTACTTGAAAAATACAGTGATGCAGAAATTTTTTTCAGTCTATCATTGAAGTAAACCTGGCACCACCCAAAGTACTGTGAATAAGGAGTGAACGTTTGGGTTTCATTTTTGATTAAGTGAAGTGGACTCAATTTATGGAAGATCTGCAGAGATGCAGAGAGATAGAATGGAATTCATCTGCAAGATGCACTGAAACAATTATAAAGATAAATGGAGGTAAATGGACCAAATGTATGGTTTTGCCTAATATGCATATACCAAATTCAGATTTTTATTCACAGATCAAGTGAAAAGTGAGCATTAGAGGGATAAGCTGGAATAAATATAATATACTGTATATAAATATAGATTTTTTATTTATTTTTTTACTCCTCCTGGTTTTCTTGCTTAAACTGCTTACTGTTCAATCTTGGAGCAGATAAAGGTGGACATTTATGTTCAAATGTTTTTACAAGATGTTTTGTGACAAAAAATGTTTTCCGATATCTGTGGTTTCAGTTAATGGACTAAAATTTCCTTTAGCTGTTAATCAAAAATGTGCTCAAAACTTTTATCTAAGCACGAAAAATGTTCTTGCACCTGGTTTTTACTAATTGTTAGGTGAATGCCCTAAAATAGATTGTTGCAACAAGGCCAAACTCTTTGATTACTGTTTCATACACTTCAATGTCGTCATCTCGTAGAAGGGGGTGGACCAGTGACACACATTTTTTTTTTTTTTTTTTACTAATGTGAGAATTATGGGGAACTGGCAAAGGCATAGGAAATTTGATTCTAAATAGCCAACATAGAAAAATACCTAAGCCAGGGAGATTTTTCAATTCTGCGATTGTGGCCTAAGGTTTGCCATTACCTTTTCAATTGTGCACAATTCTTTGCTTAGTGAAAAAAGTCTAATGCACATTATCATCTACTCTTAATATAGCTCACCACAAACCTTGCGGACATTGCATTTTTTTTTAATTATCGAAACCTGTAAACAAGTATACTATATTAAAATTAATATTTCATATACATGCTTACTGCAAATTATGAATCTATTTCTATGACGTTGAAAATAGGGACCACATTTTTACAATAATTTACATTTAAGAAATCTTCTGGTGTATGAAATAACAAAGATAATGTAATTGTATACTAAGCATAAGCAACAGGTGTTCTGTTAAACAGCTAAGAATTACAGATACATGTCTTTCTCTTCTTTCACAGACCTTTTAATGAATTTCTCTCTTATAATAAAATCACTATAAGAATCATGCATTAACTAATCATAGCTGTATACGTGTTAACTAAATAAATGAGTTAATAAAAATCCAGTTTCTCTCAGCATGTCAATTAGCCTGGTGATAATCTAGCTGTAATAAAAGGCATAACCATGTGAACTACAATAAGCAAGTCTTGATTTAACATGAAGGGCTAAAAATACATCTGTCTCACAGTGAAAAAAAAAAAAGAAAAAGAACCAGCCACAATAATAGTACTGTAGCTGAGAAAACAAAGACCACTCATTTGACTGTTTTGTGAATATTGCATAAGATCGAAGTCCCCACATGGGCAGCTGTGATTTCAATGCATCCCAGTGACCTAGATTCTGCTGCTGATTACTAACTGCTTTGGTCTGTGCTGCCATCCTTAAAATGGACATGATTTTATCTTCTTTGACTCTACACACTATTCTCACCCAAACTGACGAGTGGATTGCAACTGGGAAACAACAAAAAGCAAACACATTAGTTTTAACAAATTCCCATACTAAGTTTGCCGCTTTCACTGTGTTTACTCAATATAAGAAAAGAACAATTTGCTTTTTTTTTTGGAGGTGAAGTAGCTGGATGGTTTTAGTTGCGGCTATCATATTGCACAATGCCACTGTCACATATTTTTAGCACAGATTGGTCAACAGCTTTTCAACTTTACAAGGTCAGTAGGATGACTATCATTACAATGATAACATAGAGGCCATTGACTTGCTTGAAAATGAGCATAAGCTCAAGCGCTAAATGTATCTTCCTTGGTTAAAGAGTGCGTGTAAGCACCCAAACCATTTTAGCTTACTTAAGTGGTAATGGTGCAAGGGCTCTATTCCTGGTGTCTTACCAGTTAAATCCATTACATTTTTCATAAAAAAACACCTTTTTATTTTTTGTGTGTAGGGCTGCATGACTCCTTCCAGCACCATCAGACAGGTAGTTGGAATACTCCTACACAGCTAAATGTAGCTATATATTTATATATATTCAGGAATCGCAGAGTGCCGCCGGGCAGGGTGTCACGGATTGGCTAGAGCTTTAAGCTGATGCTCTAAGCCAATCGATAGCTCCCCATTCGTAAAAACAATTTACATTCAAGAACAGTTCAGGTGAGAAAACACCAGTGACCTCTGAGTACAATAACAACTTGATTTAGATGACGTTGTTCTGGAACTTATACAGTTCCTTTACATTTGAAACACACTTTTATTTCTTGACAATGCTGTCTTTGAAGGAACACTTTAGGGTCATAAACATGTACATAAACATGTATTCCTGACCCTATAGTGTTAAACTCACCATCTAGCCCCCATAGTTCCCCCTTGCCTTCCTAAATATAGTAAAATCTTACTTGTTTTCAAGTCTGCAGCTGCAGTCTGCTGAAATCATTAGAAGTAGTAGTCTGAGCCAATCAAAATGCTTCCCCATAGGATTGGTTGAGACTGTCAAGGAGGCAGATCAGGGGCTGAGCCAGCACAAGTCAAACAAAGCCCCAATGTATCTATATGAGGAAAGTTCAGTGTCTGCATGCAGAGGGTGGAGACACTGGATGGCAGCACTGTATTGTGTGCAGCACTGCCCCAGGAGGCACCTCTAAAAGCCACCTGAGGAGTGACCAGTGGAGTTATCACTAGGCGGTAATGTAAACAAGGCATTTTCTCTGAAAAGACAGTGGTTACTGCAAAAAGCCTGAAAGGAATAATTATTATTATACTCACAGAACAAATACAATAAGCTGTAGTTGTTCTGGTGACTATAGTGTCCCTTTAATGAATAACCCTCAAAGAATTTAATTTTTTTTTTTTATATACAATACCAACTACACCCATTAAAGCAGGGTAAAGGACTTTTTCTATTTTTTTAATCAACAGAATGCTTGAAGATTATCCACCAATTGTTTTTTCAGAATGAATGTGCCACATTTGACTTTACTAAATCTGCAACTTGCCAATGCAGTCACAATTCTGTCATTTAATAGCGCCCCATTCAACAATAGTGTATATTTAAGGACAGTTTGACCTCTTCAGATAAGAAAGGGCCAGTGAAGATTATTCACCAGTAGTTTTTTTTTTTTCAGTTGAATGAGCCTCATTTGACTTTAGAAAATTTGACTTTAGTAAATAGCTCTGGCCGTTTTTTTCACACAGTGAGAACTTCTGGAAATTCAAAGTTAATCAAAACTAACTTTTTTAAATGTAGGCCAAAATGGCAGAATTAGAAAACAATTCCAGGTTAATTTTGTTTTCAATTTTTCTATTTTGGCGTTAAATTTGAAGTTTACTTTGAATTCCTGGCAATTCTTATTTCAGTGAATAAACCCGATAGCATATATAATCTTTAGTTACATAGGTAGATGTGTGAATTGCTTATCATTTGATAGAGTAAACAGAAACAAACAAGGCAATAGATATACAAAGTTATGACTTTCCATTATTTTTTTTTAAACGTAGGCAACTGCAGAAATTAAAATTATATGGAAAACAAATACGTGTAGACCTGTTAAGAAAAAGTACACTCCATTATCTTGAAAATATACTTTTATGATCCATAGACCGACTATATATGTTTCAATGTATATATGCATTTCTGATCAATTATATTTACTAGCAAATCAGTAGATTCAGCAATGCTATACATTATATAAGTTATGGTCAAACAGGCATTTGAGGACGAGATGGTTAAGGAGAGACACTTGCTAATACTAACACAATGTTTCAGATTTTTGCCAAGTTATATATGTGTATTTATATAGAAAAACTGAAAATTACCGCACTCCAAGGACTTAATATTGGTAACTTTTAATTTAAATCTGTAAAAAATATTGATGTTTCAGCCCCAATACATAAGCTTTCATCAGGATGGCAATAAAATATATATTTATATATGTGTGTGTATTTAGGCATTTATGTGTGTAGCCATGTGTTTATATATGTGGTATAACCTAAATTACTTAACTTAGGCAAAATAACAAAATCATGTCTATTTTGCCTGCCTCTTCTGATTTTGGATGTTCTTTTTTTTAAACTGCACATGGATATGCTGTATGGGTTTTATTTTAATTTTTTTAAACAAAAGGACTTTATACTCCTCCGGCACTATGTATGTGGAACATTTGTGAAAAAATCCTTTCAATGGATTTTTCTGTAGGTGTGATGAAAATATATTTTTACAAGTTTTATGCGCTGGATATACTAAATGTAAGATTTGGCAGATATCTGGGAACTGTTATTGGGACCATTAATTAACTATGCCTGCATTCCCTGCGAACGGGTTTTAAAGAATCCAAATTCAACATTTAGCTTAGAACAGGCATTCAAACATAACTGTGGCAATAAACAGTATAGTAACGTTGGTTACATATTATGGATACATATCTCTGTGAATCTAACACGTGCTTTCTGTTGGAAAAGAGAACTATTACAAAGGCATGTTTAAGGGGTTAAAGTTATTATTCAAACCACTTGTTTTATTATTAAGAACCCGATGATTTACTATTATCGTTTTTTTTCTGTAGAGCTAAATTATTTTCAAGCAGCTTGGGTCCATGTGTACAAATACTCAATATTACGGACAAATTTGCTAATTAAAACAAACTACTGATATATCTTGTGAGTCAAACACAGGTATTGTAAGAAAAGAGAAGAATTAGAAAGATATTTCCAAGTTATTTTTTAACCCATTTGTTATATTGATAACCTCATGATTTACCATCAGTCTTTCTTTAGAGTTGAACTATTTTTAAACAGCTTGGGTCCATATGAACAAATACTCAGGTAATGGCAAACACTCGGAGGATGAAAGTTTTCTTTTGCTTGAATGGCTCCGAACCATGAGATCTAGACATGACCGGGGCTCAATTCAATGTATGTCATTGTCTTGATGAAACAGAGCCGATATTCCTCTGAGAAAACAGTTTTGCGGACTCAGCTAAACCGAATAAAATGACTAAAGCTAGCTATGACTCTATCAGTTATTTATCATCAGGCCATAAAACAGACATATTTACAGTATAAAGACAGGTATTTAGTCAGTGGAACTTATTTGTTAACAATGTATTAAATAAAATGTAATGTATAAAAAAAAAAGTTTTAGTTCGCTTTGCCAATACATACAGAATAATCATTGAGTATATGATTCTACTCAAAAGAATTGTTTCTTATTTTTTTTATTTATTTTCTTACATTTTTTAGTTTTAGCATGTTTGACAGCTTGGCAAAGTTATTTGATTTTCTGTTCCTTTCTAATTAAATAGATTTCCTTCTATGTAATGCTAATATGAAATAATAAAGATCTTGTCAATGTTTATTCATTTTGTCATGTTTTATGCGATATC
Organism: Pelobates cultripes; assembly: GCA_933207985.1. NCBI lineage: Eukaryota > Metazoa > Chordata > Amphibia > Anura > Pelobatidae > Pelobates > Pelobates cultripes. The sequence goes on from OW240913.1 coordinate 264,797,723, forward strand.
AATAAATTTCAAACTGCTGAAAAATAATTCCTCTTCTCCATAGTTTAATAGCTCATTAATCATTTTATATTCAGAGTTATAATTGCAGATGAGTGTTGGAATTAAAAGAAGCTTTGAATATTTTTTATAAATAGTAGTAATCTTACAAACGTAAAACATTTTATTATTGATTGTGACTCTTTTCAAAGGATGGCTGTAGATGTAAAGTGATACTTATCCAAAATAATTAAGATCTTGCCAATTCCCAAGAGACTTTAAATTTTATAAACCATTAAAACCTCCTTTATATCATTGTATAGTATCTCGTTTGTCATCCATATTACATTATAAAACAGCAGATGGGCTCCGGAATAAATGGACTTCAACATGGTTATGAAAAGTACTGTTGCTTTAGAAACAGAAAACAACAGAAGTTGCTGTCCTTTAAAAAGTCGAGATAACTGCTCACCTAGAACATATCTCAATCAATGTTTTTTTATAAATTTAAGAAAAGCTGAAATTGTAATTCAGTATCGCTACAGTATGCACAAAGCCTGATTTACAACTATTCTTTATATTTTTGGGGCATGATATTAGCTTCTTTTTTTTGTGCTTAATGCCTGCAAAAGAAAAAAAAATGTTCTTGTCCGAGCCAACAGGCTTTTCTAAATTCTTCTTTTTCGATGTGCTTTCATATGATAATTGGTTGAAGTCATGGTAACAACTGAAACAAGAAGAACTAACAACAAAAGCAGCACCGGGAGAGGATCAGTGCACTTTCACACTGTCTGTACACATGGCAGCTAGCATCAGCTATTTGAGAAAGTTATTTGATGGATGTGTCTCAGAAGGCATTGTGTTGGCTCAAGCAGCCGGCATGTAATTAATGCAAGGGTTTCATTTAAATTGTACCTGATTCTTGTGTTGTTAACATTGATGGCATGGGAGAAAGTGCTGTTAACTGTGGGTAATAACCAAATGTACACAACAGTAGACATCAAGAGATCAGCACCATTGTATGCAATGTCTACTCCTAGATAATATTATTTTATTGCATTTGAAATGCTAAAAAGTATACACATATGTGGGTGTTTAACAGAATATGGAACTTAAAAAAAAGTCTTAGAACATGTATGGTTAGCACATAGTGATCATATTGTTTTCCATAGTCTTAGCAGGATATGAGGTGCTCATTTCAAATGGCAGATGCTTGGTGTAGAAAAGAAAAGTCATGTGAATGTATTCCTTGGTTCTGTTAACTCTGGCATATTAATTAACGGTTAAACTTGTGAAGACGGGTCCGAAGGGAACGTTAGGAGGAGAAAGGTCTGTCTCTAAATGCATTGCAAATAATTTCCGTATATTAATAAAGTAACAAATGTGTAAATTGTGAAATATATAAATCTAAACAATAGCTACGACTTTGTGGGCACCCTAGTTCTTTTTGGGGTTCTAGAGGCATCTTTCACAAATATAAAATGAGGGGTATTTAAATGCATAACACTACTCAGTGAAATGGAAGAAATGGAATTCAGAGCATAAATTACCAGACAAATAAAATACAAAGTTATTAAAAAGTGATAAAACGCACAGTGAAAAAGCTCACAGAGTAATGTTTTGAAAGATGCCTGCAAAGGACAAATGGTTTCTCAACTGAAAAAAAAGGTTGTGAACTAGTTTCTGTTTTCAATATTTTTGCCAGCAATGTATAATAATACACTATGACAGACACATATGAGCACCGTACCATACCCAGCTGGTATCACATGTCCAAACAGGCATCTAGTGCATAGTAGATATTTTGCCATTTGCACTTTATAACATGTACATTTTTGCTCCATGACTCCCTCTCTGAAATCTTATCACAAAACTTTTTTCTAAAACAATTTTTTAAAATCTTAGAAAGAATATTTGAGAATAAAAAAAAAGGCCATTCACCGATCTATATTCATTTTATTGTTTGGGACCTCTTAAACATCAAAAAAAAATTAAATTTTAAAATATCACAAAATTTTATGATCTTCTAACTATAAAATGATTGTATGCGCATCTAAGCACATGATGGTCAGCCAATGGTTTGGGATCCAGATCCAGAAAAAGTTCAATCTTTCTCCAAGGAGTAAATTATTAGCAGTTTTTACTTCTGGCACAACTAATAAATTACACACTGCCTCCCTGTGTGTCCAGATTATATTGCTAAATATGCTTATTGTATCCATATAACCCTTCCTGGGTTTAAACTCCATGCCATACTTCTTAATGCTAACTAAGTTATTTTCATGGGGTGCTGGCTTTCCTCAATCCAAAGGGACACTCAAGTAGCTAACCACAAGCTTTTCCAAGATGCAAGTTTGGAGATGGGCCTCAACTGGGACAAATGGGACAACATGATTCATTATAAGTGGAACAGTCCATGGTAAAGTTTGAATGGAGGGAATAAAGCCATAACTGTGGACATCCAAGGTAATCACAAGGTCACTTGAAATATAGCATTAAAACCCATATCGTTAGGAAAGCTTATGGTCTCCCAGAGTAACCTCTACCTCACATACTTGTCTCTTGCTCTCTCCTAAAGGGCAGCACTCTACTCTCTCCTCCAGCTCTGCTTCACTCTCACCTTATTTGATTGCTATTTCCTGTCCTATTGTGTTTTACATCCTACCTCCTATAGACCGTAAGCTCGTTTGAGCAGGGTCCTTTTCAACCTATCGTTCCTATAAGTTTTTTTGTAATTGTCAGCCTTAGGAATAGTTCCAGAGGTCAGGTAACCAGATGTTTCCACCTGAGATGGATGATATATGCTTGGATCCTCCTTGAGATAAAATAATTTGGAGTATAAAGAGGTTGTCAGAACACAGATTAAAAAGTAAAAGCTATTGCATATATACATCTACAATGGAGAGTAATTTTTATTTATTTATTTTTAAACTCCAGGTATCAGCAGCACCATTGGAAGGGAAACTCTCCACTAAATTCATCATAATAGTGGCAAGGTCTTATCTTGTGATAGAACCTGTTTAAGAGGTAACTAATCCCTGTGGGAAATTAAACAAAATGAAAAACCACATATAGAATTAAATTATTATATTATTTCTCTATAGGGTGTTGTGCTCTCTAGACTTCAAATAAAGTATGTGACAAAATTAACACAGATATACTTTTGACTCTAGCATTTCCCAAGGCAGTGCAGGAGATAGCACTCACTGAAGAGACATATCTCCCTGGTTAAGTAAATTGATAATTAACTAGATAAGAGAGAGCCTCAAAGCCAGTAAATGTTAGATGCCAGCTTCAGCTCGAAAGACATATGGCAAAATGAGGAACTTACGCTGTTGAAAAGTAAAGGTACCAATATACATTAACAATAACACTATAAGCCACTAGTAATGCATATGCTCAAAACCAGTGTACTTGGTGATAGAGCTTGCTCTCTAAAAGGTGGTACTACAGTCATCCTCCTCCACACGCTCCTCATCAAAGAGTGATGTGATTACCTACAGTGTCCCTTTAAGGAGAGACATTCCTTTCTCCACTGTAAAGATCATCCTAGTGATGCCATTTCTGTGGATTAACCGCCATTGATAATCAATATTGGCTACCGCAAGAGCTTTTGTGATAGCGAGAGCATTTGTACCTCTTGGCTAACGTAGCTGGAGACAAGCCAGTAAACAAGTAGATTTTATCAAATTATACCTTGAAAAAGAAAAGGGAGATGAGGTGGGTAAATGCCTTGGGCAAGGAAATTAATAAACCTTGTCCAGTAGCATCTCCCGCAACTGAGGAGTCAACAATATATAATATATAGCAAAAGTGTGCAACATTGTCCACAGATTTGGTAATGCCTCTAATCCTAATGTTAATGTGTCAGGATCGGTGAATAAGCTTTTTTTCTGTACAAGTAACTCTGGCCTCCAAGGCCCTATGGGCATCTACCACGATGTGAGCTGACATCGGCTCCTCCATCTTTTCTTCAAGATAACGCTACAGCAAAGACGGCAGCTTGTTCAAAAGCTTTTTTACCAAGGCCTCTGTAAATGCTGACTGCACCGCAATGAAAATAGCGGTGACATAGCTTTTCATGAAACTTGAAGCTGGTGAGAACATGGCCTACTATCATCATATTGGGCCTGGGGGTTGCAAAGTGGTGCTGAAACATGGAGGCTTCCACTGTGAATAAAAAGTTATCAAATGAATTATAAAAACAGCCTAATTGTGACAACGAAAACATATTTGTTTGCTGCGTGGCATGTAGTGAATAGAACCCTGTGTCATTTCCAAAACAACACAACATGTACAATTTAAATCAATATTGTTAACTTGTCACATGAAATTCATAATTCCCTATGTGTTTATATTCTATATAAAATTCATATATAGCCATTTACTTTTTTAGGGGAAAATAATTAATTAAAGTATATTTACATTTTTTTCCATTGTATCTAAAATGTTAACGTATTTGTTACATAATTTTTTTATTTAGAAATTCATTGTGACGGACAACCTGGCACCCCGACTGGGTGCCTCCGCCAAACGATGCACCTAGTGTTTACCGAGTACTTCCAGCACTCCACCAGATATCATCAGCACTGTAGTCCCCACTTCCAGTGTTACAGCTTGGTTGGGGTCTTGCTGTCCTCCACCCACCCAGGACCCAAGACCAGGATCCAGCTTCCAGTGGGTAGACCTCTCTTAGTCCAGAGAGCAAAGCAGGCTGCTCTTACAAAAGCAAGTGATTATAATCCCAGGGGAGTATAGTAATATAGCAATCCCCAGGGTAGATACAGCCATTTCCCCCACACACGAGATGAGACTCTATGTTGAGGGTAAGCAGGAACTCGTTTAATGGGAGCCACAACTGGCCCTCTATGCAAGTCCCCAAGCAAGGGGCACTCCCCCCTGGACCTGAGAGTAAACCACAGTATAAACAAATACATAATTGCATTGGCTCTCAGATCCAGGACACATAATAGATGAATCCCTCCTCTGTGCCTGGAAGACTATACTAAACTCAATTAAATCAAACACAAAACACACATTTTTATAAAAAACCCAAAATACCTTTAAAACATACAAAACCCCCACAAATGTTACATCCCCTGATAGCCCTGATCTTGGTGAGCAACATATCCAAAAACCACCCAGATCAATTCAGGGGTTCAGGAATTTCCGGAAAGGCATTTATTTGACTGACCGCAGGCATGGTCTCATGCCCAAAACAGTTCCATAGAATCAGGGCTTGTGGTCGGTCTCGTTCGGTAGTTTAAAAACGAATAAACCACTGAACATTGTCAATGTTCTTACCCTGGAGCTTGTTTCCTTCATCCAGATGAACAATTCCACTGTACAGTGCCCTTCTAACTTGTATAGAACCGACCGCAGGCGATGATGGAAGTCCAGCGGTGTACATGAGTTTCTGTGTCTGATTTTAATTCTATGTGATTCATGCCCAAACACCACTGCCTGCGTTTATGCGAACAAGATGGCCGCCACCTCCTGGTTGTCCATAGGAATTGCAGCCACCCAGACGAACAATTAGAACACTGCAGTGAGAACCGTTCCAAAGTGTTAATAGGTGTTAACAAGCTCCCGGGTGGTCCCTGGTTCGTGCGGTTGTTTGGTAGTCAAACGGGACAATGTTAAAATAGGAGGGGAATGCAATCTACTGAACAGAATAGCAAAAAGACACAAACAAAGTCTTTTATGAGATTTTTTGCATGGCCCATAGTCCTAAGGCAGGAGGCTGGCAAACAGGCCCCTCCAAGAACCAGTGACGAGGTTACTTTCGCCACATTCATATATAGAGTATGCAGTAATTTCAGCAACTTCAAAGAGTTTAATATTTTTTTTTTTTTTGTTTTTTTTTTAACACCTAGGCAAAAAGTTACAGTACTACCAGTCCTATCCTAGTAATCTAATGCTTGCTCTTATGAGATTAAACCATTTACCTGGGAAATCCTTTTTCCTGGGACTTTCTGCTCTGCAGTGCGAGGTTAAGTAGGGCCCTGGACTCCCTAGGCCAAAATATAAAACCAAGAGGGCTGCACTCAACCGAACATGCATTCATACAACATATAAGATCCAACGCACTCACTCATTCACTAAACAGCAATTTCAAAGCTCACAGAATATAAAAGTGTTTTTTGTTTTGTTTTTTAAATTCCTAACCTAGGCAAAAACAATGGTGTTTAGTTACAGTATATGATCTTACATTACATAAGCTTTCCACAACACCAATGTGCCCCATTTTTGGCAGGTCCTATTCTATGAATCTAATGCCTATATACGTATTTTTTTTTTTCTGCTAGATTTAATGATTTTAATTTTTAAGATTGGTCAAAAAAAGAAGGTGGAAAAAAATAATATTGTGGACATAAGTGGATCCTGACTATAAATAATATGTAACACAGCAATGCATTTTTCAATTACAGATTTGTGCTTGTCCTTTTACTTTTAGAATAGCTTTTTTTTCCAGAGTTTCCTCATATATGCATTTATAACAAGAAAAACCTTAAGTAAGCAAATATATTAAAAGGAGAAGCAACCCTGCCCATTTGAAGTTCTGCAAAATAAAGTTATTATTTCCCATTTCCTATGTTTTGCCATAATTTCTTGAAACTATCTATCTATTTATCTATCTATCTACCTGTCTGTCTGTCTATCTATCAATCTCTGTCTGTCTTTCTTTTAGACCTCTCTATTGGTCTTCTAATTTCAAATTACTTTATACAATGTTTTCATCTATGTTGATGTTTTTTTGTATTAGGTTAACTATAGGCTATTTCGAGGAAATGCATTTAAATAAACTGAAACATAATTCCATCCACTGATGGGATTTATGAAGTTTTAGAATCATTTTTATTCTTACTCTATAATGTGTCAACATATTCACAATGCTGCATGATTTTGGAGAACAATGATTACAAATGATCAATTCTCAAAACAAAAGTTTAAGAGGACCCTCATGCAATGAGTTTACATTATAAAGCACACAGTCAGGAGAAACACAAGATGAGAATAAAACAATATTATATCCATCATATAAATTGGTTTCTTATTCTCAATCTGCTTGTCACATTCATCACTTTGCAATATAATGTAACTCCTACAGGATGCTATAATAATCAAAGTATTTTGCCAGGGAATTTAAAATGTTCTCTTATTTTCATGCGTGACTTGGAGAAGAGATTATATATTTAGCAAACTCAATATAAATAATGATATAAATATTGATCTTGGAAGGATAAAAAGGTAGAGATGACTCTGCCAGGAACACCTGTGATCCTGAGGATAGGGTGTCGTTTAGTTCGTTGTTCTAAATTGAAAGGTATTTTATTCACATATTGAGACTACCTACTGTAATGGGGTTGAATCTGCAAGTTACTGATGTATTGATCTTGCAAATGTAAATGTTTGGCATTTTTTTCTTACTTCTACATATCAAAGTTTACCTTTGTTGTTTTTTTTAAATTTTATTTTCATGGGCTGATCATTGACTATGCAGAATTTAGAACACATTTTTTTTCTTATGTTATATCTGCTTCTCCAGCACTGCACCAAAACATTTCAAACTTTCAGATTGTCTATTCCCCATAACTCCATGGCAGATAATATTCTTTAAGGGTAAATCATTAAACTCATGGATATCTTCCTTGTATCAACTAAACCCAAATAAGGATGGAGATTCCATACCATGGGTCTAACTTACAAGAGTTCTGATTATCACAAGAAGGTGTGATTATGATCTGCACTTGGAAATAGCTAATTAACAGAAAATTCTTCATATAATATAATATCAGAAGAAAACTCTAATTTTATTGAGATAAAAAAAAATATTTATCAAGAAGAAATCTGTATTTGTCTTCAATGTGTAACTTATTATTGTTATTATGAACACTGTTTCTCTAGCCTTGTGGATACCATTTGGGCCAGGGAATTGGGCATCCCTGGCCCTTATTAAATATTAAAATACCATAAATTGCATGAGCACATAAAGACGATCTACTACAGTTGAAAAGCGACTGCTTTACAGACAGGACGCTAGCGGTAAGCACTGTTGGTAGACATTCTTTTTTTACATTGTCTATTGCATTTTTGGTGAGTTTCTAAGTCTTATTGTTTTATTTACATATATATGTTTTTATATTAAATTTAAAAAAACTTTCCTGCATTTTGGAAAGCTGAAGATAACCCTAAAGCCAGAATAGGCATCTACGGGCTATATTCATAGAGCCTGATACGGCTCTCAATCATGTGAGTGAGATTCTATGCTAATATCTTTCTTACTCCCTTATACAGATTACACTACGTGTTCTGTCTTTTTATTTATTTTATTTTAGATACAGTTGCATTTGTTCTGGATTCAGTTGACCATACCAGTGGAACAATTCATAACACTAAGTATTTTAATTATGCACACACTCGGTGTAAATTTGCATGATTTGTATATTATTTTTTACACCACAGTGATATGCACACATGTGTGTTCAAATAGATCTCCGAAATACAGATATCCGTGCAGTTTTGGCCAAATAAAGGATTTATCAATATCAGTTTTAGAATTTTGATGCTGGGAGTATGTCCTTTTTTAGGCAGCTGTGCAGGCCACCATTTTAAATTATTATAGAAGGGGCTAAACATTATTTAAGGACAAAGGGTCGGGAGGGATATCATAAAGTTACCCCTAACCCTCTCTCTCACCCACATCCACTGCGTGTTGCAAGTGAGAGAGAGTTTTAGGGATAGGTAAAAATCAATGGATTATTTTTTAAAACAATAAAAGAAAGATGTTGGTGGATGTAAGCGAGTAAGGCAGTGGCTTAACATTACGCCTCTCAGTCACTCACAATACTGGGTGATTGACAGACTTGAGTCATCTTTATGTATTTATCATACATTAATTATCAGGGTATTAAGAATCAGTGACTAGATTTATTTCCAAGCAACGTTATTACTCATGACTGCAGGGAATGAAGTGGAGTCAATGAGTCTCACTTGGATACTGTAGAACTCAGTAATTACTATGTTATTTTTTTATGCTTCTCAAACAGCATGAATGATAGCGATCTGTGGGACCAATTCATCATGATACAGTGATTATAGGGTTAATTTTTTTACTACATTTACCTCCAAGACTTCCTTTTGGGTTTTAGGTGTGAGGAAAATTGTGGGAAATGGGCAGGTTATACTGTACACCAAAGATTAGAGTGCAGACACAAATTATTAATATACCTCTTTGCATATTATCCTATATGACTGCTCTCTGAGAAAGCCCTCATACTAGCAAATAACAGTTAGAGGCTGCTACTGATGGCCACGTCAGAATAAACAAAAGAGTTTTAAATATCAGCAAGGTAGTGTTTTACATATGTGAATAGACATTTGAATAAAATATGTATGTTGTTGATTGGAGACATACTGCAAGCCTAAGACATAAAGAAAGGCTGAATAGATCAATTTAGGCATTGGAAGTCTGTAAAGTTCCTGTAAAGGTTCACATAGAACTTCTGAGGTAAATAATATTTGTAACAGTGGGTTAGTTAATAGAAACCAAAATGGTGTATGTAATGTATTGTATGAAATCAATGGCATCATTGTGTTTATATCTTGTTGTGGAAGGGGCAATAAACAAATCCCCTCCTCCCTGCAATTGTATCATATGGATGTCACCTTGAAATATAGCAACAATAGATATTTATTATATAAGCATAACTTCTGGTATCTATCAGCTATCAGTATTAAAACCACACCACAATATTAAAGATTAATTCTAGAATATTCTGTCAAGTATACATATTCCAAGTTAGCAGATTACAGGATACCCCATGCATTAACAAACTATCTGGGTATAACTACCTGACAAAATAAGAAACCAGCTTTCACAAAAAAAGTTCCTATTGTGGTGTGAGTCTAATCATGATAGCCAACCAGTAGAGTGCTACATACTTGTATCTTGATGCACCAAAGCTCCGTGAGGGAGGTCCGCTAGCCCCCAATATAAATCCAAAAATATAGAGCCGAACACTAATCAGTGCAGGGTGAAGAGTAAGGTATATTTAATTATGGTCTAAAGGACAAAACAAAGATATGACATTTCAGCCGTGAGGCCTTAAAACATGATTAAGGCCAAAACATGGAATCTTTGTTTTGTCTTTCGGACCATAATTAAATATACCTTACTTTTCACCCTGCACTGTGTAGCCTGTGACTCGCTACTTGTAATCATGGTTTGCTCAAGGTGGATAATAAAATTAGGCCGGATCAAGTTTGAAAACCAAAGCTTAACCCTTTAAGGGCTGACCTGTTTATTAATGTTGCAATATGACTCATCCAAAGTAATTCCAACAATCAGTATGAAAGACTGAGCTCTGGATATTGTGCAAAGACTTATATACCAAGTAAATATGCAGAATTACCGATAACATTTATTAGCTGAATTGGTTTTAATTGTCCATATAAAGTATGGTCTTAGATACCAAAAACCACCCCAATTACGTAACAAAGTAGATTTGACAATTAACTAAAACCAGTTAAAACATAGAACATGGTTATTTCAACAATTATTATTTGACTCTTGCCACATATTTCAATTTAGCATGCGTGACATGCACATCTTCATGGAATGGAGTTTCTTGTTAGCAAAATGGAGTTTGCATTGTTAGTTAGCATAGCTGCTAAGAAATACTAGAACAACTGAAAATTATTACTACACTGCTACCTACCATGTCTTGGCCAGTAAAATTAGGTTTTTGTACAAAACAAATCCCTCCTATGTGAAGCCATTACAGCTATTTTACTACAGTTTGCTACAATAAAAAGTCAGATGTTTCTATTTTTAAATTTGCATTTCTAGTTAGCCTTAAGTTTAGCTTTTTAACCTTACCAACCTTGTGACTAAAAATGAAAACTTTGAAGTTTCTTCATTAGCGCTTCCACATTTTAAGAATAGAAAGTCATTTGTTGCAAAATAGCTGTTTCATTTAATTTAGAGTTTTACAAGAGGTTTTTCAGATACCAATGAAAGTCAGATGACTATGATTATTATAATGTACCGTATATACTCGTGTATAAGTCGATCTCATGTATAAGTCGAGTGCAGTTTTGTGACCAACAATTGTGAAATATGCTATGCCTCGTGGATAAGTCGAGGGTAAAACTTGGAGCTATGAAATTCTGTGATTTTTATAATTATATACACACACACTCATACAAACACACACTCTGCATTATATATACACACACTCATACAAACACACACACTCTGCATTATTTATACACACACACTCATACAAACACACACTCTGCATTATATACACACACTCTGTGTATATAATGCAGAGTGTGTGTTTGTGTAGTGTGTGTGAACCAGGTGGGGGGAGGGCATTGTTATTATTTAAAAAAAAAATTTTAATATTATTTTTTTTTTATTATTTACATTTTTTTTAAATCCTCCCTCCCTGCTTGTTAACTGGTCAGGGAGGGGGGCTATCTTAATCCCTGGTGGTCCAGTGGCATGGGCTGTGAAGTGGGGGGGCCGGCAGGAAGCATTTACTTACCTTTCCTGCAGCTCCTGTCAGCTCCCTTCTCCTCCGTTCCGGTCAGCTCCACTGTAAGTCTTGCGGTCTGGTTGCCACGCGGATCGTTGCCATGGCTCTGACGGCCGCGGCCCTCTAAGTTGCCATAATACAGACAGTGACTCGAGTATAAGTCGAGTGGGGGTTTTTAAGCACAAAAAATGTGCTGAAAAACTAGACTTATACTCGAGTATATACTGTAGTAATCATAACTGAAGGCTTCAATTATTATTATTATTATTATTATTATTATTATTTTTAATCCAGTCTTCTTTTTTGTAACAGTAGATAAATAAATAGGTAATTGCTAGTTATATATGGCTAAATTGGAAAAATTATCTACTTTTATTTTGTATAGCTAAGCTATTTTAGCCTAAAATGTGCAATTTCCTTGACAGTTCTCCACAATTCTGTAATTGTTCAACACTTCTATATGTGTTTATGCAAATGGTAGCACATGACCTCAAACTTGATCATCAGTAGAATGTTCACTGGAAATTGTTCCAAAGACGGTTGTTCTCCAGGGGCTTACAAAGGCCTCAATACAAATTACATTTTTATTGAAAAAGTAACAAGACATACAACCACTGGACAAAGGAATATGCAGATTAACTCATAATAGGATGGGATCATAATACACATTTTAGATCATACCGTGTTTCCCCGAAAATAAACCCTACCCCGAAAATAAGCCCTAGTCGGATTTTCGGGGTGGGCTGCAATATAAGCCCTACCCCGAAAATAAGACCTAGGCATTGTACCTTTGCGGCGAGACTTCCTTCTTCTACTGTAGGAGGAGCGTTGCGGGCCGTGGCATTGCGCAACGTGATGACGACATTTCGCAGCGCCGTCAGTCTGCCTTCACGGATCTTCAGCGGAAGGATCCATTTCCGGGCGGTGAGGCTCCCAGTGGTCGGACTCGGCAAGGAATCTTTGAAATGTGAGTACCGCTAGATATTTTATGTCTGGGACTGAATTAATTAAAGGGGGCGGGGGGTGAATTAATTAAAGGGGTGGTGAATTAATTAAAGGGTGGGCTGGATTAATTAGAGGGGGTGAATTAATTAAAGGGGTGGTGAATTAATTAAAGGGGTGGTGAATTAATTAAAGGGTGGGCTGGATTAATTAGAGGGGGTGAATTAATTAAAGGGGTGGTGAATTAATTAAAGGGGTGGGGAATTAATTAAAGGGTGGGCTGGATTAATTAGAGGGGGGTGAATTAATTAAAGGGGTGGTGAATTAATTAAAGGGTGGGCTGGATTAATTAGAGGGGGTGAATTAATTAAAGGGGTGGTGAATTAATTAAAGGGTGGGCTGGATTAATTAGAGGGAGGTGAATTAATTAAAGGGGGTGAATTAATTAAAGGGTGGACTGGATTAATTAGAGGGGGTGAATTAATTAAAGGGTGGGCTGGATTAATTAGAGGGGGTGGATTAATTAGAGGGGGGTGGATTTATTAGAGGGGGGTGGATTAATTAAAGGGGGGGTTCAATGTACATACCGGTACCGTAAATAAATAAGCCCTACCCTGAAAATAAGCCCTAGTGTGTTTTTTGTGACTAAAATTAATATAAGAAACACGGTATTAATATTTATTTATAGGCTTGTTAGAATGTTCACTTTGTACATGAAAGTCGCTATATGATTTTGTCACCATATGAATGAATCACAACACAAATGAATGAGCCATTTTGTTTGTTTCATGATTGAGCACTAGCAGCAGTTGAGAAAATAGTCATAAAAACTTTTGTGGGGGGGCTTGGCCACTGACTGAGCAGGAGATTACCCGGAGATTACCCCCAGAGCACCGAACACACAAGCAGAGAGGACCGACACCCAGACACCTGCCCCAAACGGCAAAGCCACCTAGAAACCCCTGGATGGGTGGAACTGGGACTCAGGGAACCTCCAAGCTCACAGTAACACGGTGCAGGCCCTGGAACAAGCCTGGGGTATGGAGAATGCCTCTACCATGAAACGCAGCATGGCTCACACCTGTGGACAGTGCACATGTGGAAGCTGGGTGCCCAGCCAAGGTATCGGCTGACTTTCCAACTATAGGAGCTGGCTGTTAATTAAGCTAAGTCAAACAGGGACTCTAACCCAGGCTGTAACAGACTCAGCAGCACACAAGCGACTACCACCTTATTATTTGGTTTAATACTGTTATTTTATTACTACGCTTTTATTAGCCTGTCTTACTCATTTTGGTTACACATCCCTATCAATCTGCCTAGGATTTGTATAGCCTAGTATCACTAAGCATAACCCATACCTTAGTCTCTCCTACCACTGCTCCACTTTGTGGCATTAATATCACTATTGTCAACATTAAAAGTCGTGGGCGCAGCACCCTTACTCAGCATTTCAATAAGCTCCCAGTGCATCTGAGCCTCCTGTTATGATGGATAGGCAGTTATACTCAATCTGCTCTACCATACCAGCATTACTTGTGGGCAGCTCCTACTGTTTTACCTGGTTCACTCTTATTTGTCTGACCTGCCATTTTAAGTGCAGTCTAACTAATGAGACATCAGTACCTAGCCTGTATTACTCTCGTTTTAAACCTATCGACTTAAATTTAAAATTGTGCATGTATGCTGGACTACCCCATTGTTATATGTGTTACAAAATTGCTTGAGGATTGCCGTCGGGGTACCTCACGCACTTATGTTATTCTCGATATGCACTACAAAAAAAAAAAAAAAAACCTTGTGGGGGTCACATTAGTTCAAGGGAGGTTTAAAAATCTGGTTTGACCGGTTAGTTTTTTAATTTCAAACCAATTGGCTCAGACAAGCCAAGCTGAAATATGGAGAGAAAGTATGAAAGGTGTTTTACGGAAGATATAGACCAAGCACAGAGTAGAAAAAATGGAATAAAAACTTTATATATCGCAAAGAGAGACTAAATTAGGAAGCAAGAAAAAATGGGAGTCTTCAGAAAATGACAAACATTATTTCATGAATAACTTATTTGCTCTCATAAAGCTGAGGGTGGGATAGTATGGTGTTACTTCATTTAGGTGAGGTATGCTGTGAAACAATAGTGAAATTAAGAATTTAATTTTGTATGAGTTTTTTTACGCTAATACACTTACCTTTATTCTCTAGATTTGCTGCAATGTTCACTAGACTTGTGCATGAATGTGCTTCAGGTGGTCAAACAAATTAAATTCCTATTAATCTATGCCAAAATTATTCAATCTGTCTGGGATTGGCCTGTGGAGTAGGACGGACCGGTAAATTTGAGCACAGATTAAGAGGAAGTTGATTCATTGGAACCACCTGAAACACATTCATGCACATATCTAGTTTTCACCAGCAGACATATTCATTGCAGAAGGACTGTAAATAGCGTCAAACCTATTTGTAAAATATTTGTAGGTCTGACTATATGGCTACATTCTAACAGTCAAACTATTGGGAGGAGGACTGCAGGACTTTGAGTTCACTACAGTAATTACATATTCATAAAATGTAAACTTACTTGAGTAGGGCCTTGTCAATATTATTCTGTATGTCAATTACTTGTTGCAGTAAGTCTCAGATTTTATGCCAGATTTATTTGGAAGTAAGTGCGGTCGCAGTGGCGACGATTATGTGAAGCTTTATTTTTTGCAACATTAGACGTAATGATTATGCAAAGCTTTGGTTTTTATTGCATAACATTATATGCTGCCATTATGTGAAGCTTTTTGCTGATAACATAGTTACTGATAACATAACATAGTTGCTGAGAACATGCATATTTCCTAATACATTACAAAGCTCTAATCCTGATCGCTGTCTCCCAATTGTGACTGACAATGCGCATGCACAGAGAATTCTAGGCTCGTCACTCCCAATGAGCAAGAGATACTGTAGTAAATACACATCCGTATGCTACAGGTTAATACGTACATTGCTGTTCTGTTATTTGAAGCAGCGTGAAGAACAGCATTATACCATGCGACGATTACGCAATGAAATAGACTTTGGAACTGAAAAACCAGGGTGTGACGATTATGCGGTGGCGACTATTATGAGGTGAAATACGGTAATAATAATAATAATGGCCTGTAATTTCATATACAGTACTACCCAGTAGTACTACTCAGTGTAATTTTACTTAGTGAGTTATGTGAGCATGCAGACATTGTTTTTACATTTGTGGCAATGATGTAAGGAAGTTGCATTCCCACATATGACATAAAGTTCTATTACAAATTCCCATAAGCAGCATATTTGATGATTTTTATTTATCTATATTTCTTATATATACTGTGTGTGGTATTTTTGCTTCTATGCAAATATTTCAAACCTTGTCAAAGTGTTTTATTCCTCAAATATTTCTGTGTAAAATGATCAAAAACATAAAACATTTTAATTGTGTAATTTCCAATAATTTTCATTATTATTGCAATTTGTACAATTGTACCCTATGTTTATGTGTTATTTATGCATCTCATGTTTCAAATAGATGTTATGCTGTATATTATTTATATATATATATATATATATATATATATATTTATATGCTGTATTATAAATATATATTATTGTTATTTTTTTAATTATGAAAAGCACTTGGGTGTTAAAGAGGTTAATAAATTATTTTAATCATGCATTAAAATATTTATCTTAAATATATTACTTTAATATACTTTTTTTTTTTTGGTCATGATAAAACTGCAATAGAATGCTACTATTAACCTATTGGCTTTACACATCAAAGGGATCAGGAAGGGACATGTGCTAATTAGGTGACTTTAAATATTAATTGTGTCATTTTAAAAAAGCATTAAAGAGGAAACAAAGCTATGTTGAGCAGTGAAATGTTATCGTTAAAATGGAGCTTGAAGTAAGAACTTATTCAAGAAGAAAGAAAAATCACAGACAATGAAAGATTAAAGAAAGTCAATTGTTTGACTTTACAAAAAGAGCTTTACTATTCTTCAGTTTTTGTTGAAATGATTGAGTCTATTTTATTGTATTAAGAAAACTTTAAAAATTGAAAAAAACTTAAAAATGAAACAAAAATATCAGCAATTCAATCCTGAGGACAATTACAAAATTCCTGATTTAAGAGTAAACACGCACACTCCACTCCCCTCTTAACCTCATACCCCGGAATCCTGAATACACAATCTGTAAAATTGCAATTTGTTTACTGATTACAGAGGGACTAACTCTCTGTATACAGCACTCCTTCATGCCGGTGCTGAGCAGGTTCTACGTTTGATTGTCCCCTCATCGTGAGAAAATGGTAATCCATTATTGCTCCTTTTTCAATAGCAAGATTACATGTGTAATCAATTAGTCAATTTACAATTGCTGGTAAAAGTGGTAGTAGTATTTTTAACCAGCCACTTTTCAGCTAGTTATGTTCTTCCTAGCTGGGAAAGAAACTATATTTTTAGCAATGGCTGCCGGTGACCTCTTACTGCTTGTGAATTGGCAGACATGAAACAGCCAATATTTCTTAAAATTGCAACACATGCCAATATTTCTTAAAATAGGGACACATACTTTAGCAAATATCAACAGGTATGTAGATATCCCAGCCCAAGCCTGCATGGGGCAGGTGTAAGATTTCTGGTATACATGTCCAATTTTAACCCATAAGTTGATGAGTCTTTCTTATAAGTAACATTTCCTGTTGCTATTTCTATGTTTCTCTATTTCTCAACGTCAGAGTAACTGATTAGTTACTGATACTAGTAAATGTCATTTAAAAAAAAAAAAAATCTTTATTTTGAGTGCTTTTGGTGTTGCCAGGCAAGATATGTCTAGTTTAGCTGACTTGTCTGTGAGCATGGGATAGGCTTTCGGCCACGAAAAGATGGGGCATGTCTGAGCTTGGTGGGTTGGTAATCAGTGTAACTGACTGTGAGACTAGTTACGAGTGTGCCACTGAGACTGAGAGCTTCTCTGACAGGTGTAACGGAATAAGAAATAAATTTAAGTAAACATTCTCACAGTTAGAGAAAGGAGTAATCAGTTGTTTTGTAAAGTCTGGTGTGGCCCTTGGGTAGTTGGTACTAGGGCTCTTCTCTCACCTAGACCTTTTCGTTCAGCCACATACTTTAGCAAATATCAACAGGTATGTGGATATCCCAGCCCAAGCCTGCATAGGGCAGGTGTAAGATACCTGGTATAAATGTCCAATTTTAACCCATAAGTTGATGAGTCTTTCTTAAAAGTAACATTTCCTGTTGCTATTTCTATGTTTCTCTATTTCTTAACATCAGAGTAACTGATTAGTTACTGATAATAGTAAATGTCATTTTTTTAAAAAAATTCTTTATTTTTGAGTGCAGAGTTAATTACAGGCGTTAGCAATGACTTGTTCAATACATTATATCTTAGTGGACATTTGACATATGTAGTCGAGAGATGCTGCACTTTTTTTGTGGTAACAAGATAGGAACATAAGTAAAACATGAAATGACAATGCGATATACAAGGTACAAAACAGTTGAGTAACGTGTTAAGTTCATTTGTCTAGGTTGCAGGCGTTGTGTCTGTACTGTGATGTGAGGAGCTGTTTAGTGAGATCATGCTTAGGTAAAAGGACTGACTTAAACAATGACTTTAGAGTAGTCAGCAGTATGCAGTAAGCAAGATTATGGCCTCAGTAGTCATGGTATGCGAGGCTAGTTAGCTATTGGGTGGAATATTGTACTACTAGGGGTTATCTCCAATTTATTACTGCGTCCTTTTGGTGTTGCCAGGCAAGATATGTCTAGTTTAGCTGACTTGTCTGTGAGCATGGGATAGGCTTTCGGCCTCGAAAAGATGGGGCATGTCTGAGCTTGGTGGGTTGGTAATCAGTGTAACTGACTGTGAGACTAGTTACAAGTGTGCCACTGAGACTGAGAGCTTCTCTGACAGGTGTAACAGAATAAGAAATAAATTTAAGTAAACGTTCTCACAGTTAGAGAAAGGAGTAATCAGTTGTTTTGTAAAGTCTGGTGTGGCCCTTGGGTAGTCGGTACTAGGGCTCTTCTCTCACCTAGACCTTTTCGTTCAGACAATGCCGGTTTTGGAGGCTTGCTAGGTGTTGTTAGCCGACGGGCTGGGGATTACCCTCCTCTGGGTCTTGTACTCGTTGAGCTGTCGGTGTGCCTTCTGCCTGGCCCCGGGGTGAAGTTCGGCTGCATTCGTGATTCAGAGCTCTCCACTGCTTGTCTGTGGTGGCGCCCGTCACCTGGAGCCCTCCGGTTGCTCTCCCCTTCTGCCTTGTTCCAGTGTGTGCTGTGGCATTGGCGCTTCTCGGAGCTGGTGTTGGTAGGGGGACGGGAGGTGGTTCATGGCCCAGCGTATTTGTGCGTTCGTGGAGTGGTGCTTACAACTGGGTGCGCCAGCGTGAGTCTGTTTGGAGGTGGGTCTTTGCTCGTTTCCCCTTGTGGCAAGTTCCTCGATGGTTGGAGTGAGTTGGTAGCGGTGACGGTGAGTGTACTTCTGGTCCTTGCGCAGCAGCTTGTCAGCCCTCTATTTTCCGCCAGAATGCAGCGAATATTGCGTTTAGCCTTGTCAGGGTATCTGGTTCTGCGTTTGTGTCGGGTGGCTCAGGCACATTTGGGGTCAGTTTGAGGTTGACGAGCCCCATCTGAGGGCACTGCTCAGCTGCCTGGATGGGCCCTCTTGGGCCATAGGGGGGAACGTGTGCCTCTATTCATGTTTGTTGCTGTATCAGGCTGCGGGGGATCGGCCGCCTCCCCCGCGCCAAACATGCTTGTAGGCCGCAGGTATCTCTTCTCCGAGTAGTGCCCGTTGGGCTGTTTATTTGATATCTGCTTGTTCCCCATCGTGTCACTTAACTGTTGGTGGAGCTTTTGTGTAGTTTTGGTGCCTTTTTTTGGCTGATTGATCGCAGTTTTTGTCTATAGAAGCAGGAGCAATTCTGTCTTGCGTCTGCTCGGCTCAGCGGTTAGGCCACGCCCCCAGTAAATGTCATTTTTGTGTAACATTTACACAAAAAGCCTTCAGACAGAGCCTAAACTCACTTATTTTTATTTCCCATGATGGTGATAGTACTAATGATGATGTACTTGGTTTGGAGAAAGGTTGCTTGATTTTCTTTACCTTTTTCAAATAAGGACCAAAATTGATACTTGTATTTTAAACTAATTCAAAAGCACTTGATGTCGTCTGATAGTTTATATGTTTGTGCTCCGTATGTTCATTAATTAATTAAAACATTTTTAAAATACACTTAATTAATGTACTTTGCTTGAGCTCACAATTTTCTCATTGAACAAAAACGTGGTTTGGGCACAGTGAGGATACCTACTAATCATACGCACTACAAGAATTGTAGACAGTTCGTAAAAAATGTACAACACATTATGAAAAGGTTAAATTACAAGGTGGAGATATAATAGTACAAAACTGTTTTGTTGTGGACATTTAGTGCTGCAATCATTGAACTGACTGGGCCACCGGGGCAGGAAAATCCATTTACAACAAGTTTAAGATTTATTTTCTAATCATTTGGAGTCACACAATCTTTTCTGAGATGACATCCTGAAACAGAAACCTCTGCAATGGATTCTACTCATAAAAACTGACAAATCACAACCTTTCATGACAAAAAGAGAGATAAAATAATATACTAAAGAACTCAGGAAAAACACAGACACTAACATATGAAAATGTTGAACTGCAATAGTTCAGCTCAAGAAATAATTTCTGAACAGTTTCACAAAATATACAGTATGTCAGAACGTCTGTGGTATGTTGATTACCCACTTCCTTTTATTTAAAAGTTTGCAGAAATAGCATTTGAAGGAAATCACTATCTTCCTCTGTTAATGGCTGGCTGACTATCAATAGTTAGAGGTTTATATTGGTCTTTCATTATATATGAGACCTCAAGGAAAACATATTGGATGTCCATGCCACACCTTGTTTCAGACTGAGCAAAGGATGAGGCCAACTGATGTCACATGCATATTTATTTGTAATCTAACCAGATTACAATCTATCTCTAGACCAGTTGTGAAGTTCATTGTAAATCTGCAAGTAATTACAGAGTTCATTGGTTTCTCCTTTTAGAATGTACCAATCGTTATTTAGATTTATGAGCAATTCAAACAATAAAGTTACCTGAGATTAACCCCTTCGCAACCGCGGGCGGTTTAGGACCGTCATCGGTATTTTACCGTTGACGAACCGTCATAATGGTAAGATGTACTTACCCGATCGCCGTCGTTCCCCTGGCAGCCATCGGCGTTGCTCCCGTGTGGGGAGACTGCCTGCAGCCCATGAAGTCTTCCCGTGGCGAATTAGGACCCCGGGGGCCATGTGATCGCTCAACAGAGTGGTCACATGGCCACAATAGGTGTCCTAGTGTCTGCCTGCAGGGGGACTGCAATCTCCCTGCAAGTGTAAAATAAAAAAAATAAAATAAAAAAAATGGTAATGTTAATAAAAAAATATAATTATGTATGTGTGTATATATATATATGATATATAGACATATATTATATATATATGTATATATATATATATATATGTCTATATATCATATATATAATGTCATACTAAGTGTATTTTGATATTAATATATATTTATATTAATATCAAAATACACTTATAATTAAATTACACACATATATGTATAATATATATAATAACTATATATATTGTATATATATATATATATATATTATAAAATACAAATAATAAGTAAATTAAATTAAATTAAAAAAACATAAAAATAATAATAAAAATTTAAAAACATATATCTATATTTATTCTAACAGTATTTTGATATTGATATATATATATATGTATATATATATATATATATATCAAAATACACTTAAAATGAAATTGTATATATCTATGTATATATAAATAAATAAAAATAATGTGAAATATACACATGTCCATATACAAAATTACATAAATAATTATATAAATATACACATAGGCTTCAAATATATAAATATGCATAAATATTTAAATTCTACATGTGTATTTATGTAATATTTGTATATAATTAAGTAATTTTATTGATTGCAATTTGAGGGACCTGCCTGACAACCCAGGCCGAAAGTCCAGAGAATTTAATTTGCTAGCACTGTATTTTACCCTGTCACTTTCTATGACACCCTAAAACCTGTACATGTGGGATACTGTTTTACTCGGGAGACTGCGCTGAACACAAATATTAGTGATGCAAAACAGTAAAACCTATCACAGTGATGATATTGTCAGTGAAATAGACTTTTTTTGCATTTTTCACACACAAACAGCACTTTTAATGATGATATAATTGTTGTGATATGTGTTACTGTTTTAAAACACTAATATTTGTGTTCAGCAAAGTCTCCCGAGTATAACAGTACCCCCCATGTACAGGTTTTATAGCGTTTTTGAAAGTTACAGGGTCAAATATAAGGGTCAAATATTTTTACATTGAAAATTGCCAGGTTGGTTATGTTGCCTTTGAGAGCGTATGGTAGCCCAGGAATGAGAATTACCCCCATGATGGCATACCATTTGCAAAAGAGGACAACCCAAGGTATTGCAAATGAGGTATGTCCAGTCTTTTTAGTAGCCACTTAGTCACAAACACTGGCCAAAATTAGCATTCAATTTAGTTTTTTACTTTTTTCACACACAAACAAATATTAACGCTAACTTTGGCCAGTGTTTGTGACTAGTGGCTACTAAAAAAGACTGGACATACCCCATATTGAATACCCTGGGTTGTCTACTTTAAAAAAATATGTACATGTGGGGTGTGATTCAGAGATTTATGACAGATAATAGTGTTACAATGTCACTATTGATACATTTTAAAAATATACATTTTGAAACAGCAATTTCCTATTTGTACTTATAGCCCTATAACTTGCAAAAAAAAGCATGTAAACACTGAGTGTTTTTAAACTCAGGACAACATTTTGAATCTATTTAGCAATTTTTTTCATTAGCTTTCATAGGTAAGTAAAAACCTTTCAAGCAAGAGTCAAAAAACATGTTTTTTTTCAATTTTTCACCATATTTTATTATTTATTATTTGCCTGCCTCCATGTTATTTTGTTGCACGGCTCAAAAAAGTAACTGTCCTTCATTTCCACTGTTGACTGTGCCATTTTGAGTTCTCTATGCCATTCAGAATGCATTTGTGACCTCTTCTCAGATGTTCCATCTGCCTGTAATGATGCTACTTCCTTTCAGACTTTAGAGGCACAAATGGAGGGAGGGGAATGGGACAGATTAAGAAAATATACTCTGTTGCAGCAGCTGCAAGCTCTCATCAATAATCAACTTTAATAATTTAACTCGTATGGCGTTAAGGTGTGCCTCTGCTGTCAACATGATCGTCTGGTCCTCATTTTATAGTTCTGTTATGTATCTCAGCTGAAACTGTTTTCCATAGATATTTCTATGATCTTACACTGTTTTACACTCAAAAACATGGAAGGCATCTGTTTGCTTCTTGTACAGTTTGCCACCATGTTTGAAGAATTGTGGGGCATGTTACTCCAAAACACACACAAAGAATTCCTGAAGAAGGCTGTCTGAGACAGACAATAACAAAATGTTTTTCAAGGAATTCTGGCACAAGCAGAGCATAAATGGGAGGATGGTTGTGATGAGCAAAACCCTGTCAAAACTCAATGCAGAATAACTATAAAACTATATAATAAAGGTCATTAGAGGTTGTAAGACAGAGCAGCAGAGTTTAATATTCTTTGTTGGACTTCCTGAAACAGTTTTGCTACGTTCCTGCTAACATTAGTTTGAGAGTAATAAGGAATAGTTATTTATAAAATATTTTACCAGGAAGGATACATTGAGATTTCTCTCATTTTCAAGTATGTCCTGGGCTCCATGTGATGGAACATCTGAGAAAGTTTGAAGACAATGAGAAGTTACATGCTTAAAATTGTAATTAGTCCAATTTTATCACTCCTTATTAAGGGAGAATTTATTTTTCAAGTTTAAAATCATCACATGCGTAGCTCTTATCAGCTGTGTCCTACATTACAATAAACACATTCTATGTCAGACCTTCCATAGTTACTAGACAGTTAAAACAAATCCCTAGAAACACTTTGTCAGAGAAGCATATAGGTTGACTTACTGACTGACATCACTGTAACTCATATTTTGGCTGGTTAGAGCAGTGATCATGTCACTTCCCTAAAACTGGGAAACTTGGCTTCAAATCTGGCTTCAAAACTTGGCTTGAGATGAGTCAGACCACCTCACCAATTATCGTCCTTCGGTAAGGCATCTAACGATATATATTCCCCTACCTTAAGGCCTCATAGAATGCTCGTTTGAGCAGGGCCTTCAAATATTTCCTTCCTATAATTGTAAAGTTGCAAAACATGTTAGTGCGATATAAATGTTAATTATAATTTCCTGAACGTCAAATCTCAGTTGTCATTGTATTGTCTGACTATATCGTTTCTTACTTTACTGTTTTAGAAGAAGCAAAATGTATTGAATGTGCCAATGTTTTTCAATTTTGATTATGACTTATGATTTCCCAGACACATCTCTGCTATTGCTTGCAATCTATTACATCCACTCCAAATACGTCACACTTTGTCCTCATGCTTCTAAATGCTTTATAATTGAAAGCTGGCAAGAATTGGAATTAATGAAAAATACTACATACATTTCTATTTATTTATTATTAAAGTGATCCAGTGACCCAATCTTACATATAAATCTCAGAGCATATGTCATACATACAGTGTTCCATGTACACATGATATTACATTGATTACATAAATTATAGTATGATGCATAAATGTATTTATTTTATATTGTTTATTTGTGTATGCATTTTTAAAGCTTTTGGGGTTTTTTTGGCTTATTTTTTTTACATGTATTTGTAAAGTTCTGCTTGTTTATATTTTCATAAATTGTTGTTATTGGTAGATAGGTGAACATCCACCTAATTTACTTTCTCCTTTTTCATATCTATAATTTTTTTGGGTATGGGCAGCCATTGCCCATGGATGGGGAATGGAGGGATGGCATTATACCCCTACTTCCCTGCATTTATAATGGGGGCATGTCAGGTACACCATCCCCGTCCACTTTATTTTAATTTAATTAATTTATTTATAGTGTATTAGCCCCAATGTGATCTGTCCACCCCTGTTCTTAAAATTGGGGGCATGGTGGCGTGTATGTTACCAGCAACTAGGCAGTAATAGCGTGCCAATAACTATTTTTTTTTTTTTTTATCAGCGAGAAAAGCCACCGCCTGCTTGCTATATAGCAGATATGCCCAAACTCACGGCATGGTGAGTGGGGGCAAGTATAAATTGTTTTATACCTCCTCCATACTACAGCTCACCATGTGAGTGAAGCTATATCTGTTAAACAACGAGCAGCCAGTAGCTGCTTGCAGTAGTGACAGAATGACCAAATGAATTTGGTTTTGTGAACTATTCTGCCATTGGCGGCTTTGTATTCTTTTTCTGACTAAATCCACATTTTCAGTCGTACAAATGCACATGTATAATAATTGGTGTAGAACAAAGTTTGAATCCAGCTCTCGCATAGAAAAAACACCAGATACTGCTCATTTGCCATGTATAGTCTAGCATAGAAGATAGAACAAAACCCATACCCATGGTGGTGCCACATACCTACAAATAATACCGAAACAAATTATTGAAACAACCTACTGCTTTAATCCAATCTCTTTGTGGGATCACAGAATAATGTGATGTAATGTCAGTTGTTGCCATTAAAGGACCACTATAGTGCCAGGAAAACATACTCGTTTTCCTGGCATCATAGTGCCCTGAGGGTGCCCCCACCTTCAGGGACCCCCCTCCCGCCCGGCTCTGGAAGGGGGAAAGGGGTAAAAACTTACCTTTTTCCAGCGCTGGGCGGGGAGCTCTCCTCCTCCGATCCTCCTCCGATCCGCCCCGTCGGCTGAATGCGCACGCGTGGCAAGTGCCTCTAGTGGCTGTCAATGAGACAGCCACTAGAGGAAATAGGGGAAGGCTTAACCCATTGATAAACATAGCAGTTTCTCTGAAACTGCTATGTTTATGAAAAAATGGGTTAACCCTTGAAGGACCTGGCACCCAGACCACTTCATTAAGCTGAAGTGGTCTGGGTGCCTAGAGTGGTCCTTTAAATAATAAGTATAAAGTTTGGGAAACTATAAAAAGTAATTATTTAAAATGGAGGGGTAAATGACTTGGTTCGATAATGGAGGAACACACACACCATGTTAATAAAAATTTAAATATTGTATAATACTAGAACACATCAGAATCATCATAGTAACTAAGGCAATATGACTAGAGGCATTCCACATGCTCACTACTAGCTGCTGAAATAGCTCTTTTTGAAGATTTCTACAACCTATAATAAATGAAGAGAGGAACTAAAGTTCCCTTTTTGTCTTCATTGTTCATTTCACACATGATCTCTATATTGTGACTAAACAGGATTGCATCACATGTCACATGCATAATTCCTGATTCGTCAACAAACAAATTTAGAAACACTCTCAATCCAATTCTTTGCACTCCCATTAATAAGTGGTTTGTGAAAATGTACATTATGAAACCTGTTTGAAGCAAAACTAAGTGCAATAACACTTAAAGGTTTACTCCAACATCCATGACCACCAATGCTTTTTGAAGGGGTCGGGAGGAAGGAATCTTTCAGAGATGTTTTCACTTTTGTGTCGGGTGCTAGTTACACCCCTGGCTCATGTGACTTTGGCAGCCTGAAGCTATGTTCCGGACTGCCAAATGTAAATTCTGTGCAATAATAACATCTGTCATCAGTGCTCACTGCACGCTGGCAACAGATGCAATCTGATTCTTAACTTGCAGGCAGCGCTGTGAGCCCATAGACTGTGTGTGCGCTACGCTAATGCTTACAGACTCATAGATGTTCATGAATTAGCCCTGCCTCTCTCCCTCCATTAGTGGCCAATTTATTTAAATTAAAATACCCACTCTTTACTCCAACAGTACCAGCCTTTATATTTTACCTCCCGCCCTCTCTCTGTGAAATCCCCTTCTACCTCCCATTGTCTGCCAATACAGCTCCTCTCTCCTACTCCTCTGAAACAAGTGCAGTTTATGAATGCACCAAATGCCAATCAATGACTCTCTATGAGGAGCTTTTGATTTGCCAAACAGAAGGAAGACGATGGCACAGAGCAACAAAAGAAGAGGCATTAAAGATCCAGGAGAACTTGGCTTGGCACTGAATTTCAGGTACGTTTAATACTGTAGGGATTTGGCTGTCATCAAGCTCTTTGTACCAGGCCAGAGGTTAT
The DNA here is from genome assembly GCA_933207985.1 of Pelobates cultripes. Classification (NCBI taxonomy): domain Eukaryota; kingdom Metazoa; phylum Chordata; class Amphibia; order Anura; family Pelobatidae; genus Pelobates; species Pelobates cultripes. Next base: position 264,824,549 of record OW240913.1, read on the forward strand.
GTTACATTTTTTTGGGTTAGTAATTAGCAGCTGGTAATGAGTTGCAACAAGTGTTTTTTATAATTCTTTATTTTTGAGGTGCATATTAATTCAAGTTGATAACATGAGACAAGGTTATAATACATGTAGGCAAAAGTATGCGTAGTATGTTTGTCAAAGATAATGCACCAATTTTTTAAATAATATAAAACATTGTAGAACAATGGACAAGAGGGAGACAAAACATGACATGTTGAATGTCCTGTGTACGGCAAGTTGTGGTGAGACATTGGACAGCATATAAGGTGTGAGTAACCTTAGTTGAACAAGCTTGATAGGAGATGTCTAAGTTGCCTTGCAGTGTGCTGCTGGGCATTTGTAGTTAAAGTCTGGGTCACATCTTAACATACCCAGCTGTAGTGCTAAGGCAATGCCCCTGGAATCCAGGGTGGGTGCCCCTAACCAAGGGGGAAGCGGGGGTGGGAGAGTAAAACAGGAGGACACCAACTGGTAGTGTTTAGGGTTTGAGTTGCTGTAAGCAACAGTGTTTTCAACCAGCTAAACGTCTATTGCTATCTAGAGGGTAGTGACTCCTATAGAGAATATTGGAAATCATCGGCTGCCACTTAGCAACTGGCCATCAGTGTTGTCAGCTGGTAGCTCTTTGTTGCTTATTGTGAAATTTGGCTATCAATAAACAGCTGTTGCTCTCTGAAAGTAGTGGCAGACATTTTATAGGGTAGCATTTGTCCTTAGTATGCGGGTAAATGCTAAGTAATTGCTTAATCACTGTTTTACTCAGGCTATTGACTTTTCATTAGCAATTAAAAATTGTAACCTAATCGGATGCCCATATATGCGACAAAAGCCAAGCAGAAAAATTGCTCATATCAACACTAAAATGGCCATGTTCAAAATGCGGTCCTGTATTCTTGTTGCATGTGTTCATATATTCTGTTGAATGTCTTTCTGATCTAAGTATATTCATTACCAATATTAAGGCCGTTATTTTCACAAATTATCACTGTTTTACATATTTTATGGCTTGCTAGTTATCCCAGATTTCAAATTACAGCTAAACTAAATTATTTGTTAGAAAAAAAAGTATTTGTGAAAGAGTTACCATAAAGATGTATGTTCACTGTAACATTTGTGAAGAGGAGATAATAGCAATAGAAGTCTCATACTGCTCTATTGCCAATGCTTGTGATACAGGACAAGTCCAACAGGGTCAGGCCCAGACTGACCATTGGGAAAACCAGACAAATGCCCAGTGGGCAAATATGGCCAAGGGGCAAGGCTGACCTAGAAGATTAAATAATTTTCCCAGCTGGCAAACGCAGCTCACTGAGCACAAAGTAACAAAGTCCCTTGATGGGCCGGTGACGAGATTAGAGATCTCCTTCACAAGCCCACTGCACAGACTGGCGGGGCAGTGCAGGGAGTAGATGATTTCACCTCTGGCTGAGGGTCATGTGCTCTGTTCCTATGAGCATTTGTTAATGAGAGCATTGCCGCGGCTTAGCATGGCAATGCTCTCGGTAATGCCAGATCTAAGGCCAGTCAGAAGAAGGCACTCAGCCCACTAGACCACCAGGATATCCCTCCTCCCTAGACCAAAGTTCCCAGAAGGCAGGGAATGTATTTTATTTAGTTTTTTTCTAATAATTATTATTTAAATTTTGCAAAGTTAATTTATGTATGTGTGTGTATATATATATATATATAAATATGTACCGGTAGTTATTTTTTTAATATCCCCCCTCAGCACCCTGAAACCCCTATATTCCTACACAACACAACCTCTACACAGATAACAGGCACTTGTACATACACACTAAAGCCCTACACACACACACACACACACACACATAAAACAGCCACGAGCCAAACACACTATAACCCATGTAGTGTACACACATGCAGTACACTGCATTGACAAATACATACACTACATCCTCCTGACACACAAACACTCACACTGCTGCCCCTGTATATACACACTGAAGCCCCAATACACACACACACACACACACACACACACAACAGTCCCTATACAAACATGCACAACCCTATACACCCAAACTATAATCCCTACAATCCCTATGCATATACATACACTACAGTCTATAAACAAACACACCACCATGTACACACAAACAACAGCCCACATTCATTAACATGCACTCTACTTTCCCTGTACATACACATGCACACTACAACCCCTGGGCTGCTCTGCTTTTAAATGTCTGGGCAAATTTAAGATCAAAATGGTCAAACTGTAAACATTCTGTAAGTCAGCTAGGGTTTCAGTTCAGCTACTTTGGTCTTAAATTTGAAATTAATTTTACAATTTGGACTCCTAGCTGTGGGAATACTGACATTGCATTAACTGAAAATCCTTTTTTTATGTAGCTGTCCTGGAAGTATACGTTTTAAATGGAAAATGTTTAGAATTTCATCTTGTGGGAAAAGGAAAATTCTTTGCAAAATCACACGTGTAGAACATACCCATCTGTATTTAATAAACCATCTGGAATTAATTTGAAGAATATGCAAACACTGTGTTAAAGGTGCAATATCTTTAATATTGTATTTGGTTAAGTTTGTCTACTATAGTATGAAAACATTTGATTCACATTTGGAGAACACATCACACAGTGCTACAAATTGAAGTAGTTCAAAAGGGTGTATGTGATTTTTTCATCAATAACAAAGACATACGATACTGTACGAAGTAAAAGAGCATGACCCACTTTTGCCCTTTGATATCTTAGGTTACACATCCAAAACATACAAAGGGAGGAAACTTGAATCTTTCTCAAAACACATCCTGGTGTGACTATAATGTAAATACATCACTCTCATGTCCAAACAGGAAAGGTTCAATCCACCATTTTTAGAATGTAAAGAATCTAGATAATCACAAACTATTTTCATTGAGTTAGTAAGTTCATGATCCATGATTATTGAGTGCTATTTGTGCAGTTAGGAATATATACAAAAATTACACAAATATATGTGTGTATAGGTGTGTGTTTGTGTGTGTGTGTGTGTGTGTGTGTGTGTTAGCTTATAGCAATATTTGCTTTTACTACCTCTGGATTATAGTATATCAGTATTATAGTGTTCTGAACTTGTTTTAAACATGGGATACAGCTAAGCTAAAAACTCATTCCTCTCATACACACACACACACACACACACACACATACTGTGCCCCATATCAATTGTCTTGGAGAGAATATGCATTACAACAGAGTCTGCATGAAAAGATCATCAATAACAGGGTTACTTACTAAAGTTAAAATTGTCAGTAATTCAAAGTGTATTAAAATTTCAGGCCAAAGAAACTGAACTGGGTGCATAGCTGACTTGGAGGACTTTTCTAGTTTAGTTATTCTTGCCTTAAATGTGGAATTTACTATCAATCCATTTTGAATTCCTGGCAATTATCACATCTACAGTAATGAATGCAAACAACATTTGTATTTCTCATGTATTAAGTTGGCTTACAAGCTAATAATATTGGAGTACTTCACAATAGTGATGGGCATAGCAAAATATAGCCATGTTGTATGACCACATTTCCATATTTTTCATTTGAGATAGATGATATCAGTAACCCTGAAAGATTTAATAATAATAATGTAGGTAGGGCCTTAGTGGTTTGCAAGCTGTGCGGCCGCACAGGGCACCAAAGTAACAGGGGCGCCAGTCGGCAAACACAGCATGCAACACCAGGGACCACCTTAGGGATACTGCTTTCTCCATGTATGGCATTTTTATTTAAAACATTGCTGGATCACCAATATATTAAATAAAAATGTTTCCCTGGTGGTACCCATTCGTTGTGCCTGTCGCTGCTACAGATCATCTTATCCTTTCTCCCATGGTTCCGGTACACACTTTGTGTGTCAGAGCACTGACTAGAAATCCCCTGGGTTACCCTCTGACTCAATGTTATGGGGTGGAACCGCAAAAAAGAGGATATGATGGTCTGTACTAGCAGCAGGTACAGAAAATGTGGTACACCACCGGACTATCATAGAATGAATTCTAGCTAAAAGCCACTGGACCACCAGGCAATGTATACTAGTTAATAGCCACTGGACCACCAGGCCAGGCATTGAATACGGGGGCCATGGGGCCTGTCTTATGTCTGTGTGTGTATCTGTGCATGAATGTAAAGCTGTGTGTATCACTTTGTGTACATTTGTCTGTGGGTATCTGTGTATGGCAATCAATGTTTTTCTGTGTTTGTCACCAGTGTGCATGGCAGTGTTTGTTATTTGGTAATACACACTGGCATGCAATCACCAATAGTACACACAAACACACTACTACATTTAGCATACATATCAACACAATCCTGCTTTCTAACATCCACCCTTCTTAAAATAACCTTACATTTAAACGCTAACACTACACATACACCTTTGAATTTAAATGACATCACTACACACACTCCCAAGACAAACATTCACACTACATACAAAAATACACCTACACTCACAGACACTGCACACAAATAAAACAGTGCAAGGATGTGTACATGGTAAATCCATAGCTGATAAAATATCAATGGTGTTCTCTGGCAATTAAGGGTCTACTTTTTGATCACCTATACAGGGGTGCAAAAAATTTAGTAGCACCAGGGCACTCTCTTTATTAGTACAGCCAATGCACCGGGGAATCTATATTAGCCAGTAACCAACTCTAGCCACCAGGTCTGTAACACAAACACTATATTCCCCATGCACACACTACACCCCTTATATACATTCATACCCCCTATACACATATGCTATGCACACACTATATCCCCAAACCTGCACACGGAAGGAGTTCTCCCTCCTACTATCAGAGCATTGCCGCACATTAGCACTGCAACACTCTGATACTTTCTCCTGCGGTGTCCTGAAGAAGTTAAAGCAGCATGCCTCCCATCGGAAGAGGATTCCAAGATCAAAGGTACGCCTCGGGGGGGTGGGGGGGGATACGCTTGTGATAATTGTTTTCCTTCTTCACATATTTCCCCCAATTCAGCCCCAATCCCTCCCATTTGACTGTGTGCCTTTTACGACTGTGTGTCTGTATATCTTTTTGACTATATACCTGAATAACTATGTCTGTGTGCCTGTATGGTTGTGTGTCTGTATGTTTGTGTCTTTGTGCATGTATGTATTTTCATTGTATATCTATGTCTATATGGAAGAGACACAGAAGGAGGAAATAGAGACATTTGTAATTCTTTAATGTTCCTTTAATACTCACAGTTTTGGGATTAATAATAATGGAAGGTCTTAAATAGTGGGAGGTATTGGATGATGGGGTGTGGCCAGGGATGGGTACACCCAGAGCACACAGAGCAATTGAGCAGCAGTTGGTGAGACAACAGTAGTATCTAGCTGTTCAGCTACCAAAAATCATCAATTTTAAAAAATCGTTACGTTTCATTAAACGTAAGAAACTTCAAAAAAATTGCTATCAATTGTTCTTTACACATGGTGGGGAGGGGGAGGGGGAGTTAGAAGAGGAAGTTTACAGAGGTATCTATGGACCATACATTTATTATTTTCCTAGAATCCCCAGCCCTCATTGGGTAGACATGAGAGCCATGAGATTTGTCTCTCTCTGGGTTGTTTGGAGGCATCAGAGACCCAACAGATGTTTTAGTTATCAATGTTCTTATTTGTAGCTCAAGCATTCTAGACAACAAAGAGCAATGTTCTTTCCATGTGTATTACTGTAATGCGTCCACTGTGTTATTTCCCATTTTACTCTCGAACAAAATATATACTAGCGTTTTACATTGCAATTAAAGGTCGTATCACAAGATCTAGTTAGATTTGCTGGGATTATGGTTCTGACTTCCAACTATTGCCTCATTGCCTCATTGCTGTTTTCTATGCCAACTAGTAGATGGACCTTCCTTGGTGCAATTACAAATAAAAGAGGTGCTACAGTTGGTGGTTTAATTTTGTTCACATTTGATTACTTGTGGGGACAATCTTCCATCTTTGCCCTGAATATCAAATAACAAAATACAAAACTTAAAATGATTTTGCTTAAATAAATGTGTAAATGTGTTAAAGGATTTGATGAAACATATATTGTACGTTTCTCAACTAATTGTACAGCGCTGCGGAATCTGTGTGCGCTTTATAAATAGCAATAATAAATAAATAAATAATCACCACTTATATCTGTTGCTGCCAAACTTAACGTTCCGAAGAAAATGTTAGGAGACAAATTAACTATGTTTACATTGCAGATCCCCTGTCATGCGTTTTCCTCACATGAACCATTTCTAAAGTTGGAAGTTACTTTACACTATATATAGGTATAAATGACATGCTTGAACTGAGTGGTTATAGATGATGATCTTGCATTTCTATATGTAGTAGTCTTGGTTTTTGCAACATGTGACAAATTATTACAAAATAAATTTTAAAAATGAGTATGTATATAATCTGGAAGGGGAGCAGACTAATACTACTGCATTGCATTTTTAATAATAATTATTGTTGATAATATTTTAAACTATTAAGGATGGAGGGAATTGTCCAAGTTCTGAACCAAAACAAACCCTAGACTTTGTGCTGAATTTGTTCCACGGTAATTTAAGGGTTTTTCTTTAAGTGCATCCATACATACAATATTTTACTTGATAAAAAGCAGAAAAGGCTTTTTTAACATATCTCATATGTATATATAACACAGCATTAATTCTAAATAATATATGAAAAAATGGTTGCTTATAATAATTTTACACATCCAACTAAATAAAAAGAGCTTAAAATAGATTCACGTATCAGTCCCGATTGTTAAATGCCTCATATGTCAAAGATCTAAATACATTTTTAGTAGTTAACACTAACCCTATACCAACCCTATCCATAACACTATGCTTGCACTAACGCTAACCATAAACCTGGCTTAACTTTACCAGTACTTATCCATACACTATTCCTAACCCTAAAAAAGCATTAACTGTAACACAGTAATAACCCTTAACTTACCTCTAACCCTCCGTCTACCTCATCTCTAACCCTAAGGAAACCCTCTGCTAATATCAGAACTTACCGTATTTTTCGCTCCATAAGACGCACTTTTTTTCCCCTCAAAAGTGAGGGGAAATGTCTGTGCGTCTTATGGAGCGAATGTGAAGATTTACTTACCTGTCTTGGAGCGTGGGCCGGCTTCACAGCGCGCTCCGCGGTCCAGGAACTTCTATTTCAGGTTCCGGTTTCCGGCGGGACTGAAAGGAAGTGCACACTCAGTGCACTATGGGACAAGGGGAGGGGGACACTATGGGAGAAAGGGAGGGGAGACACTATGGGACAAGGGGAGGGGGGGACACTATGGGACAAGGGGAGGGGGGACACTATGGGACAAGGGGAGGGGGAGACACTATGGGACAAGGGCTATGGGAGGGAAAGTGCACTATGGGACAATGGGAGGGGGGGACACTATGGGAGGGAAAGTGCAGTATGGGACAATGGGAGGGGGGGACACTATGGGATCAGAACACTAATGGACAAGGGTAGGAGGGGTTTAAGAACACTATGGGACAGGGGAGGAGGGGTTAACAATCACTATGGGACAGAGGAAAGGGGGGTTAAAGATCATTATGGGACAGGGGAGAAAAAAAAATATTCTGAACAAACTGTCCCATAGTAAGAAACACTATGGAACAGTTTGTTCAGAATATATTTTTTTTTCTGGGTTTCCTCCTCTAAAAACTAGGTGCGTCTTATGGTGAGGTGCGTCTTATGGAGCGAAAAATACGGTATATTAGCAGATAGGTTTTCTAGTTAAAACAGTAGAGAGTGATCTGTGATAGCCATATATTGGTTGTTTTCAGCATTACAGGGAGATGCATGTAATGATTAATCTCAGGCACGCCAACTACACTGTGAGCGGTGTTGGGCAGCTGGCAAAGTCCAGCACTGATCACATCCAGCATTGTGGCAATGTTGGGAGACCCTGTCATGGTCTGTTCAGACCCTGGGTCCCTTGAGCACTTGTCAGCCCAGAATCACAGCAGTTGAGTGCAAGTGTTCTCAATGAATTCAAAGAGCTATATGTAGAGCTTATTGTGAGCACTGCATACAGCTATAAGTCAATCTGGAGCCACTATGTGTGGCCCCAGCTGACAGAGGTGAGCCCGAGGTATTTATTGATACCTGAATCTCCCTGTATGAGCAGGGATTTATAGGCATTTAAAAATCTATTTAAAAGGCTGTCAGCCACGCACAATTTTAACAATGCATACAATGCATCTGTCAGTCTATGGCAAAGTCCAGCCCCATTCACATTTGACATTAAGTGTTTTTCTAATTTAATTTGTACACAAATTCATTTAAAGCTACAACTCACATGGGTAAATTTAAAGTCACAGTACATGCGTCCACATTGCGCTATTACACTTTCTATTTTTTATTGTTTTCTGTACCCAACTCCTTATTGATAATTACATTTTTCATAGGGCCAGACACTGTTCAGACTCTGGGTCCATTCAGCACCTGCATGCACAGAATCACCACAGCTAAGTGCTATCGTTTGACCACAGTTTTGTCAATGAATATAATAGGTTTTACTGCTCATTGCTGGCCCAGCTGACATGATTTATCTCTGTTCACTCCATGTTGTAACAATAGGAATTGACTTCTTTTTAAAAAAACATTTTTTATTTAAAAGGTTGTCTGCAAAACACAATTTGAGCCATGCATACAAAATGACTCCCGTTGACATAGGGGAGCCTTGGGTATCCATTTTTAATACCTGGCATCCTGGGATTAAACCCTGCTAACTGCAAAATGTTAGGACATTCCATGCTCTCCTAATGGTGTTAAAGCACACGATTTGGTGGATGGCATGGAACGTCCTAACATCATGAAAGCACTGAAGTGAGTTCCATAATGTTGATAATGCAGTAACTATATGCAAATCCCCTGCAATTCCTTTTCTGGTAATACTATTCTTATCCTGATGTCAGTCTCTTTATCAGAACAGAACTGGGAAAAGTCTAAATCCTGGACTGTTGGTGTGCTTTAAGGACTGGATTAGGAAGTGCTGCTGTATTCCGTGCAACATTTGAAAAACATGGAAATGTAGATCAAAGATTAGTGGCCCAGAGTACAGACATTTTTGGACCTTCTGGAGGTGCAGCTTAATTAGCTATTACACATTTCTTTGATATGTCTGTTCCCTTTAACCCAGTGGTTGAGAATCATGGGAATTATGGCCTACAAACATCTAGCGATATTAAGTAACTATTGATGATGATTAAGCAAATCAATTATAATTGATCATAAAATGGCTGTAGTTTGTCAACTAAATTTCTCAATATGCTTAGCCAGCGAACATATAAAAATCTATTCCACGAACAACGCCTATCCTTAGCACTGATGTGTATTATGGCACTTGCAGTAATTCTTAGCTAGGTCAAAAAAATAAAAGGACGTTCTAATTACCATAATAACTACAGCTCATAAGTCTATGGTCTCTTTCTGCCTTTTTCTGTCAAATACATTTTGACCAGTTTGACAACAACCAGAGCTTTTCCTGGCATACATAGACCTCACCAATGGAATCTTGCCGATAAATTGTTATCAATGGGAAGTCAAGCTATTTAGTCCTTGCTCTAAAGTAGGAAGCTTGATTCTATGTACAATTCTAAGATATCTACCATACTTCATGAATATACAGAACTGTTTATGCCACCATTAAAGTGAAGATCAAACATGGGGATTACGGTTATTTATTCCTATTGTAACTAATTTTCATCTGCACAGTGCAGGAGATTAGATTACAGTGACATTAGTTTTAGTGCTGACACACATATCAAATAAAAGTTCAACGGGAATAAACAGAAATATATATATATATATATATATATAAACATATATGTAAATATATTGCATTGTTTTAGGATTCAGCAGCTATACATTTGTTTAATATTTTTACATATTTTTCCTTTTTGCGAAATTTAGAACTATTGATTTCTTTTTATATATTTATTGAAAACAATATCAAGAGGTTTACGGGAATCTGTTCAAAATGGTTTAATCCATGGTTTAAAGTCAGATTAAATTGTTTTTTCTCATACTCAACTGTTTGTGCATAGTGTGAATACAAAATGCCTTCAAGTATTCTTTTGCTCTGATCTGAAATAAAGGTTTTACGTTAGCTTCCTTTTCACAATTGCTTGAAATGTACAACTCTTGTCAAAAAGTTAATATAGAATATAGAATAACAAGTTTATGTATATAAAGCTATTTTTTATTTGTACATAGATTCCCTAGAAATACCAACCTCACATGCCAATTATGAATTAGCTTTGAACTCTATTTTTAAAGTCAAATATCAAGCTGACAGTACCTGCAGTGTACGCAGTCAGCAGATTGGTCATCAGATCTCTACTGCCAGCAAGACGCATCGAAAATTTAATCAAAGATTAACCTAGCCTCACAAAGCTTAAAACGTACCACAGTGATGAAAATAGATTTTGGTTGCACAGCTGTAAAATGATTTTTTTCCACAATATAAAATAACACAGTATTTAGATAAGACTACATATAATATAGATTCTTTGATACATTTTGCCTAGTTGGTATTGGTATGTTTAAAACTTTAGGTTTAATGAAACCTTAGAATGAATAAATTTAAGAGCACATACATCTGAGCTCTTCTTGCTCTAAACGTGGAAATGGGTAAAAAAAAAAAAAATGACCACATTAAAGGTTGAAAGTTTTAGCAGAGGTAAGTCTGATTCTAAATGTTTCCCAGAATTGCTGCTGGGCTAACCCTGTTATTTCAAAAACCTTGCATGTATTATTACACTGAATAAACTAAAACTAAGTTCAACAAGAGAACACATTCTGAAACTCTTACGTTGAATTAATTTTTCAAAAATACTAGCAGTTGTTACAGGCATGGGAATACAAGGCAAAAATTTTTTTAAAGAAATACTCTGGGTACAAAAATGACTATAACTCAATGTAGTCATTATGGTGTTTTGAGGTCCTGGGAAGGTTCTTACCTAATCCATTTATGAATGGGTTAACGTCAGAGTACTCTCAATGTTGTCCGGCCTCCTGACTCATCTGCTTTCACCTCCAGCTAAACATCCACTAGAATAGGCTAAACCCATATCATCAGTGCTCCGGAGCGTAAGGAGCCAGGTACTGCGACACCTCTCAGGAGGTTACTGCTAGTGTAGGTAGCTTTTAACATAAAAGATTTAAAAGTGAACGTAAAAAAACTAAACTAAACAAACTTGAGAACTTGAACCACTTTTAAACACTGTTTTCCATAGCAAGTTCAAATCCCTGGTGTTGGGGGCCAAACCACTGACAGGGATAAAAGGGTCAATGTGAGATTGGTCCCAGGTATGAGTGCCTGGCTGTTCGTCACGATCAGACGGAGGTACAGGTAGGCCTAAAGCCTAAAGGAGGGCCAGTGATTCGGCAAGTGTGGATATCTTCTGTACTGTCCCGTTATGAGTGACCATAATGAACTTTGGTGACATGCGCCAGTATTTTATTCCAACCGCTCTGAATTGGCTTGAAACAAGGTTTAAAGTCCGTCACTACTGCAGGTTGGAATGTGAAGTTGGAACTTTAGAAGAAATATGGTGTCTTGCCCCTCAGTCCCGACATCAAGATTCTTTTATCCTGAGGCAACGCACAGCAGACGATGATATCGCATACTGCGGAAGAAAGTGCCTCACCAGATTTTGGGAGATGATAAGTCCCATCCAGGGTGAACTTCTAGCGCCTCCCGTAGTGCAGGAGCTCCTCCGGCTTGACAGCATCAGGGATACCCCTCATTTTTAGGTGATTGCGGCGAGACCTCTTATCCAGTGCGGTATAATGGAGTGATAAGGCAAAGTATGATACTTGTAAGTGTTGTACAGAGATTGTGATTTTCAGAGGTAAGTTTAGGTAAACAGCAATGTGAATACACAATTTGGCATCCAAATAACAAGCTTTTAACAGAGATTCACGCAGAGCTATATGAAATGGCATCTGCTCCAATTCAAGGTCAGGCTCCATCCTCATGGTTTGTCCTTTGGTGAATCTCTGTTGATGCCTCAAATTAATGTTATGCTATTGCTGTCACGGGTGGCGGTACGGAAACCGGGACCCCTGAGTGCCTGATGATGATGGGAGTCTCAGCATAGAAATAGACTATCAGGGGCTAGTGCAGGGTAAACACATGCCCCCTGGTGTTGAGCACCAGCGTTTGTGCGGCCACATACCAGGGCCCTGATGCAGCTACTGCGGATCCCAAGAGCTAGGAGCTTGATATTCAGACCTCCCAGGAACTAGATAGGGGGGCTCTGCAGCAGACATGTATCCAGTACAGAAACAAGGCAGACTAGAACAGACACCAAACAAGAAAACAAGATAAGACTAGATGAACCCAGAACTGGAGCAGGACAGAAAGCAGAACCCAGAACGTGTACACAAGACATGAGGGAAACATGAACAGGGCAGGACAGGACTGTACATGAACTGGGAATACAAGGCAAAATAAAACAAGACCAGAGATGCAAGGCAAAACAAAAGGAGACAAAACTAAGTACTATATATGTAATAAACATTAGAGATTTAGACATACATAAATGGCCAAGATGTATGCAACCCACCAACTGCCTCAAAGTCCTCCAATTAAGGTGGGTCCTATCTACCTAGATATGCATGACTAAATAAACAATAATAAAATACACACAGCACTTACCTGCAAGAAAAGGGCAGAGGACTTGTAGCAACTGCCTGCAGGAAACAAGTGAAACAAAAGGATTCATGGAAAAGGTGTGGCAACATAAAACAAACATTTAAAGGAATCCAAGAGAGTGGGAATACCAGGAACGAAATACAGGAATGAACCCAGAAAACCCAGTATAAAGAAAACCAGAAAAAACAAGAAAAACTAAACAATAATTGTAAAAAGAGTACTGGATTCCAGAAGCCAAGACCAGGCATCTCCGAGAACAGAGCAGGATATGACATTTACAGAGACAACCTAGACTATTTACATATCAGACTGACTTGAGGGGCAGTCCAGATGTGAAATGCTGGCAAAGTCCCTCTGCACAAAGGATATATATATAGGTGGTAAGGCCCAAATTTCTCCCATATGGTAGTTGGGCTTGGATGAATTTTGTTAATGAAAAAAGATTTGATAAATTAATTAGAACCAAAATGGCTCAAAAATGGATCAGTTAGTGAACTGCAAAAAATATACATTGCACATTTTCCAACCATTTGATTCCTAGATCAAGTAACAAAAAGCAACCAATACAAAAAAAAGAGAAGAAACAATAAAAATATAAATGATATATTATAGAAAGGTTTTAAATATATAATACATGAATATATATAAATATGGATATTGTTTTACCTTTTATTGGTCAATTCTCACTTGATCTGTGATTATAATCAACAATTAGTGATTGTCCCCTAGTCATCAATCATCAATTTCCACATTAATCATCTATTTTTTTGGCACTATAGGCAGAATTCAGAATCACTAATCAAAACGAACATGTTTGTCCATCGAGGAACTGATTTACTTGGCTGCAGGCGGACATGCTACAACATGGTTCTACTGACTTCGGTGGATGTCCACCAGGTCCGTGGGATTGGGCTTGAGTCGGGCACCTCAGGTTTTTGTGACTGGCTGCATCCTATCATTATTGAGATGGTTCATCAGATACCAGTGGGGGCTTGACCTCAGAGCAAGGGCTTATGGGAGGGTATGCGACATCTGTAACCTTGAAGAATGAGATGGGGCGTGCAGGCTACCCTTCCTTTCCTCCACTTGTTTCCCTCCCCTTTCTTTTTCTTTTCTCTCTTTCCCTCTCTTCCTCTCCTCCTTCCCTCCCTTTCCCCTCCCATTCTATTATACCATGTCATTAACGCTCAATTACAACACTACATGTTCACAACATTTTACCTTCTCTTTTCCTCATCTAGCTGCTGGCAAACAAATCCCATGTCTAGCTACATGAGAGGGATTGCTATTCTTCCAAATAAACAATTTTGCATATATGTGTTATCTGGATGTACAATCCTATGCTTTTTAATTTGTTTCCTTTTTTATTCTCCGTGTGTCATAAATACAACCTAATATTTTACCTTGTACGCCTAGTTAGGCTATGTTTTAATGTATTGTACTTTGGTGTGTTGTTAATAAAATTTGAATGAAAACAAAAACAAATAAGTAAAAATGAGAAATTAACTGAAAAATCCTAATTACACATGCTATGTAATATGTTGGGGCTAAATACACTGATCGGCCACAACATTAAAACCATTTTCCTATCGTCCCCCTTATGCTGCCAAAACAACTCTGATGCATTGTGGCATGGACTACACAAGATCTCTGAACGTGTCCTGTGGTATCTGGCACCAAGACATTAGCAGCAGATGCAATAAGTCCTCCAAGTTGCGATGTGGGGCGTCCATGGATCAGATTTGTTGTTTCAGAACATCCCACAGATGCTCAATCGGATTGACATTTGGGGAATTTGGATGCCAGGGCAACACCCTGAACTCTTTGTCATGTTCCTCAAACAATTCCTGAACATTTTTTGCAGTGTGGCAGGGTGCATTATCCTGATGAAGGAGGCCTGATCTAAAATAAAACGTGATTCATCAGACTAGGCAACCTTCTTAAATTGATCCATTGTCCAGTTCAGATGTTCATGTCCCCATTAAAGGCGCTTTCAGAGGTGGACAGGGTTCATTATATGGGCACTCTAAACAGACTGCACCTACACTGCCCCATACACTGTAAACTGTGATGCATTGTCTGTTCTGACACCTTTTTATAATGACCAGCATTAAGTTTTTTCAGCAATTTAAACTACAGTAACTCTTCTGTGTGATCTAACCAGACGGACTAGTCTTCACTCCCAATGTGCATCAATGAGCCTAGGACGCCCATGACACTGGTTTAGGTCCTTAGAGTATGCCTTTAACACATTTAATTAAGGGACACATTCAAATTTCTTTTGCTATTAAAGTGTTTTTTTAACATGCTTTATTTTTCCTGTGCTTTAACCCCTTAAGGACACATGACATGTGTGACATGTCATGATTCCCTTTTATTCCAGAAGTTTGGTCCTTAAGGGGTTAAAATACATTGGATCATGCAATGCCACAACAGCATACACAAGATTATCAATGAACATAGGATAACAATTAGCAAAACGTTGTATTCATTAGAGAACTGAGTGGTATTTGGCATTGTGATGGTACAGCACAATTTTATGGTCTAACGTATAGAGCAGGCTAGACAAACATGTCTGGGGACTGAGCTAAAGCAATTTATTATGATTGTAAAAGAAAATCTAGCTATGGTGATGGTAACCTAATAATTTTAGGTATTGAGGGACAGCCTCACTGAACTCACGTAAGAGTAAGAAAAGTAAAAAGGCTGATTATACTTGACTGAATATTTAGAGAGATTAACCTTTGTAAATGAAGAGAGTCCCAGACATGGGTATAATACACAAAATGTCCCCTAAAAAGGCCCCCTCAGGCAATGATGAAACAGCAGGAGCCTCAGGCATGACAGTGTCAACTACCTTTATGACGCTAAAGAAACCCAACTAAATAAACTTAAATAAATTAACAATGTGTAGGGTTTGCACATTTAAAATTAAAGTAATGCCTCAGAGCGTGATCAGTGAAAGCCGGCCGGAGTCCCCAGTAAGATTTGCCGATGCCTCTCTGTGGCATATCATGGCCTTGTGTTGACAATGCAGTTTTCAGACACAAAGGCAAAGGCAGAGGCCGCAAGAGTAGGAGAGAGGTGCTCGGAGTTGAGCCCAGTTGTGGCCTTGAAGGCCTCTTCAGTGAGACAGTCTCATGAGATAAAGCAGGGTAAGTCCATAGCTTGAACAGACCTGTCAGAGATTTGTGCTCGGCTCTCTCTCTCCACCACCCCTGCCATTTTCGGGTGCACTTTCGGTCTTGGTGCCGGGGGCCAAGCAGGTGTCTCCGATATGGCTTGGCTTGTGGTGTCTGAGGGCTGACTCTCTGGCAGCACTCATTAATTCCACCCTCCGGCTGCTTCCAGAACTCAGCAAAGATGTTGTTAAGTCATGCTTCAAGATCAGGTTGTGCCTCACTGAAGTGGGGAAGACATGCAGTCTCCGCCATATTGAGGGAGTCAAGGCAGAATACACTTGCATGGAGAGCTTTGTCTTTTGGGCCTGCTAGGCTTTGGTAGCATCTCAGGTGTGGCCTGGGATCAACCCCGCCGGTTCACGGGGGGGGCTCTTGCATGAGATAGGTTGCATCTGAGCACCTTCAATCCAGGAGAGCGGCCGCCTACTCTGTCCGTCGCGCACTAGCCGCATTTGCCACAGTGGGCTAAGCAAGCTTCTGACAATTTGTTAACTGTTGCACTGTAGGTCAGGTAGGTTGGGAAGCTAGCTATTCACTCTGTTCACCTTTGTCAAACCAGATGAGTTTGCAAACAGCAGTTCTTACCAGGATCGCTGAGGAGTTCTCACAGACGTGTCTCCCCACCATGACAGTCCAGCCCCGCCCTGTGTTCTTTTATTTTTAATCCCTAATCTGTTCATTTCTTAAATTATTCTGTAAAATAGCCAAGAAAAAACTGGTTTGCTGTTCTCTACCTAGATTCTAGAGTTTTTCACAGAAGTATTAAAAAGGTCCAAAACGGTCTACAACACTTCTCTAACTTTGTTCCTATAATGTACCCTACAGTAGATTGTTAATGTTATTAGATGTAGAAAAAAAAGAAAAAATAGTGGTGGTTAAAATGAGAAATGAGACTCAGAACTGGTTTTATAAAGAAAGCAAAATATAGAAAGATACTTGATACATATTATGACTTAAAAATCAGCACTGAGTGCTAGTAAATGGCATTTATCCCTATGACATATAACATACTAATTCCAAAGAGTGCCACAAAAATTCAAATTTAAGGATACTTTATTATGATTCAAATAGGCACTATCAATGGAAATTAAAAATTAGAAATATAGTGGATACATACACTAACTATCAATAAGGGAAGTAAACTGACAGAGAGACTTAAAGAAGTTATTAGCTTCAAAGAAATGAGGTAGAGATAATAATAATAATAGAGGCAGCCAAGAGATTACAATGTGAAATAGATATATCGAGGCTAGAAAGTTTCTCCTAATTATCATAAATTAAGTACCTTTAAAAGGTGTAGTATGCTGTCCCTACTAGTTGATAACAAAAAATGCCTCTACACATAAATATAGACTGAAGCCCCTATAGTTCCTAGGACAAGCACCTACAAGGGTGTTCTAAATGTCCCTATTGATATATAACCTAAGATCATACCTCATTCAAGAAGATATAGAGGGATAGCATAGCAAAGAATGAAGTAAAAAGTCTCAGGTATTATCCCTATAGCTCCTAAAGCAAACACCTTCGAGGGTGTTTTATGCTGTCCCTGAGAAATAAAGAAAAGAAAGTAAATCTGCCGGTCTCTCCCCAATTAAGTAACTCAGCGCTGAAATGAAATAAAAAGTGAATCAAAAACCTAGTGCCACCATGTGAAGAAAAGGTGAGAAATGTTTTCGGGCAAATAGATGAATATCCTTTACCCAAGTGAACTTATCAAATCGTGGAACTGGACCAAAGGATAAACCTCTTTTCAATAAATTGGACTCTACCTGGGTTAAAGTGTACTGAGATAGATTTACCACTTAATCTCTCTCTAGAATCAATTTCTCCGATAGGATTGTCTCTTTTGCCTTGGTCTTACGAAGGGGCGTTCTTCGCCCTGTGTCATCTCTAAAAAAGTTACCCCTTTTTTAAGAATACTTCTGTTCTGTTCATTTGAAGTAAATGGAACAGGCTGAGAATAAGTATCTGAGCCAATTGTCTCATATTTGGAGGTAGATACTAGGTCCCTATCCACTTTTCTCCTTCTTTGAAATTTTTATAGACATTACCAGTTTTAAAATCCCTATGATCTCTCAGGAATTTTTGATGTTTCCTTTGTTTAATAACCGTCTGGTATCTCTCTAAATTGCTCTGTAACTTTTACTTTCATTAGAGACAAAGATGGTATCTGTTTTAAATTGATCAATTTTATCAATTTCTTTATCCACCTGCATCAAGACACCAAGTGGAAGAATCTTTTTTGTTTGACAAAAACCCAGCCATGTTAAGAAAATAATTTTAGTGATCTCTTAAAGAACTGACCTGAATGATAATGGGTCTTAAACCCTGTAAATTTAGTAGATGTAGAAAAAAAGAAAAAATAATCTATATAAAGGTCAGAGTGGTGGTTCCAGATCCACCAATAGTGGGGCTTGTACCCAAAATAAAAAGTTAGAGAATTAAGAATACTAAAAGTCTCAAAGAAATGAGACTCAGAACTGGTTTTATAAAGAAAGCAAAATATAGAAAGATACTTGTTATCAACTAGTAGGGACAGCATGCTACACCTTTTAAAGGTGCTTAATTTATGATAATTAGGAGAGACTTTCTAGCCTCGATATATCTATTTCACATTGTAATCTCTTGGCTGCCTCTATTATTATTATTATCTCTACCTCATTTCTTTGAAGCTAATAACTTATTTAAGTCTCTCTGTCAGTTTACTTCCCTTATTGATAGTTAGTGTATGTATCCCCTATATTTCTCATTTTTAATTTCCATTGATAGTGCCTATTTGAATCATAATAAAGTATCCTTAAATTTGAATTTTTGTGGCACCCTTTGGAATTAGTATGTTATATGTCATAGGGATAAATCCCATTTACAAGCACTCAGTGCTGATTTTTAAGTCATAATATGTATCAAGTATCTTTCTATATTTTGCTTTCTTTATAAAACCAGTTCTGAGTCTCATTTCTTTGAGACTTTTAGTATTCTTAATTCTCGATTGTTAATGTTATGCTTTACTACATTATCTTACAATTATTTTACAATTCTTAAATTTTATTTTGCCTTGTTTATAATTCTGTAACAGCTGGAAAGGTAGATTTCTAGAAACTATCATACACCATATTATATATTACTCAAATTCATTATTTATTTACTTTATATTTGTATGAATAAAATCTTCTAATCCTTTAATTTGTTCCATTTGTTGTCTTTCCAAACAGATTGAAACAATAATGTATTGTTTTTTTATATGCCAATATAAAAAATATTCAGAACATTAAATTAAATATAAGAACATTAAATGAAATATTATATTTGAAAAGTGAATGATGATCCGTAGTTTAATTCTCTTTAATTTAAAAAAATATATATTTTTAAAAAATCTACTGCAGCATTTTGATAAGATGGTTTTAAAATAGACATTCATATATCATTGCAAATGATTAGGCCATTAATTTTATATATAGCACTAGTCATTTTCCTGATGGATTGAACAGACTACATAATCATTAGTGCCATTTTACTTTTACAATAGTATTGATTTATTTATGTATTATATTAACTTTGTATTTCATATGAATAAACACATGAATTAATTAAGTAACAAAGACACTAAACTGCACCAGATCCATTTTTTTTATTTTTTTTATGGTAAGAAGTTAAATGAAGGATTTGTGCTGCATTTACAAATGTATTCTATTAAAAGGGGATATATACATAATCATTGCAATTCTTATTGCTATTTTCATATTTCTTTCTTTGCAAAAAAAAAAAATATCCAACATTTCATGTCAAATATTTACTTGATTGAAAAATGAGATTGTTGTGTTCTATTTTATATTTTCCTTTGAGCAGAAAATGTATTTTAAGAAACCTCTATTTATTTTAGCAAGCGTAATTCAGCACGTTAACTAAAGGATTATAGAAAGTTCAGTGATTATGTGAGAATAAAAATATAATATGATATGCTGCTAGAAAAGGGACTCTCATTGCGCACAGTTATATAATTCATTCCTATTGTCACTTAATGCCTTAGTAGTAATATCAAACCTGTATTGTCCTCCACTCAATTGGATCTTTTGCTACATTGCTTAGAGCAGGCTACCCCAAACTCTGGCCCTCCAGATGTTGCTAAACTACAACTCCCATGATTCTCTAGCTATCTATTTCAAAGGATCATGGGAGTTGTAGTTTGGCAACATCTAGAGGGCTGGAGTTTGGGGAAGCCTG